>OX328132.1:23054596-23239596 GCA_946811695.1 Gonocerus acuteangulatus
TGGGAAGAAATAATTCGAATAATAATAGTCATGTTAAAATAAACATAAAAAAATATTTTTTAGGGGATAGACTTTCATTCATAATAAAATAATATTTATTAAAAAAAAAAATATATATATATATATATATTGTTGACGCATCTTCCAGAAAGCGGTAGGATGCTCCTCTTATCCCTAACTAATTTAAATCTGAAATATTAAGTGTAAATATCTGTATTGTCTATCTTCAAATGCACCATTTAACTGATTCCCACATCCTTCGAAAACTAATTGGGCCATCTGCCAACAACAAATGCGACCCTAAATATTAGTTAACATGAATTAAACTCATAATTTGATGAAATGCCTATTAAAAATAAAGCTATAGGAAGTTGCATGCATGGATATTAATTTTCATTTATTCTATTTTCAACAATATTAGGTGCCTTTTAGGTCTTTAATTACCTCAGGTATCATTCTTCGGCAAATAGTTGAGCCGTCTGGTTATAACAAATGTAAAATACTGCCAAAAATTGTTAATTTCATGGCAATTAGAAGTTAAAGGAATGAGTATACAATCATAGAAGTTCCCAGCTTTCGATGAAAGCTAAAATAACTTAACACTGAGCACTGTATGACAGTTCCAAACAGTACATTAATAGTAAATAATCAAAGATTTACTTTTTGTTAAATAATGTTAATGTAAATGATTAAAGGTTTTCTTTTTATGACATAATGATAAAACTCATGGCTGAGGATCTAGGAAGGATAATGAGGTAAGGAAAAGTTAGATAAGAATAGATATAACAAAGGCAAATCATATCAAATAGACATGCATTTTATTAAGAATAATACAAGAAGTAAAATATGTTCTAATAATACAGCAGTGTTGATATCCAATATTTAGAGGCTGCTCAATAAGGTACAAAGGAATCCATTTATACAGTATACTCATACTCGCACTTAGCAAAACAAATTTGACATTGAAGTCTTTAATCTATATGTAATACACCAGATTCTCCAAAACAATATAGATAGAGCTTTTGGTGGACTATTATTAGAAATTCAATCACTGTTTAGTTTATCAATTGGAAGACCCTTATGGTAAGAATCAACCAATAAGTACACAAAATACCTGCACTATTTAATCCTTTAGCAAGTACACTTTATAACTGGAGGATTTGATCTTTTTAGAATGAAATCTCGGATCCTCAAGAGTTAGCAAAATTATTTTAGAACTTAATCACATGGCCTTTCTTGCAAGCTTCAAGTCTAAACAATCAGAGGTAAAAACAAACTTAGTCTCATGGATGTAAAGTAATGATTAACAGCTGGATCATTGGGGCTGAAGGGTGAGCAAAAACACCTGTGGACCATAAAACCAAGAGTTCTTTCTTAAAACACTTAAGTCCAATGACAGAAAACATGAACAAATGTTAAAGGGCTCTTGAATTTCTTCATAACCAATATTGACTAATCCAAAAGCTAGGGAGGCTCTACACCAGTTGTCAAACATTCTACTTCATAAATATAAGTGGAAAATACAATTTAAAACTTCACAAGAAGATCTGCAGTCACCAAGAATAGAAAATGTGCAATAATAAACAAACTTTGACAGCCAGGTTATAACACCATTAACGTCAACTGATTCAGAGATCTCACGCTAGGTGCCAGCACATTAGAGATAACACTATCATTTACAAAATTCCGAAGGCCCAACATTAAAAAAAGATACAAGAAGTTCTATAGTCAACCTGCGTCATGAAGAATAAGCCGTATGATTATGCATACGAGGATTAATTTTGAACAATTGACTGAGACCTATACTAACCATCTCTTTTAAAATATAATAACAAGAGTATTTCGATATAGAAACCGAGCACATCTTTTAGGCATACGTGTATAAGAATATGCCGATTTTCAAAGTTTACTTTTATTTTTCTGATTTTTAAATAAGTCGAATTCAATGAAACGACTCGAAGAGAGTTGAGTATTGTATGGAGGCGCACCCCTCACGTCTTAGTTTTCACACTCCAGGAAGCCAGTGTTGCCATGTCAGAAAAAAATTATTTCTTGTTTCGCTTATAATTCACTAGAAGTTTAAAAGGGTTATTAGTACATGGTATAAAAACAGTTATAAAGAATAGCTAATTAAAAGTAACATTATCAGCTAAAAGAAATGTTCAATTGTACATTCCTAGGAGCCAGGTGAGAATCATAATGGGTTAGCGGTGCAACAAATGATTGGCTAGGAAACTATATTTTCTATGACCATTTCGCATCTTGGATGTCCTTATGGGGTAACTCTTTGAAAAATCGTCATTTTTATAAAGTACTAAGATCCTAAGAATAAGGAAAGATGCCAGAGCCAGGCATTAGGAAAATAGCTCTATCTTGCATATTATACAGCAACTATGCCTTCTCTGTTCTCGACTTGGCAATACTGTTTACAGCAATGACTATCCAGGAATTCCTTGACGCCCCTTAGCATGGCGATTTGGCTTAAGATATAACTATCTTATCTTATTTAACTATCTTATCTAATGTTTGTTCGTCATGCTCATAATAAAATGACACTAAGACGAATGGGGTGAAGTGGAAGTGAGCCTGGAGTAGGCGCGCAACGTCAGGGGCGCAATTTCTGTCCGCTCTGGCGTAACGTTCACGGACAGTTAGTCCCCCCCCCCAGGCAGTGAGGCCTGGTATTTCGGTCTCTTTCTTAATAAATATATTACTGCATAATGATATAATAAGGTGAATTTATAACTAATCATTAGCAATGGCAATAATGAGGCACCTTATTAGCCATAATTGTAGATAAAAATAAGCTGAAAGGAAAACCTAAGATGAAACAGTTCCAGTAAATTGACTGGTGAAATTAAATTAAAACATAAATCTAATGTGTTAGCCATTGAAGGGTGCACATCTGTAGGTCACTAATCCCTAGTTTGCAAGAGCTTAGAACTTGTCATAAGTGTTTGCTCCTCATGCTAAGACAAGTGACAAGTACATCTTCAAACGTTGGTGGAAATGTGTGTCAGTACGGTACGGTCGTACTTGTCAGTCTCATTAAGGTGGCTTAGTGACAAGAAGTCATTCACACATTGTGGGCAAGTGTTTCAGTAACTAACTTGTCATTTAACACTAGTTAGGATATTTACAATACGGGACGACTGCGGGAGAGCTTAGTTGCCGTGTTTACAAAAAATGTCTAGTTTCCCCTAAAAAGGAACTAAGATCTTGTATCCGAGGCATCAGGGAAACACACAAAGATCAGTAATGGTATAGTATTAATTTCAATATTTTGTAAAATTATTGTATATTTATATTAAGCAGGTATATTGTAGTACTGCTCCATGCTAGCGAGTTTCCAAATAATATGTACCTGATATGATTTAGAAATCATAGAATAGAAACTTAGCATGTCATTCGAAATAAATGTTTCCAGGCTGTAAAAAACTTACTAATATAAATTGAAATGAGAAAATGAACAGTATAATAATTATAGACAATATTACTAAACGATATATTAATTTGTTTTAAACAGCAAATAAATTGAAATCTAAATTAAAATGAGAAAATTAAACTATGGTTGTTAGAAGAATAATCGTTGTAGTCCCGGCCCAGATGGATCTACTAGAAAGGAAGTGAAACCAATCGAAAGCTGAGTAAATTTACTTCATTTCATACGTTTCAATGAATTGGAAAATATCAAAAATTTTCACATATTCCTGTGTTCTTTTACTATAGTAATAATTCTACAAATAAAATCAATTAAAAAATAAAATAAAAAAACCAACAGCATGAAGGCAATTTAAAATGTTCAAAAGACGTCATCGAATCACTTTCTCTTGGCAAGCTATATTTCTAACAATGAATTGTTTTTCTTATTTTACCTAATCTGTTTTATTGTCAAATACATTATCCAACTATAAGCAATTAAAAAATAACAAGGAATAAAAACAGACAAAAATAACCGTTCAAATAAACGAAATCAATTACTTCAAAGTTTAAGCGCTTATTTCTCCGATTGACCTCACCTAATCAAAAATTTGTTTCAGAATCTTTTTTATAGAGAATTTATAAAGCTTTCAAATAATTTCTATCCACTTATCACGATTTCCCAACCGTGTTCGAGATATTAATGAAATTATACGAAGTTCCTAAAACTTTTCATGAAAATGAATCCCATGATTCTAAGTAACCAAACCTAAAACTTGATTTAACAACTTTTTCCCAATTTTCTCAGAAACGGTTAAAGCTATCGCCTTAAAAATGGTTTCATTCGTTTTACTAGGTAAAGAAGCCTATACAACGAGTACTTACAAGCATATGAACTCAAAAACGTAAGCGTTACGATTTTTTTTTGCCATCTTCCAGTGGGCGGATTTTGCTGGTTAACGAACTTGACCTTTCAAATTGGACGACGGATTTTTGTACCAAATTTCATCAAAATCGGACCATTAGGGACGCCGGAAATCCGTGAACAGACAAATATATATATATATATATATATATATATATATATATATATATACAAATTTGAACCACCGTTATTTTCGGTCTCTAGGGGTTCTGAAACGCGAAATTTTCTAGTCGGCACTTCCGGATTGTTTCATTAAATCAACCTTATAAGCGGGGTTCCTCCCTATGAAGGGAGGGAGGAACCGCGCTAAAATGAATGAATTTAAGTATGCCTATCTTACTAAAAGAAAGCTTTTCTAAATTTCCTGACTTTTGCTTGATATTTCTTACCAGCGTTACTCTTCAATGGGCAGGATCTGATATTTCCGGGTTGTAGAAAAACTTCCTAATTTAACCAGCTTTCCATTCATGTATCACAATCCTGTATTACTGAAGTATGAGAACGATTTAGAAACAAAAGGTTTAATAAAAATGTGGATCTGTGAAAAGAAAATTAAGTTTCTGAAAAATAATTATTTTTACCTCGTTAACGCATTTGAACACATTTTTACAAGTATTTATAATTAAAAAAACAATGCTTTAACTTGAATTGATACTGATGACTACGCTTGTGAACCGCACTGGGTTTCTAGTGAGCCCATGTGTGTTTGTTGTGGTGTCCGTACTAATAAATGCCCCATCCCTAATAAAAAATGTGTTGCTAACAAGTATGTCCAGTAAAAATGTGTTCAAATGCGTTATCTAGGCAAAAATTATAATTTTTCAGGCTAATGTGTTGTTGGGATTCATTAATAGCCACCTCCTGGACCCAGTATTAGTTACTGTAATTAATAAATTAAAAATAAATGTGTATTTTATTTATTTACTGTTTTAGGATTTTTTTTATTTTCGTGGAAGTAGTTTTTTTTAATGTTTTAAGTAAATATTTACTTAATATTTACAAAAATAAATATTTCTTTTAAACTTTTTGAATAAACTGAAAAAGAAATTTTAATTTTCTTTTCGCAGATCCATGTTTTTATTAAAGCTTTTGTTCCTAAATCGTTCACATACTTCGGTAACATAGGATTGTGATACATGAATGGAAAGCTGGTTAAATGAGGAAGTTATTCTGAAACCCGGAAATCTCAGATCCTGCCCATTGAAGAGTAACGCTGGTAAGAAATATTAAAGGAAATTTAGAAAAGCTCCTTTTGGTAAGATAGACATACTTAAATTCATTCATTTTTATGTTAATTCTCAACTAGTCTTAAAGTAAATTTACTCAGCTTTCGATTGGTTTCACTTCCTTTCTAGTAGAACCACCTGGGCCGGAGCGACAACGATTATTCTTCTAAAAACCACGTTGTCTCGAAAAAAACAATAAAATGACGTTGTCTCCTTTATTTGTGAGAATTCGAAAAATCTTTATAGAACATTTTTTGTTCCCCCAAGTGTCCTCTATCATCTCCCACAATATGACTAGAGATTTACGGGATACACTGGATATTTATATATCCTGAAATAAATTGTTGTTTCATGGTATATTTAGTTAATTTCTCAGATATAATTGGATGAAATTTCGATCGAATGATTTTGATTTCCTATAGAAAAACGAAAGTAATAAACAAAATCACGACAAAAACAGGGCATTTTGCGAGCACAGACTAAGATGAAACAAAATAAAACTAAATGTAAAAAATAATTTGAACTAGCTAAGCAGGGTGAATGGGGGGTGGGGTTGAGGAGCATTACCCTTGGAATTGGAGGATTAAGAAGAAAGAAGGAAAAATGGAAATGCCTAGAGCATTTAAAGCTGGGCTGGCTAGAGAAATTAAATAAAAAGCTAGTTCTTTGTAATCTTCATAATTTCCTCCAATTGGGGGTTTTCTAATTGTTCTGAAATCAACGTTATATGCAAAAAGGTTTAAATTTGATAACCATCCTTTACAAGTACCATCTGAGATAATACACGCTCTCTTCTTTACAAATAGCCCAAGAAGGTAGAAATAAGATATTCTTAAAGCGAGAAATTTCAAAAACATCACGTAAATCAGCGAACTTCTGACTTTTTAACTTAAACTCCTGAGAGCGAAAAAAATTCGTATTCGTAAATGCTGTAACGCCCATTCTAATAGTCGAACCTCAAAGTTGAAAAGTGCATTTTGTACAACGGTTTGTCTTTTCTAGTTTTGTAAGGAATGTCTTTGTAGACAAAACGCATAGTTTCCAAGATATAAGAAAAAAAGGTCCGACATTTTCGAGGTTTTTAGCGATTTTCGACCATAAGCCACACTTGGACCAGGGACGGACTTTAAATTTGGATTCAACACCCCAATAAACACGAAGAAACGTTGCAAAAAAAAAACTTCTATTTTTTTTTCTCCGGAAAAACCTTTCCCTACTGAACTCGTATGCGAAGCAAATATTCTCTTGTCCACACCTCGACCCCTTGTCCACATCCACAGTCCCAGCCTCGTTCGACTGTACAGTTCAACTTTGGCCCGATGAAACAGGGTGTGGAATAGCTCAAGATTTGAACTGCGCAGTCCAAATCTTCAAATATTCCAAACCGGGTATATATAGCCTTACACAGTACAAAGCAACATTCAATAAATCTTGGAAATTGTTCCTTTACGGAACTTGAGCACACAATGAACTTGCCTGTGGGTTGCCTAAAAAATATATATTGGGATTTAATAGTGGGGTGAATGGTCTATTGGGCTAGTGCCAGAGGGAAGCACGGAGCAGCACGGGGGCAAAAAGTGAATACATTAATATATTTGGGAGGTGATTTAGAGATCCAGTGATTTATTTGGCCTGGTCCGGCCGGCCAGCAACTTTTATATTGCCTCCGCCTACTAAGGGCATCCCCAAATCATCGTATCACAATCCTGGGTTCGAAGCAGGGGTTTTCTCCATATCGCGATCTATCAGTTTAAACCCTACAATACAGATGGAGGGGCGTAATTCCTTTCGGAATTGAAAAGGGATGGCGGAAATTGCAGGTGGATATTCCCGGAGCTGTGGATTTAGACACGAAGACCCTGGTGAACTTAGTGAGAGAGCACGTTCCTCAGCTAGTGATTGAAGTGCCAGAAGAACGGAAATCATAGCTTCAACGGACCTCCACTTTTCATCTCACAACTCGATCACTGAAAATGTCGCATCCCCATTAGCTACCATACCGTAACACTGACCCGTACTATAGGACCACAGTGACGGGTCCTGAGCTAGTGATTGAAGTGACAGAAGATCGGAAATCATAGCTCCAACGGACTAACACTTTTTCTCTCACAACTCGATCACTGAAAATGTCGCATCCCTAACACCTGCCATTCCGTAACACCTACCCATACTATAGGGTCACAGTGACAGGTCCTGAGCTAGTGATTGTAGTGACAGATCATCCTACTGCATTGAAATCTTGAAGATAAATGAATTTAAGGCGCCATTGTGTACTGGAAACTTAAAGTCGCAGAAATCACTGACTCGACCACTTCAACTCCTACTCAGAGTTTATAATCGTTTTAATCCATCAGAGAGTTTATAATAACCTCCATCAACAAACAAAAACTGGCCAAGGTTGAAATGCAAAAAAAGTGCATTATAAGGTTCTTGAGAAGGTATTGGGGTTCGAAAACTTGGCCCTATACTATGATCATCACATGATTATCATAATTTTCATAGGGACACAATTTTCGGGAGGGGCCGGGAACTTGGCCTCAATTTTTCAACGTTAATTTTTTTTTTTAATAAATACATTTTCAGCAGCAGGCAGTATCCAAATATTGAGCTTGATCGATGAAGATTTGAAGAACTTTTTCAAAATGTATTTCATAAGTTTAACCTCAATAGCTAAATCCCTTCGGAATGTGCTACAATGTTATCAAAGATATTACTAAATTTTAATTTCATTTTTTCAGGGTGCAAAAAAAAATATAAATTTAAATGAGAAAATTGAACTGTTAAAAAAACTTTAGAAAGTATTAGAATATTTCATATTAATGTTTTTCAAGCTGCAAATAACTTGAATATACGAATTTAGAGAGTTCAAATATTGAATTATTTTTTAGAAAAAAAAAAAAAAAAAATAACATCGCTATATTAAAGAACGAGGGAAGAGTTTTTTCCTCTGGTGTATGCTTGCGCATTTTATAGATATTTTATATAACAGTTTTTATAATTTCAAAGTAAAAAAGGAAGTTTAAATGAAAACCAAAATTTAATACTAACAATAACGTTGAAAGAAAGAAACTTTTTTTTTTTTTAATTTAATTTAATGAAATTAAAATTTAATAATTATATTTAATTTAATGAAATTAAAATTTAATAATTATATTTAATTTAATGAAATTAAAATTTTTATTTATTTATTTTTTTAATGTGGAGGACTAAAAACTTAATTAAAAATCATTTACCCAAACTAAAAGTAGTCTCGCTTCTTTGCAACCAACGGTAAGAGCGTTTTCCAAAACAAAAAAAAAATTTATGTGGGGTGTAGTCGAACCACCACCGGTTTACCTTCCCGAGAGGAAGGGGCTATCTACTGGTTACCACCCTTTCTAGTACATCCATGGAAGCTAGCATATAGGACTCGTTCATCCGGGAGGATTCAAGGCCCACATGAACGAGTCCGCTACCTTTGGGGGATTCGAACCCACCACCTGCCTGCGGTGGACTGGCTCCAGAGTCTAAAGTCAGTCACTCTATCCATTACACCACAGGCAGGCCCAACAGCTATTTGGGAATCTTTATACAAATCTTGCTTTTCTTACGAATCCGCCAGATGGCGCTGGCGATGCTCCTCTTATCTCATACTAATTCAAATCTCAAATTTTAATTGTAAATACCAATATTATCGAATTTCAAATGCAAAATTTACCTGATTCCTGCAGTGGAAGATCCATTTGGTCGTAACGAGTGAAATTTCGCACCAAAAAGTAGTTAATATTTGTTAAAATCGTTAATGAAAACTACTTGTACACGAAGCTGCTTTCTTGGATATGAATTTTAATTTCTTCTATTTTCGACAATATAATCCGACGATTTGTGCTTCATTTGTCATATGTATACTTCTTCAGAAACTAATTAAGCCAAATGGTTGAAATAGATGGAGCATACTGCTAAATAAAGAAAAAGTCCGAATATACAAAGCTGTTTACTTGAAAATTACTTTCCTATCTCAATTATTTTCGATTCTACTAAGTATATCCACATTCTTCTATTTTCATAGCTTGGCTCAATAAAGAAGCACCACTACAATATTCATAATTTACTTTTCTACCACTTTATTTAAATAAAATAAAGCCTCAAAGAAGGAATATGAAGTACACCATTTTGTAAAGTTCTAGGTTATTAGAAGTTAATGAAATGGGTTGACAATAACAGCTGGTTAAGGGAAAGCTAAAATCACTGTATGACAGCTCCCAAGGATACGGTAATATTAAAGGACTAAAGATTATGATCTGGTATGACTGAAGATTTGGAGCACTGTATGACAGCTCCCAACAATACATGATTATTAAAGGACTAAAGATTTTGATCCGGTATGACTGAAGATTTGGAGCACTGTATGACAGCTCCCAACAATACATGAATATTAAAGGATCAAAGATTTTGATCCGGTATGACTGAAGATTTGGAGCACTGTATGAAAGCTCCCAATAATACATGAATATTAAAGGACCAAAGATTTTCTCCGTGTGTCAGCAGAAAGATCAATAGAAACAGGAGAATGAGTTTAAGGAAATCTTAGGAAGGATCATTCATAATTATTAATTATTATAATCAATAGATATGATAAAGGCAAATCTTATCAAATTGACATGACAGTTATTAAAAATAATACTAGGAAAAGTGAAATATGTTCCAATAATACAGGAATATTGATATCCAATATTTGTGGCTAATTACAAGAAAGATGACAACTTAAAGTGTAATGCACCAGATTCTACAATATAACTTAGACAGAGCCTCTGGAGGAAGTAGATATCATAATTTCATTATTTGATATTTGGGAAATAGAATAATAAAATCTGAAAAGGTACCAAAAACATTGTAGAACCTTCAAATCTAAAGAAAAGCATCAAACAAACCGTGGAAAAATTATTATTTAATTTGTTTGCAATGTAAATTTAGGAATTCATAATGGAAGTGTCACCGGAGTGGTTGGAGATAGGATTGGAGAATAATTAATGACTATAAGAGCATGAACTAGTGATGGTAGTGGCATTAGTGGAGAAATTAAAGGACACTCACCTTTTTCACATCATGAACATTGACAGGAGTGTTAGCCTTTTGGAAGATACCTGTGAACTATGGTAAAGGGTCCTTTCTTAAAATCTTCAAGTCAAAAGACAGACAAAAAACAATAAAATGTTAAAGGGCTCTTGAATTTCTTCATCACAAATATTGACTAATCAAAAAGCCAGGGAGGCTCTACACCAGTTGTCACACATTCTACTTCAAAAATATAAGTGGAAACTACAATTTAAAACTTCACAAGAATATCTGCAGTCACCAAGAATAGAAAATGTGCAATAATAAATAAACTTTGACAGCCAGGTTATAACACCATGAACGTCAACTGATTCAGAGATCTCACGCTAGATGCCAGCACCATAGAGATAACACTATCATTTACAAACCTCCAAGGGCTCAAACTTAAAAAAAATTGAAGAATTACTAGAGAAACGTGATTTATGAAGAACAAGCAGTATTATTATGCATATGAGGATTAATTTTGAACAATTCAGTAAGATTCACGCTCACAATCTCTTTTAAAATATAATAACAAGAGTATTTCGATATAGAAACCGAACACCAATTGTACACGGCTTTATGAATATGGCGATTTTCTAAGTTCACTTCTATTTTTCTGCTTTTTAAAGTGATGCGAATTCAATGAAAGGACACCAAGGAAGTTGAGTATGGTGGCGCCCCCCACACGGTTTAGTTTTCACACTCCAGGAGCCAGTGTTGGCATACCAAAAAAAACGTTGTTTAGCATATAATTCACTAGAAGTTGAAATGGGTTTATTAATACATGGAATACGAACTCTTATAATAAATAGCTAATTAACAGTAACATTGCCAGCTAATGCCCAATAGTCCTTTCCGGCTTGTGATGCCAGAGCCAGGCATTAGGAAAACAACTTTTTCTTGCATATTATACAGCAACCATGCCTTCTCGGTTCTCGACTTGGCTATCTTGTTTTAAGTTATAACTATCCCGAAATTCACTCTCTCTTAGCAGCATGGAAAGGTGGCTATATATAATAACTATTCTTAAATACTTTCCATGCTCATAAAAAACTCACACTAAGACAAGAGAGGGTGTAGACGCGCGGCTGTCGGCCCAAATTCCGTTCCACTCCCCCGTAATGGGCGTATATAAGAGGGGGGGGGGCTGAGGGGGCTGCAGCCCCTCCCGAAATTTTGAAATTGATAATAAAAACTTATCGTAAACTCCTTAAAAATAAATTAAATAAGGTCACTTAGTTTATAAAAAATATTTTATTTTATGTGTAATTGAGTTTTTGCCTAAAACTATTCCAAGCTCAAAATTTTTAGTATTCCATACCCCGGAAATGGTACCCCTTTCATTCTTAATAAATATATTACTACATTATGGGTTTTTTTTAGGTATTTTATCAGATTCAATTGGGTCAAATTTATATCAACTTATTTGTTATGAGAATAATGAGTCATTTTATGAGCCACAACATCAGAAAAAAACATGCATTTAAGAAACATTGAGATGAAGCCGTTCCAGTGAATCGGATTTTATTTTAAAAAGGGGGGTCAGATAAGTTTCATGCTATGAAATGTTGAAAAACGACATTTGAAAACAAGATCCCGGCACAAAGAGAACATTTTGCAAGCACAGTGTAAGATGAAAGAAAATTGAAATTATTGAACAAAGTAATTTAGACTGGTCAGGGGAGGGGGGGGGGTTAAGGAGCATTACCCTTGGAATTGGAGGATTAAGGAGAAAGAAGGAAAAATGGAAATGCCTAGAGCATTTAAAGCCGGGCTGGCTAGAGAAATTAAATACAAAGCTAATTCTTTGTAATCTTCATAATTTCCCTACTTCGGGATTAATATGTATGCCATAAAGTCTACAGTAGGAGATTTACAATCTGACAAGGCAGATTAACACTATAATCCAATCAGTTAACCATTGAAGGCCGCACATCTGTAGGTCACTAATCCCTAGTTTGGAAGAGGTTAGAACTTGTCATAAGTGTTTGCTCCCCATGCTAAGAAAAGTGACAAGTACACCTTCAAACGTTGGTGGAAATGTGCGTCAGTATGGTACGGCCGTACTTGTCAGTCTCATCGTGTGGCTCATGGGCGTATATAAAGCGGGACCAGCAGCCCCCCCCCCTTCGGAATTTGGATTTGGTCGGTAAAATGTGTCATAAGCGTTTAAAGGGTGTATGACACTTTAAAATAAATTATATAAGATCACTTAGTTCATAGAAAGTATTTTATTTTGGGTGTAATAGCGTTTTAGTTCGTTAAAACTATTCTAGCAAGGGGAGTATACAGCGGTGGGGTCACCGATCTGGAACATATTTTTTTCTGGTGATTCTACATCGAAAGATAGTACGTGTCCGAGCGTTCCGTCCAATGCGCCTTAGGAGCCAAGAAATAAAATAAAATAGGTTGAAAGTGCTTTATTTTTTATATCGAGTTTAGAAAATGATATCTACATAATTGTTTCACCAATTCATTCGTTTTACAGATTGAAGGAAAATATAATCGTTAAACAATAATTTATATTTCGTCAAATAAATTCAAAAATATGATTACGTTTTTAAGTAAACTAGTATCATACATTTTTTCACACCAAAAATAATAGTAGATTTAAAATCAGCACCCCAAGAAATCCTAATGTGGTGAATATCGTTGAAAACAAAAAATAAAGATTTTCCCAGTCTGGAAGGGACTAAAATTTTGTAAGCGAAAAATTAACGTGGCGTTTTGAAATTTAATATCTCCCCTTGAGATAATCCTATGATTACGTCATTGAAATCTTTCAAAATAAAGAAGACTCCTTTTTCTGACCATACAAATGACTATTGTATTATTTCAAAAGATACTTGCAAAAAATGGTTTCAAAATAAAAGTAAAATGTAAACTTTTTGCATATAACATCAAACCCAGAACTCGTAGAATCACCCCGATTGGAGGGAAATGTGTCACATTAGAGCCTTTATCGACCCTCCATGTTTGGTTTAAATCGGGGAAATATTCTTTGAAATATGGCCGGATTGTTGAATCTTTAAAAAAATTTTAAAGTTCTAAATTGTTAGGATTTCATACCCCGGAAATGGTCTCCCCCTTCCGCCGAAATTTTCCTAGCCCCCTCCGTAATTGTTTTCTATATACGCCCATGGTGTGGCTTAGTGACAAGAAGTCATTCGCACACAGTGGGTAAGTGTTTCAGTAACTAACTTGTCACTAAACACTAGTTAGGATATTTAAAAGACGAGACGACTGCGGGAGAGCATACTTGCCGCTTCGCTTGTACTTGCCGTGTTTACAAAAAAAATTCATTTGCCCCTAAAAAAGAACTAAACTCTTGTAACTAAGGCATCAGGGAAACACACAAAGATCAGTAATGGTATGATATTAATTTCAATATTTTGTAAAACTATTGTATGTTTATATTAAACAGGTATATTATAGTACTGCTCCATGCTAGCGAGTTTCCAAGTAATATGTACCTGATATGATTTAGAAATCATAGAATAGAAACTTCTAGCATTTCATTCGAAATAATTGTTTCTAGACTGCAAAAAAGTTCCAAAAATTAATTGAAATGAGAAAATGAACAGTATAATAATTATAGACAATATTACTAAAGGATATATTAATTTGTTTTAAACAGCAAATAAATTGAAATCTAAATTTAAATGAGAAAATCGAACTATTAAAAAGAAGAATAGCGTCATTAAAAATATGTGAATATTTCATTGAAATTTTCCTTAAAAAAAAAAAAAAAACAAAGAAAAAAACTGAAGTATTATTGGAATATTTCTTAATGATTATTAGAGCCCGGAAGTTAAGCATTTATTTTTGAGTGAAATAGGCAGGCAAAAAGGCACTTAAAATACTGAAAATAGGCAGTATAGTAAGTAAAATAGGCATTTATTAGGTGTGAAGGCAAAGAGGAACCTTACTCATTAACAATGAAAATGTGCATTTTAAATACTCATTAATTTCTTTATTACCAACTAGCTGTTACCCGGCGTGCGCCTACTTTCTACTTCCATAAAATCAAAAATAAGTTAAGAACCCCGTTCATTGTTTCGAACTCGTGACCTCCGAACTGTGAGTCATAAACGATTTTAACATAGCCTATGGCTCTCCCCGAATCAAGACATCCATGTGTGCCAAGTTTGATCAAAATTGGTCTAAATGTGTGGAATTGTATAAAGAACAAACATACAGACAGACAGCAGGTAGACGTTTTTGGCCTAGCCTATGTCATTCATCGTAACAATACCTACATGTTTTCTACGTTTGGTCAAAATCGGTCAAACGGTGTGGATTTGCATTAGGAACAAACATACAGACAGCTGGTAGACGTTTCTGACTTAGCCTAACGAGACTTCCGGGATCAAGAGCTACCAGTATTCCAAGTTTGGTCAAAATGTGTGGATTTGTATAAGGAACAATCATACAGACAGTCAGATATGTGACTGTCTGTATGATGTGAGAGGATGAGAGAAATAAGTCACACCTCACCCCACACAGCCCTTTTGCAGTGACAATGGTGTAATTACCTGGTATTCCGGATTTCCAAATAATAAGATAATACAGAGGAATATCTATTATCTTATTATTAAGAGGAAGTTTTGCCAAAATAAGAGGAAGTTTTGCCATGACGAAAAACATTTTTTCTGAGAAGGTCTATGAGAGTTGATACTTTGAAAAAGCATCTTGTTGTTGCATGTAACAAGGGAAGTATTTCCCTTGGGAGTAAGTACCCATACTAATTCTGTGATATATGTGTTGTATATATATATATATATATATATATATATATATATATATATATATATATATATATATATAAATAGATTTATCTCTATAAGTACCTCTGTATGCTTGCTCATTCTTCGGATGTTTAATATAATAATTTAATTTTTAAAATATGGAAGTTTAAATGGAAACATTTCAAACCTCTTCCAAACTAGGGATTAGTGACCTACAGATGAGCGCCCTTCAATGGTTAAGTGATTGGATTCTAGTGTTAATCTGCCTTGTCAGATTGTAAATCTCCTACTGTAGACTTTATGGCATACATATTAATCCCGAAGTAGGGAAATTATGAAGATTACAAAGAATTAGCTTTTTATTTAATTTCTCTAGCCAGCCCGGCATTAAATACTCTAGGTATTTCCATTTTTCCGTCTTAATCCTAAAATTATAAGGGTATTGCTCTTCAATCCCCCCCCCCCCACACACTCGACGAGTAGAAATCACTTTCAACATTTCATAGAATGGAACTTATCATAGTGTTTCCTAATCGCATATTTTTTTCCTTTCAGACATTATGGCTAATAAGATGTCTCATTATTCCAATAGCAAATAATTAGATATATTTCTCACCTAATTGAATCTGATGAAAAACCTAGATATACCATATTGTCGTAATATATTCATTAAGAATGAAAGAAAAAAAGTCAGGAACTACCATGCTCAAGCCTAACAGCAAGAGAACACCACGCGGGAGTGGAATAGAATTCCGACTAGAGATGGGTCGCTCACTGCTGAGCCGGATCTTTGAGCCGGTTCTTTTAGAAGAACGAGTGAGCCGAAGAGCCGCATCCACACTCGCTCTCGGCTCTTTTGCCCTCCCACTACTCTGATACGCTCTTTCTGATCTATTCTTCTCTTCTTTTAGCGCGTTTCCTCCCTCCCTGCATAGGCTGGAAACCGGTTTATGTTTTTGACCTCATGATGCAATGATGTTCCGAATAGAAAATTTCACGTTTCAGAACCAATTGATCACGAAAACAAATTTGTATATATATATATATATATATATATATATATATATATATACATATATATATATATATATATATATATATATATATATATATATATATATATATACAGGGTGTCCCGTAAATGTCTAGTCATATTGTGAGGGGTGATAGAGGACCCTTAGGGGAACAAAAAATGTTCTATGACGATTTCCCGAATTCTCGCCCATAAGGGAGAAAACGTCGTTTTATTGTTTTTTCGAGACAAACGTAGTTTTTAGAACAATAATCGTTGTAGCTCCGTCCCAGGTGGTTCTACTAGAAAGGGGGTGAAACCAATCGAAAGCTGAATAAATTTACTATAAGACCAGTTGGGAGCAAACGTAAAAATGAATGAATGTAAGTATGCATATCTTACAATAAGAAGGCAATTCTAAATTTCCTGACATTTTATTGATATTTCTTTCCAGCGTTACTCCTCAATGAGCAGGATCTGAGATTTCCGGGTTTCAGAAAAACTTTCTCATTTAACTAGCTTTCCATTCATGTATCACAACCCTGTGTTATTGAAGTATTTGAACGATTTAAGAACAAAAGTTTTTAAAAAAACATGGATCTGTGAAAAGAAAATTATATTTTTTTCTTCAATTTATTCAAAAAGCTGAAGGGAAATATTTTTTTCATAAATGTTTACATAAATATAAAGTAAATATTTACTTAAAAGAATAAAAAAAATTACTTCCACGGATATTAAAAAAAAATCTTAAAACAGTAAATAAATAAAATACACATTTATTTTGAATTTATTAATTCAGGTAACTAATACTGGGTCCAGGAGGAGGCCATTAAGGAACCCCAACCATACATTAACCTCAAAAATTACTATTTTTACCTATATCACGCATTTGAACACATTTTTACAGGACTATGTACATATTATTTATGAGGGATAGAATTTTTAATTACCACAACAAAAACGCATGGGCTCAGAATCCCAGGAGTTTCACAAGCGTAGCCATCAGTATTAATTTAAGGTAAAGCATTTGTTTTCTAAATATAAGTACCTGTAAAAATGTGTTCAAATGCATGATCTAGGTAAAAATAATAATTTTTGAGGTTAAAGTATGGTTGGGGTTCCTTAATGGCCGCCTCCGGGACCCAGTATTAGTTACCTGAATTAACAAATTCAAAATAAATGTGTATTTTATTTATTTACTGTTTTAGGATTTTTTTTTATATTCGTGTAAGTAATTTTTTTTATTGTTTTAAGTAAATATTTACTTAATATTTATGTAAACATTTATAAAAATAAATATTTCCCTTCAGCTTTTTGAATAAAATGAAGAAAAAAATATAATTTTCTTTTCACAGATCCATGTTTTTTTTTAAACTTTTGTACTTAAACCGTTCAAATACTTCAATAACACAGGGTTGTGATACATTAATGGAAAGCTGGTTAAATGAGGAAGTTTTTCTAAAACCCGGAAATCTCAGATCCTGCCCATTGAGGAGTAACGCTGGAAAGAAATATCAATAAAATGTCAGGAAATTTAGAATTGCCTTCTTATTGTAAGATATGCATACTTACATTCATTCATTTTTACGTTTGCTCCCAACTGGTCTTATAGTAAATTTATTCAGCTTTCGATTGGTTTCACTCCCTTTCTAGTAGAACCACCTGGGAGGGAGCTACAACGATTATGTTTCTAAAAACCACGTTTGTCTCGATAATACAATAAAACGACGTTTTCTCCCTTATGGGCGAGAATTCGGGAAATCGTCATAGAACATTTTTTGTTCCCCTAAGGGTCCTCTATCACCCCTCTCAATATGACTAGACATTTACGGGACACCCTGTATATATATATATATATATATATATATATATATATATATATATATATATATATATATTTGTGTTAGTACGGCATTCTCCAGCGGTCGATTTATTTGCGTAACATGATTCTCCCCAGCGAAGAAACATCAAAAATAATATATATGTATATATATATATATATATATATATATATATATATATATATATATATGTGTGTGTGTGTGAGTGTGTGTGCGGAACAGTCCTTCTGGAGATCAAACAAACTGTAGTAATAATAGAATTCGTACTTAAATTGTAGTATTAAGGTTCGTGGGTTCAATTCTTACTAGGGGTGGTGGCTTTTCTTTGGAAAAGATAAAAAATTCAGCCCTATCCTGGCTCGAAAAGGTTGGTGTCCTGTAGATAACCCGTCCTATAATTCTGAGTTAACTATAAGAGACGTTAAAATTTAAATAAATAAGAGGATTTAAAATTATCTTTATTTTCAAACTTCATTTAGTCAATACCTTAAGCTTATAAATTTGTAATTATATACAGTCACCCTTAAGTTTATAGATCCTTAATTATACACTGTCACCCGAAGGTTGTTATAAGATATTTTTAGTTTGTATCTTTAATTAGAAGAACCCTTAAGGTTATAAATTTTCCATTATATAAAGTTATACATTATTCATTATATACAGTCACCGTTAAGTTTATGAATTTTAATTATACAGTGTCCTCGAAATGTACTGTCATAAATAGTACTATTCAGTTATGTAATGTAGTGTTTCTGTCTATTAATATTCTTGTTTTGGTTTTTGAGGATTTATTAACAGTCAGATGTGTGATGTTCAAAAATCTAGAACGAGAGAACCTAAGATCAATTTTCATAGCATGGTTCCTCCTTACATTGAATACTAGCGCAAAAGAGCCAAACATTGCCAGTGAGCCGTGTTAAAGAATCGGTTCATTTAAGTGAGGGGAGCGCCCAGAGCCACTCTTCGAGGCGAGCCGTTTTGCCCAGGTTTAATTGCGACCCCAGAGTACCGCGCCTACTCCCTGGTCCCTTTCACTTCAACCTCTCTTATATTAGTGTAAGTTTATTATGAGCATGGGCGGGCTGTCAGGATGGTTAAAAACCCCATTCTTGGCAGCCCTTCCATGCTGAGTGGGGTAATTTCTGGATAGTTATTACTTAAATCACTTTTGCCAAGCCGAGAACCGAGAAGGCATAGTTTCTGTATAATATGCAAGATAGAGCTATTTTCCTAATGCCTGGCTCTATCCTTATTCATAGAATCTTAATTCTTTATAAAAATGTTGATTTTTCAAAGAGTTACCCCATAAGGACATCCAACATGCGAAATTATTGCAGAGAATATAGGCATGCGTTGTAGAGAATATAGTTTCCAAGCCAATCATTGGTTGCGCTGCTAACATACTGTGCTTCTCGCCTAACCCCTAGGAAAGGACTCTAGGGAATTTCTTTTAGCTGGCAATGTTCCTTTTAATTAGGTATTTGTTATAACAGTGTGTATACAATGTACTAATAATCCCTTATTAACTCCCAGTGAATAATATGCAAAAACATAATTTTATCATATAGATTATTACATAACTACAACTGACTTGGCTACACTGGCTCCTTTAGCGTTGAAACTAAGCCGTGAGGGGGGCGCCATCGTACAATATTCAACGCTCTAGTAATCCTCTCATTGAAGCGTCCTCACTTTAAAAGTCGAAAAAATAAAAGTAAGCTTGGAAGATCGCCATATTTTTAAGGCTGTTTTAGAACTGGTCTTAGGTTTCAATATTGAAATACTCTTGTATATCACATTTTCAAAGAGATTATGAGTGTGGGTCTCACTCAATTGGTTAAAATTAATGTATAATCATAACGTTTATTCTTCATAACGCATTTTTTCCATAGAATCTTTTTAATATTTTATTTAAATTAAACCTTTGTAGTTTTATGAATGACAGTGTTATCTCTATAGTGCTGACATCTAGCGTGAGACGTGTGAATCAAATGAAGTTTACATATGTTGTTATAACCTGGCTGTAATTTTTTTGTTTATTTTTGCACTTTTTCTTCTTTCTTTTTTTTTTGAAACTCCAAATAGTCTTGTACTTGACTACTTATGTTTTGGAAGCAGTATGTTTGGTTGAAGAGGCTCCCTACCTTTTAGATTACTCAATATTAGTGAAGAAGAAATTCAAGAGCCTTTTAAACATTTATTTTTTTTTACCTTTAGACTTCAATGTTTTCAGAAAGAAGCCTTGATTTTGGCCCACAGGTATTTTTGCTCACCCTTCAGCATAAGATATTTGGTTATTCCTTCCTCCAAAGGTCTAATACTCCTGTTGATCATTACTTTCCAGTAATGAGATTATGTTTTGTTTTACCTCTGTTTGTTTATAATTTTAGGTTGCAAAAAAATCCATGATTTTGTTGATGTTCTTATTGTGAGCCATGTAAAATTTGTGATCTACAAAAAGTAATAAGTAGTATAACTGATATAGTACTAAATTATACATAGTATAAATACACGTTATATATATATATATATAACGTGATGTTACAAAGTCAAGGGATGGTTGGGATTTTGGTTGATGAAAAAAAATTCGTATAAATTGCGATTTATATTATAATCAACTGCATTCAGTAAGGGCTGTCCGCACTTGTCACTATCATTAAGATGGCTTTGTGACAAGTGAGAAGTACTCTTTCACACATAGTGGACAGGTGTGTTTAGTAAGGTCTGTCCGTACTTGTCATTCTAATTGAGATGGCTTAGTGAGAAGTACTCGTTCACACATGGTGGACAGGTGTGTTCAGTAAGGTCTGTCAGCACTTGTCACAATCATTAAGATAGCTTGGTGACAAGTGAGAAGTACTCATTCACACATAGTGGACAGGTGCGTTCAGTGAGGTCTGTCCGTACTTGTCATTCTAATTAAGATGGCTTAGTGAGAAGCACTCGTTCACACATGGTGGACAGGTGCATTCAGTAAGGTCTGTCCGTTCTTGTCACACTCATTATAATGCCTTATTGACAAGTGAGAAGTACTCGTTCTCACATAGTAGACATGTGCGTTCAGTAAGGTCTGTCCGTACTTGTCAGTATCAAAGATTGCTTGGTGACAAGTGAGAAGTACTCGTTTACACATTGTGGACAAGTGCGTTCAGTAAGGTCTGTTCGTACTTGTCACACTCATTGTACTGCCTCAGTGACAAGTGAGAAGTAGCTACTCGTTCAGACATTGTGGACAAGTGTGTTCAGTAGGATCAGTCCAATACCTAACTTGTCGCTAAACACTTGTTCGGTCGTTTACACCAGAGACAATTATGTAGTCGAATGGTGTTGGGGAGCTTACTTTACTTGATGCACAGTTAAAAGAATACATTCATATTCACCTGTACTTGCTGCGTTTGCAAATACCTGTCACTAAAAAAGAACCTGCTTACACATTATTATTTCTATAATAAATTTAAATTTTTATTTTCAAGTTACTTGCAGCTTGGAAAACATCAATAATAAATGTTCTAATACTTTATATACTTGTTCCTAAAAATTATTAGTAATTGAATAATCTTAAAGTTTAAATGGAAAAAAAATAATTTCAATTCAAATAATAATGTAAAAAGAAAAAATATTTATCAGGGGATATACTCAAATCCATAATTAAAAAATATGTAGTAAAAAAAACGAAAACAAAATAGTCTTGTTTTTTTGCAAGCCATGGAAAATGTGTGATGCACAAAATAAAAAAATATATAATATATATATACATACAAATTTATATGAGTTCAATAAATTTGAAGTTTAAATTGGGAAAAATAATTGTGATAATAATGTTAAACGAAACATAAAACAAATATTTTTCAGGTGATAGACTAATCCAAATATTTATTAAAAAAAAAAAAAAGGTAATTTTTTTCCATAATTAACAAATATTTAGTAAAAAAAAACACAAAATAGTCTTGTTTTTTTTGCAAGTCATGGAAAATGCGTGATGCACAAAAATGAAAAAATATATAATATATATACATTATTTTATATATATATATATATATATATATATATATATATATATACACATCAGCGCTAATGGCCTAGATGCAGATGCGCCATTATATAAAAAATAAAACAAAAGTAATATACACACATACAAATTTATATTAGTTGAACACATTTTCATTTATTTATTGATAATGCTTAAATAGGGAAAAATATTTGTAATAATAATAATTATAATAAAGTTAAAGAAACAAAAAAATATTTTTCAGGTGATAAGACTCTATTCGATAATTAAAAAATATTTAAAAGTAAAACACAAAACAGTCTAGTTCTTTTGCAAGCCATGGAAAATGTGTGACCAAATGTATGGAGAGTGGTAGCGATGCTCCTCTTATCTTTAAATAATTTAAAATTCAAATATTAAGAGTAAATGTCAGCATTGCCAGTCTTCTAATGCACCATTCACCTGATTACCACATTCTTCGAAAACTAATTCGGCCATCTGTTAACAACAAATGCAATTCAACCCTAAAAAGTAGTTAACATGAATAAAATCATTAATGAAAACTAATGTTATTCGAAGCTGCACACTTGGTTGTAATATACTGCAAAATAATTTGTTAAAATGCCAAGTGAAAATAGAGCTATAGGAAGTTGCATGCTTGGATATTAATTTTCGTTTATTCTATTTTCAACAATATTAGGTGGCTTTTAGACCGTTATTTAGCTCATGTGTCATTCATCAAAAACTAATTGAGCCATCTGGTTATAACAAATGTAAAATACTGCCAAAAATTGTTATGTCCAAGGCAATTAGAAGTTAATGAGTATAGAACAATAGAACTTACAAGCTTTCGATGAGTGAAAGCTAAAACAACTAAACACTATATGACAGAGCCAAGCAATACATTTATAGTAAACGATCAAAGACTTTCTTTTTATGACATAATGATAAAACTCTTAGCTGAGAATCTAGGAAGGATAACTTAGATAGAATAGAGATAATAAAGGCAAATCCTATAAAATAGACATGCATTTTATTAAGAATAATACAAGAAGTGAAATATGTTCTAATAATACAGCAGTGTTGATATCCAATATTTAGAGGCTGCTCAATAAGGTACAAAGGCATCCATTTATACAGTATACTCAAACTCGCATTTAGCAAAACAAATTTGACATTGAACTCTTTAATCTATCTGTAATAGAACAAATTCTACAAAACAATATAGATAGAGCTTTTGGTGAAAGATTATTATAAATTGAGTCACTGTTGAATTTATCAATTGGAAGACCCTAATGGTAAGAATCAACCAATAAGTACACAAAATAACTGCACTATTTAATCATTTATCAAGTACACTTAATAACTGGATGGTTTGATCTTTTTAGAATGAAATAATAAAATCTCGGATCCTCAACAGTTAGCAAAAATATTTTAGAACTTAATCATGTGGCCTTTCATAGAAGCTTCAAGTCTAAACAATCAGTGGTAAAACAAAACTTAGTCTCATGGATGTAAAGTAATGATGAAAAGCTGGATCATTGGGATTGAAGGGTGTTTCTTAAAACACTTAAGTCCAATGGCAGAGAACATGAACAAATGTTAAAGGGCTCTTGAATTCCTTCATAACCAATATTGACTAATCCAAAAGCTAGGGAGGCTCTACACCAGTTGTCAAACATTCTACTTCAAAAATATAAGTGGAAAATACAATTTAAAACTTCACAAGAAGATCTGCAGTCACCAAGAATAGAAAATGTGCAATAATAAACAAACTTTGACAGCCAGGTTATAACACCATGAAAGTCAACTTATTCAGAGATCTCACGCTAGGGGCCAGCACAATAGAGATAACACTATCATTTACAAAATTCCGAAGGCTCAACATTAAAAAAAGATACAAGAAGTTCTATAGTCAACCTGCGTCATGAAGAATAAGCCGTATGATTATGCATACGAGGATTAATTTTGAACAATTGACTGAGACCTATACTAACCATCTCTTTTAAAATATAATAACAAGAGTATTTCGATGTAGAAACCTAGCACATCTTTTAGGCATACGTGTATAAGAATATGGCGATTTTCAAAGTTTACTTTTATTTTTCTGATTTTTTAAATAAGTCGAATTCAATGAAACGACTCGAAGAGAGTTGAATATAGTATGGAGGCGCCCCCCTCACGCCTTAGTTTTCACACTCCAGGTAGCCAGTGTTGCCATGTCAGAAAAAAATTATTTCTTGTTTCGCTTATAATTCACTAGAAGTTTAAAAGGGTTATTAGTACATGGTATAAAAACAGTTATAAAGAATAGCTAATTAAAAGTAACATTATCGGCTAAAAGAAATGTTCAATTGTACATTCCTAGGAGCCAGGTGAGAATCATAATGGGTTAGCAGCGCCACCAATGATTGGCTAGGAAACTATATTTTCTATGACCATTTCGCATGTTGGATGTCCTTATGGGGTAACTCTTTGAAAAATCGACATTTTTATAAAGAACTAATATCCTAATATTAAGGAAAGATGCCAGAGCCAGGCATTAGAAAAAAATCTCTTTCTTGCATATTATACAGCAACCATGCCTTCTCGGTTCTCGACTTGGCTATATTGTTTTAAGTAATAAATATCCAGAAATTCCCTCTCTCTGTCAGCATGGAAAGGTGGCTATAGATAATACCTATTCTTAGATGCCTTCCATGCTCAAAAAAAACTCACACTAAGACAAGAGACGGTGCAGTGGTGGGGACCAGGGTGTAGGTAGACGCGCTGTTGTCGGCCCAAATTCCGTTCCACTCCCCCGTCATGAGGTATATTAGAGGGTGGGGGGGCAGAGGGGATGCAGCCCCTCCCCCCCCCCCCGAAATATTCATTTTATGGTAAAAATGTGTCATAAAAACCTTAAAAATAAATTAAATAAGATCGCTTTGTTAATAAAAAATAGTTTATTTTAGGTGAAATAGCGTTTTATTCTCCTAAAACTATTTTAAATTTTAAATTTTTCATATTCCATTTCCCGGAAATGGTTTCAGCCCCTTCCTCCTGAAATTTTCCCAGCCCCTCCCGAAATTATTTCCTATATACGCCCGGCTAGAGAATGGTACTTCCTGGCTTAGTTTCTTTTTTTCTTAATAAATATATTACTACATTGTGGGTTTTTTAGGTATTTTATCAGATTCAATTTGGTGAAATTTATATCTAGATATTAGTTATTAGAATAATGAGACATTTTATTGGCTAAAACATCAGAAAAAAACATGCAATTAAGAAACATTGAGATGAAGCCGTTCCAGTAAATCGGATGTTATTTTAAAAAGGGGGGGGCTGATAAGTTTCATGCTATGAAATGTTGAAAAACGACATTTGAAAATAAGATTTCGGCACAAAGAGAACATTTTGCGAGCACGGAGTAAGATGAAAGAAAATTAAAATTATTGAACAAAGAAATTTAGACTGGCTGGGAGGGGGGGGGGGGGTTGAGGAGCATTACCCTTGAAATTGGAGGATTAAGGAGAAAGAAGGAAAAATGTAAATGCATAGAGTATTTAAAGGTGGGCTGGCTAGAGAAATTAAATAAAAAGCTAGTTCTTTGTAATCTTCATAATTTCCCTACTTCGGAATTAATATGTATACCATAAAGTCTACAGTAGGAGATTTACAATCTGACAAGGCAGATTAACACTAGAATCCAATCAGTTAACCATTGAAGGCCGCACATCTGTAGGTCACTAATCCCTAGTTTGCAAGAGCTTAGAACTTGTCTCCTAAGACAAGTGACAAGTACACCTTCAAACATTGGTGTAAATGTGCGTCAGTATGGTACGGCCGTACTTGTCAGTGCCATTAAAGATCGTGTGGCTCATGGGCGTATACAAGAGGGGCCTGCAGCCCCCCCCCCGTCACCCGAAATTTGGATTTGATTGGTAAAATGTGTCATAAACCCTTTAAAATAAATTAAATAAGATCACTTAGTTCATAGAATGTATTTTATTTTGGGTGTAATAGCGTTTTAGTTGGTTAAAACTATTCTAACAAGGGGAGTATGTATTTGTACATTGTATGTATTTGTACAAGGGGAGTATGTAAAAGCGAAAATACTTTTTTTTTATTCTATTTTCTTAATATTCCCAAAATTTGAATTTAGGGGGTTTTCAATGTGCTAAAAGCGAATCTGACATCCGTTTTTTAAATGAAAATTATGTTTTTTTTTTGGTGGATAATTTTTTAAATGTAGGTATATGGTATAGGGGGGGGCGAGGTTAGCTCAGTGGTAGAGCACTGGACTAATAAGCTGGAGGACTTGAGTTCGAATCCCGAGTAAGCACTAAAGATTTTTTCTTCTAGTGTCTTCGCTCATGGGTTGAATTCGGCCTTCCTGACCGTCCCTAGGCCAACTCAGCCTTTAATTAATTTAATAATGGGTACTTGGGGTCTCCCGTGGTCTAATGGCTAGCGCCTTGGATTCATAAGCGGGAGATGGTGGGTTCGATTCCCAACCTCGGGCAGGAATTTTATCATCCCACGGCTCGCTGGTAAAATTCCTTGCTGCACCCTGGATGTCGGCGAAAAAAAAAAAAGTATTATTGGAATATTTCTTAATGACCTCCTGCAAACTAGGGATTAGTGACCTACAGATGTGCGGCCTTCAATGGTTAACTGATTGGATTCTAGTGTTAATCTGCCTTGTCAGATTGTAAATCTCCTACTGTAGACTTTATGGTATACATATTAATCCCGAAGTAGGGAAATTATGAAGATTACAAAGAACTAGCTTTTTATTTAATTTCTCTAGCCAGCCCGGCTTTAAATACTCTAGGCATTTCCATTTTTCCTTCTTTCTCCTTAATCCTCCAATTTCAAGGGTAATGCTCCTCACTCCCCCCCCCCCCACCCTCGACTTGTATAAATTACTTCGTATATTTTATTTTATTTTGTTTCATCATACTTTGCGCTCAAAAAATGCTTTTTTACGGCTGGTACACACTGGGATACAATGCTGCGCGTCATTGTTGCATGGGCGTATATAAGGGGGGGGCTGAGGGGGCTGCAGCTCCCTCCCCGAAATTTTGATTTGATCGGTAACAATTTCATAAAACCCTTAAAAATAAATTAAATAAGATCATTTAGTTCATAAAACATATTCTATTTTGGGTGTAATAGTGTTTAAGTTGGCTAAAACTCTTCCAAGATCTAAATTGTTAGTATTCCATATACCAGAAATGGTCTCAGCCCCCCTCCCCCCGACATTTTCCCAGCACCCTCCGGAATTATTTTCTATATAGAACCAAATTTTATAATTATGTATTAAATGTTCTCATAACCTATCATGTGTTGCATGTCCTTTGAAAGGGCATATACAGAGCTAAACATTGACACCTTCCCAATGTTTTTAACGTAAACAGGAGAGGAGTTATGACAATTTAAATGTTTTGAAAAACCAAGGTTTCGACCGCTTTTTGAAAACTTTACACGGCCGTATTTTGAAAACCGTTTTAGATAAAAATTTGAAATTTGGTATTTTTATTTTTCCCAACGCCTACTTCGGGTGTACCAATTTTCAATAATATCTGAAAGGGTGAGGTAAAAAAGTGTGTTGATTTGACATGGAATGACTCTATACGTCCATTCATTGTTGCATTGTTGAATCTGGATTGTTGCGATTCTGCCGCGCAACATGTCCCCGTGTATCAGGAGTGTAGCCAACGGCTATAGCCACACTGAATGCACCGCTTCCCGTAGATCACCGAAGTTTAACCAACGTCGGGCGTGGTCAGTACCTGAATGAGTGACTGACCAGGTGCTGTTGGCATTATAAAAGGGTGGCAACCTGTAGATAGCCCGGCGTTAATAGCCCAATTGTTGACACGACGTCAAACACGAAAAAAAAAAAAAAAAGATCTCAGTTACCTTGTGCAATGATTTCTCAAAATTCACAACATCCTCAAATAAAGTACCACGAAAAAGAGGTTTTTCATTTTTAATGTTCCACGCAACGCACGAAAATGTTTTTGGAAAGATTGATAAGTTGCATCAGTTGTTCAGTTTGCTGTCAGAAAAGTTGCATTATTTCATTACCCTGGCTAATTTATATTTATAGGTCTATGAAATGTGAACAATCGCTGTTTATGTAATGAGTAGAGACCTGTCACTAATATCTAAATCACTTTCCGTTCAAGAGGGCAGACATACTGATATCATTTATCGACCTTAATAAAATATTCATTCAAAGACAACAATGTATCCGTTTAAACACTACTGTCAAGCCGAGAACAGAGAAGGCATAGTTGCTGTATAATATGCAAGATTGAGGTCAATCCTGTTTCTGTCAGATTTCCTTATTCCAAGGAACTGTTTTCTTTATAAATATCTAGTTTTTTTTTTGTTTTGTTTTTTTTTTGAATTTATTTGATAAGTGAATAAGATACACAATATTTTTCCAACACGCGGAATGGCCGTAGAGAATTATAGGTAGCGCTGCTGGATCTCTCCGTGGTGTAGTGGCAAGCGTCTTGGCTTCTCGTGCCAGCGATGGAAGGGTTGGAATCTCTGCTGCAGCTATATCTACCTTTTAATGTTTACAGCAAAATGAAATTTAAATGTCATCATTAGAGCGTGGAAGTTAGGCAAAATGCCTATTATTACGAATGACAGTGTTACAGTCCAGTCAACGAACAGTTATAGATGGAAATTGTTGACTTCGTAACTTTGTTTGGGCTGGATAGGAGGTAAACATACCAAAAGTCCTCGCCCGTAGCCTTTGTGCCGGGGGAAGGGGGGGTTTCGAAGGTCCCATTTTTCGGGTTTTCACTTATATCTCGAAAACCCTGCGTCCTAGCGACATGACTATTCTATAAGAAATGAAAGCTGATTAAATTTGCTACAAGTTTTATTCTATAAAGTTTTTCGAGATATCATTGGGTTATGAAATATCCGCTCTTGAAAGTCGGTCATTTTGGGAAAAAACACTTTCGCCGCATATTTTTTCCCCTTTTTGACGGGATAACTCTTCAACGATGAAACCAAAAAATAAATAACGGTTATAGGCTTGTAGAGTATTGCATTCCCTTCAATAATATATATTACTTTGCTATTTTATGTATTTTCCTTCAAACGTAAAAATAATTTCAGTGTTCATCGTGAAAACTGAAATTTAGCGACTAATAGTCCAGGTAACTAAGATTTATAGTTGGAAATATTTGGAACACAATTTTTGACTTCATAACTTTGTTTCGGCTAGTTAGGAGGTCAACGTATCAAAAGTCCTCCGTAGCCTTTGAGCCGGGGGGAGGGGGGTTTAGAAGGCCCCATTTTTCGGGTTTTCACTTTATCTCGGAAACCGTGGGTCCTAGCGACAAGACCATTCTATAACAATAGCTGATTCAATTTCCTACAAGTTCTATTCAATAAAGTTTTTCGAGATATGTTTAGTTTTTGAAAGTCTGTCATTTTGGGAAAAAACACACATTTTTATATTCTCGACCCGATATCTCTTCAACGATGAACCCAAAAAATAAATGTCGGCTGTAGTGTTGTAGAGCATTCTATTCGATTCAATAATGTATATTACTTTACTAATTTATGTATTTTCTTTCAAACGTTATATACGCACTCACATGGTCTTAGCAAAACCATTGCTAATATAATGGACAAGATCTTATCTAATTGAGTTTGAATAACTGGTCAATGGGCCCAAAATTATATATTTTTTGCTATTTTATATATATATATATATATATATATATATATATATATATATATATATATATATAGTGAGTACTAGACGTATGTATTCACTATATTTACATAATGGAGCATATTTTGGACTATACATTGACTGGAAATGGTGAGAAATTGAAAGGTTCATTGGTCAGTTGTCGCCCGATATCACGATAAACATTAAAACTGTTTTCACGTTTGAAGGAAAATACATAAAATAGTAAAGTTTTATATATTCTTGAAGAGAATGTAATGCTCTACAGCCCTATAAACGGCATTTATTTTTTGGGTTTATTGTTAAAGAGTTATCCGCTCAAAAAGAGCAAGAAGTGTGTTTTTTCCCCAAAATGACAGACTTTCAAGAGCGGATATTTCGAAAACTAAACATATCTCGAAAAACTTTATTGAATAGAACTTGTAGGAAATTGAATCAGCTATTGTTATAGAATGGTCTTGTCGCTAGGACCCACGGTTTCCGAGATGTAAGTGAAAACCCGAAAAATGGGGCCTTCTAAACCCCCCCTCCCCCCGGCTCAAAGGCTACGGGAGAGGACTTTTGATACGTTGACCTCCTAACTAGCCGAAACAAAGTTATAAGGTCAAAAATTGTGTTCCAAACATTTCCATCTATAAATCAAAGTTAACTGGACTATTAGTCGCTAAATTTCAGATTTCACGATGAACACTGAAATTATTTTTACGTGTGAAGGAAAATACACAAAATGGCAAAGTAATATATATCATTGAAGGGAATCCAATGCTCTACAACCCTATAGCCGTTATTTATTTTTTGGGTTCATCGTTGAAGAGTTATCCCGTCAAAAAGGGGAAAAATTATGGCGCGAAAGTGTTTTTCCCCAAAATGACCGGCTTTCAAGAGCGGATATTTCGAAACCTAATGATATCTCGAAAAACTTTATAGAATTGTTTTGGCTATAAGCCTTTTTCAATCCAATTGTTTTCAACTTAGGACCTACAACATATATATATATATACATATAATGGAGATGGAGATGGTTAGTCGTTGCGATGTTACAAAGTCAAGGGATGGTTGGGATTCCGGGAGATGAAAAAAAATTCTTATAAATTGCAATTTATATTATATTCAAGTGCATTCACTAAGGTCTGTCCGTACTTGTCACTATCATTAAGATGGCTTAGTGACAAGTGAGAAGTACTCTTTCACACACAGTGGACATTTGCGTTTAGTAAGGTCTGTCTGTACTTGTCATTCTAATTAAAATGGTTTAGTGAGAAGTACTCGTTTACACATGGTGAACAGGTGTGTTCAGTACGGTCTGTCAGCACTTGTCACCATCATTAAGATGGCTTGGTGACAAGTGAGAAGTACTCATTCACACAAAGTAGACAGGTGCGTTCAGTTAGGTCTGTCCGTACTTGTCATTCTAATTAAGATGGCTTAGTGAGAAGTACTCGTTCACACATGGTGGACAAGTGCGTTTAGTAGGGTCTGTCCGTACTTGTCACATTCATTATACTGCCTTAGTCTCAAGTGACAAGTACACGTTCACACATTGTGGACAAGTGCGTTTAGTAGGGTCTGTCCGTACTTGTCACATTCATTATACTGCCTTAGTCTCAAGTGACAAGTACTCGTTCACACATTGTGGACAAGTGCGTTCAGTATGGTCTGTCTGTACTTGTCACACTCATTGTACTGCCTTAGTGACAAGTGAAAAATACTCGTTCACACATTGTGGACATGTGTGTTCAGTAAGATCAGTCCAATACCTAAATTGTCGCTAAACACTTGATGCACAGTTAAAACAATACATTCATATTCACCTGTACTTGCTGCGTTTGCTAATACTTCTCACTAAAATAGAACCTGCTTACACGTATAGGTATAAGTGCTTAGGGACAAGTAAATAGCTCGTATAGACAAGGCATAAGGGAAACATACAATGACCAGTAATATTATTATATTTACTTTAATTCAAATATTATTGATGGTAGTAGTAAATTTCATATTCATTTTTTCTTAAAGTGCAAATTGGAATATAAATGTTAATAAAAGAAATTAAAGATTGATTTTTTTTTAAAACAAAAACATACTCAAACTTGCACTTAGCAAAACAAATTTGACATTGAAATCTTTAATCTATCTGTAATGGAACAAATTCTACAAAACAATATAGGTAGAGCCTTTGGTGAAAGATTATTATAAATTGAGTCACTGTTAAATTTATCGATTGGAAGACCCTAATTGTAAGAATCAACCAATAAGTACACAAAATAACTGCACTATTTAATACTTTAGCAAGTACACTTAATAACTGGAGGATTTGATCTTTTTGGAATGAAATAATAAAATCTCGGATCCTAAACAAAAGTGCTAGAATAAACAAACTTTGACAGCCAGGTTTTAACAACATGAACCGCAACTGATACGAGGTCGTATACCATCACCATAGAGATAACACTATCATTAATAGAACTCCAAAAGCTCAATGTTAAAAAAAAAGAATTAAAAAATGTCTATGGAAAACGTGCGTTATGAAGAATAATTAAGGTACGATTTTACATACGACAATTAATTTAAACAACGAGTGAGACCCACACTCACAATGTCATTTAACATTTAATAACTAGAGTATTACTATACAGAAACCGAATACCGATAATACAGGGCCTTAGAAATATGACGATGTGGATTTGTATAAGGAACAAACATACAGACCGGTAGCTGGTAGATTTTTTTACCTAGCCTACGAGACTCCCCGGATCAAGACCTATCTGTGTGTCAAGTTTGGTCAAAATCGGTCAAACGGTGTGGATTTGTATAAGAAGACCCACACTCACAATGTCATTTAACATTTAATAACTAGAGTATTACTATACAGAAACCGAATACCGATAATACAGGGCCTTAGAAATATGACGATTTTCGTAGTTTAGTTTTATTTTTAAAATGAGGCTAATTTGATGAAAGCACTTGAAGAGAGTTGATTATTGTCTGAGTATTGAGGCGCCCCCCTCATGGGGTTTCGTATATAATTCACTAGAAGTTGAAATGATTCTGCATACGAGGATTAATTTTGAACTATTAAGTGAGACTACACTCACAGTCTCTTTTAAAATATAATAATAAGATTATTTCTATATAGAACCAATCATCGATTGTATATAGGAATATGCGCCGATTTTCAAAGTTTACTTTTATTATTCTGATTTTTAAAATGAGGCGAATTCAATGACAGGATTCAAAGAGAGTTGAGTATTGTAAAGGTGGTGCCCCCCTCACGGTTTAGTTTTCACTCCGCCTGGGGGGGGGGGACTAACTGCCCGAGAACGTTACGCCGGAGCGGACAGAAATTTCACCCCTAAAGGTAGCGCGCCTACTCAGGGCTCGCTTCCACTTCACCCCTTTTGTCTTAGTGTCATTATATTAAGAGCATGACGAATTACCCTTAGATAGTTATATCTTAGGCCAAATCGCCATGCCAAGGAGCGTGAAGGAATTCCTGGATAGTCATTGCTTTAAACAGTACAGCCAAGTCGAGAACCGAGAAGGCATAGTTGCTGTATAATATGCAAGATAGAGCAACTTTCCTAATGCTTGGCTCTGGCATCTTTCCTTATTCTTAGGATCTTAGTACTTTATGAAAATTTCGATTTTTTAAACTTACCCCATAAGGACATACAACATACGATGTGGTCGTAGGGAATATAGTTTCCAATCCAATCATTGGTTGCGCTGCTAACCTATTGTCATTCTCGCCTGGCTCCAAGGAATGTACAATTGGACATTTATTTTAGCTTACTTTTAATTAGCTATTTATTATTACAGTTTGTATACCATGTACTAATAACCCTTTTAAACTTCTAGTGAATTATATGCGAAACATGAAATAATTTTTTTCTTACATCGCAGCACTGGCCTCCTTCAGTGTGAAAACTAAGTCGTGAGGGGGCGCCACTATACAATAATCAACTCTCTTGGAGTATTTTCATTGAATTCGCCTCATTTTAAAAATCAGAAAAATAAAAGTAAACTTTGAAAATCGGCATATTCCTATACACATATACCTACAATCGGTGCTCGGTTTCTATATCGAAATACTCTTGTTATTATATTTTAAAAGAGATTGTGAGTGTGATCTCACTCAATTGCTCAAAATTAATCCTCATATGCATAATCATACTGCTTGTTCTTCATAATGCACGTTTTCTATAAAAACGTCTTCGATATTTTTTTAATGTTGAGCCTTTGGAGTTTTGTAAATGATACTGTGTTATTTTTATTGTGCTGGCACCTAGCGTGAGGTCTCTGAATCAGTTGACGTTCATGGTGTTATAACCTGGCTGTCAAATTTTGTTTATTATTGCACTTTTTCTATTCTTAGAGTCTGCAGATCTTCTTGTGAAGTTTTAAATTGTATTTTCCACTTATATTTTTGAAGTAGAATGTTTGACAGCTGGTGTAGAGCCTCCCTAGCTTTTGGATAAGTCAATATTAGTGATGAAGAAATTCAAGAGCCCTTTAAAATTTGTTTGTTTTTTCTGCCTTTAGACTTAAATGTTTTAAGAAAAAACTCTTGGTTTTATGGTCCACAGGTGTTTTTGCTCACCCTTCAGCCTCAATGATCCAGCTTTTCATCATTACTTTACAGCCATGAGACTAAGTTTTGTTTTACCTCTGATTGTTTAGACTTGAAGCTTGCAAGAAAGGCCACATGATTAAGTTCTGAAATATTTTTGCACAAATATATTCACCTGTACTTGCTGCGTTTGCTGAAAGTTTCCGATATAAAAAAGAACCTCCTTACACGTCCAGGTATAAGTGATTTTGTGACAAGTACAAAGCTCGTGTAAACAAGGCATCATTGTAGGGCAAAAATCATTCAGAATAACGAATAATGAATGAATCTGGTATTTCATTCTTAATAAGGAATAATCTTTCATTCGTTATTCAGTCAATTCAACAAATAACGTAACATTTAATTTTTATTCATTAGTAAATAACAATGATTTATTGAATGATAACGTTTATTGAATGAACGTTAGTTATTCGAATGAGATAATTTTTTGAATGTAATTGATTTATTTGACTGAAATTTTTTGTTAAATAATAGTGATTTATTTTAACAATCTTTTCTAATAAAAATGACTAAGTTCAATAACAATTGTCTCACTTTTAATGAAAATTATTTATTGAAGTGTTATTATTTACTGAACTTAAAGAATTTGAGTTGGTTGTTTCACAAACCACATTATTTTAAATGTATAAACATAATGAATGAAGAATGAATTATTTTTCATTCTTCATTCATTATGTTTATACATTTAAAATAATGTGGTTTGTGGAACAACCAACTCAAATTTGTTATTAATTATTTGTTAAATAAAAAAATCAGTCAATGAATAAATTCAATTTATTGAATAATGAGCCAACCCGTCAATCAATGAAGATTAGATAGTTAGCCGTCGAGGCGATAAGCAAACAGGGAATAGTTGGGATTCGGCTAAAAAGAAACCTCAATACGATTTTTTTTAAAAAATCTCTATTTAGGACGTTTCGGTTACTCTTTGGTAGCCTTCGTCAGCTAAAATGACAAGAAAAGAAAAAACAGAAATTAATAGAAAAAAAAACGTTCATAAGTATGATAAGTGAGAGGTCTATAAATACAATTCAACTTATTATAAAAGAACAATTTGCTGTTAAATTATTAGAACAATTACGGTATTAATAAACCTGTAAAGTAAACATTATGTATATCTAGAAATTAGTTCTAGAAATCAATAGAAACATAAATTTAATTTTTTAATGTTTACTTTATCGGTTTATTAATACCTTAATTGTTCTAATAATATAACAGCAAATTGTTCTTTTATAATAAGTTGAATTGTATTTATAGACCTGTCACTTATCTTCTTATAAACTTTTTTTTCTTTGTATTAATTTCTGTTTTTTTTCTTTTCTTGTCATTTTAGCTGACGAAGGCTACCAAATAGTAGCCGAAACGTCCTAAATATAGATTTTTTACAAAAATCGTATTGAGGTTTCTTTAGCCGAATTCCAACTATTCCATGTTTGCTTAATCAATGAATGAATTTGTATTAAAGAAAAGGTGATTTGAATGCTTATTGAATAAAAAAAATTATTAAATAATGCCCTACTCTGTAAGCCGAAAAGGTAATATTCTAGAATAGGTCTATGTAAACAAAAACGAAAAGATAAAGCATTAGAACATTTTTTATTCATGTTTTTTAAGTTGCAAGTAACTTAAAAAAATTAAAAATATTTAAATAATTAAGCAGTTTAAATGGGAACAAATAATTCTAATAATAATAATGTAAAAAGAAAAAAAAATTCAGGGGATTAGTCTCCATAATTAAAAAAAATGTATTTAAAAAAAAACACAAAATAGTCTATATATATATATATATATTGGCGCTAATGACCTAGATGTAAATGCACCGATGTAGCAACATAAAAATAATTTTTTTTTATATTTATTTATTTGAAATCTGTACAACCAATTAAAAATCAAAAAATATTTATTATAAAAAAAAAAACACAAAATAGTCTTGTTCTCTTGCAAGCCATATATATATATATATATATATATATATATATATATATATATATATATATATATATATATATATAAATTATTAGAATAATTTTAAAGCTAAAATGGGAAGAAATGATGCTAATAATAATAGTAATGTTAAAAAAAGAACATAAAAAAATATTTTTCAGGGGATAGACTTTAGTTCATAATAAAAAAATATTTATTAAAAAGAAAATAATAATAATAGTCTTGTTTTTTTGCATGCCGTGGCAAATGTGTGATCAACAAAAAAAAAATATATATATATATATAAAAATTTTTGATTGGCGTCTATCCCCTAAAATATATTTTTTTATGTTTCTTATAACTTTACTATTATTATTAGAATAAATAAATAAATACATAAAAACACTTATTTATTTATTTATTAAATATTTCGTGTTTTTTTTTAATAAATATTTTTTAATTTTTAATTGTTTGTACAGATTTCAAATAAATAAATAAATACATAAAAAAAAATATTGATTGACGTCTATCCCCTAAAAAATGTTTTTTTATGTACCTTTCAACATTATTATTAGTAACAATTTAAATTTGTGTATATATATATATATATATATATATATATATATATATATATATATAAATTATTGATTGGCTTCTATCCCCTAAAATATATTTTTTTATGTTTCTTATAACTTTACTATTATTATTAGAATAAATAAATAAATACATAAAAACACTTATTTATTAACTATTTCGTGATTTTTTTTAAAATAAATATTTTTTAATTTTCAATTGTTTGTACAGATTTCAAATAAATAAATAAATACATAAAACAAAATATTGATTGACGTCTATCCCCTAAAAAATGTTTTTTTTGTCAATCACTTATTTGCCATGGATTGCAAAAGAACAAAATTATTATAATTTTTTTTTTAATAAATATTTTTTATTATGAGTTAAAGTCTATCCCCTAAAAAATATTTTTAAATATTTCTTTTAATATTACTATTATTATTAGAATTATTTCTTCCCATTTAAGCTCTAAAATTATTTTACTAATATAAATTTGTTTATATATATATATATATATATATATATATATATATATATATATTTATATATATATATATATATATATATATTTATATATATATATATATATATGTATATATGTTTTTTTTTTGTGGATGACGCATTTTACACGACTTGCAAATGAATTAGACTATTTTGTGTTTTTCTTTTTTTTTGTTTTAATAAATATTTTTTAATCATTAATTGGTTGTACAGATTTGAAATAAATAAATATATATATATGTATATATAAATTATTGATTGGCGTCTATCCCCTAAAATATATTTTTTTATGTTTCTTATAACTTTACTATTATTATTAGAATTATTTCTTCACATTTAAACTTCAAAATTATTTTACTAATTTAAATTTGTATATATATATATATATATATATATATATATATATATATTCATGTTATATACAAATATATATATATATATATATATATATATATATATATATATTTATATTATTTATGCGAAGAAATAATCCTAATAATAATGTTGAAAGGACATAAAAAAATATTTTTTAGGGGATAGACTCCAATTAATAATTTTTTTTTATATTTATTTACTTATTTGAAATCTTTACAACCAATTAATAATTAAAAAATATTTATTAAAAAAAAAAAACATAAAATAGTCTTGTGTTAAATAATTTAGAAGTTTAAATGGGAAGAAATAATTCGAATAATAATAGTCATGTTAAAATAAACATAAAAAAATATTTTTTAGGGGATAGACTTTCATTCATAATAAAATAATATTTATTAAAAAAAAAAAATATATATATATATATGTTGTTGACGCATCTTCCAGAAAGCGGTAGGATGCTCCTCTTATCCCTAACTAATTTAAATCTGAAATATTAAGTGTAAATATCTGTATTGTCTATCTTCAAATGCACCATTTAACTGATTCCCACATCCTTCGAAAACTAATTGGGCCATCTGCCAACAACAAATGCGACCCTAAATATTAGTTAACATGAATTAAACTCATAATTTGATGAAATGCCTATTAAAAATAAAGCTATAGGAAGTTGCATGCATGGATATTAATTTTCATTTATTCTATTTTCAACAATATTAGGTGCCTTTTAGGTCTTTAATTACCTCAGGTATCATTCTTCGGCAAATAGTTGAGCCGTCTGGTTATAACAAATGTAAAATACTGCCAAAAATTGTTAATTTCATGGCAATTAGAAGTTAAAGGAATGAGTATACAATCATAGAAGTTCCCAGCTTTCGATGAAAGCTAAAATAACTTAACACTGAGCACTGTATGACAGTTCCAAACAGTACATTAATAGTAAATAATCAAAGATTTACTTTTTGTTAAATAATGTTAATGTAAATGATTAAAGATTTTCTTTTTATGACATAATGATAAAACTCATGGCTGAGGATCTAGGAAGGATAATGAGGTAAGGAAAAGTTAGATAAGAATAGATATAACAAAGGCAAATCATATCAAATAGACATGCATTTTATTAAGAATAATACAAGAAGTAAAATATGTTCTAATAATACAGCAGTGTTGATATCCAATATTTAGAGGCTGCTCAATAAGGTACAAAGGAATCCATTTATACAGTATACTCATACTCGCACTTAGCAAAACAAATTTGACATTGAAGTCTTTAATCTATATGTAATACACCAGATTCTCCAAAACAATATAGATAGAGCTTTTGGTGGACTATTATTAGAAATTCAATCACTGTTTAGTTTATCAATTGGAAGACCCTTATGGTAAGAATCAACCAATAAGTACACAAAATACCTGCACTATTTAATCCTTTAGCAAGTACACTTTATAACTGGAGGATTTGATCTTTTTAGAATGAAATCTCGGATCCTCAAGAGTTAGCAAAATTATTTTAGAACTTAATCACATGGCCTTTCTTGCAAGCTTCAAGTCTAAACAATCAGAGGTAAAACAAAACTTAGTCTCATGGATGTAAAGTAATGATTAACAGCTGGATCATTGGGGCTGAAGGGTGAGCAAAAACACCTGTGGACCATAAAACCAAGAGTTCTTTCTTAAAACACTTAAGTCCAATGACAGAAAACATGAACAAATGTTAAAGGGCTCTTGAATTTCTTCATAACCAATATTGACTAATCCAAAAGCTAGGGAGGCTCTACACCAGTTGTCAAACATTCTACTTCATAAATATAAGTGGAAAATACAATTTAAAACTTCACAAGAAGATCTGCAGTCACCAAGAATAGAAAATGTGCAATAATAAACAAACTTTGACAGCCAGGTTATAACACCATTAACGTCAACTGATTCAGAGATCTCACGCTAGGTGCCAGCACATTAGAGATAACACTATCATTTACAAAATTCCGAAGGCCCAACATTAAAAAAAGATACAAGAAGTTCTATAGTCAACCTGCGTCATGAAGAATAAGCCGTATGATTATGCATACGAGGATTAATTTTGAACAATTGACTGAGACCTATACTAACCATCTCTTTTAAAATATAATAACAAGAGTATTTCGATATAGAAACCGAGCACATCTTTTAGGCATACGTGTATAAGAATATGCCGATTTTCAAAGTTTACTTTTATTTTTCTGATTTTTAAATAAGTCGAATTCAATGAAACGACTCGAAGAGAGTTGAGTATTGTATGGAGGCGCACCCCTCACGTCTTAGTTTTCACACTCCAGGAAGCCAGTGTTGCCATGTCAGAAAAAAATTATTTTTTTGTTTCGCTTATAATTCACTAGAAGTTTAAAAGGGTTATTAGTACATGGTATAAAAACAGTTATAAAGAATAGCTAATTAAAAGTAACATTATCAGCTAAAAGAAATGTTCAATTGTACATTCCTAGGAGCCAGGTGAGAATCATAATGGGTTAGCGGTGCAACAAATGATTGGCTAGGAAACTATATTTTCTATGACCATTTCGCATCTTGGATGTCCTTATGGGGTAACTCTTTGAAAAATCGTCATTTTTATAAAGTACTAAGATCCTAAGAATAAGGAAAGATGCCAGAGCCAGGCATTAGGAAAATAGCTCTATCTTGCATATTATACAGCAACTATGCCTTCTCTGTTCTCGACTTGGCAATACTGTTTACAGCAATGACTATCCAGGAATTCCTTGACGCCCCTTAGCATGGCGATTTGGCTTAAGATATAACTATCTTATCTTATTTAACTATCTTATCTAATGTTTGTTCGTCATGCTCATAATAAAATGACACTAAGACGAATGGGGTGAAGTGGAAGTGAGCCTGGAGTAGGCGCGCTACGTCAGGGGCGCAATTTCTGTCCGCTCTGGCGTAACGTTCACGGACAGTTAGTCCCCCCCCCAGGCAGTGAGGCCTGGTATTTCGGTCTCTTTCTTAATAAATATATTACTGCATAATGATATAATAAGGTGAATTTATAACTAATCATTAGCAATGGCAATAATGAGGCACCTTATTAGCCATAATTGTAGATAAAAATAAGCTGAAAGGAAAACCTAAGATGAAACAGTTCCAGTAAATTGACTGGTGAAATTAAATTAAAACATAAATCTAATGTGTTAGCCATTGAAGGGTGCACATCTGTAGGTCACTAATCCCTAGTTTGCAAGAGCTTAGAACTTGTCATAAGTGTTTGCTCCTCATGCTAAGACAAGTGACAAGTACATCTTCAAACGTTGGTGGAAATGTGTGTCAGTACGGTACGGTCGTACTTGTCAGTCTCATTAAGGTGGCTTAGTGACAAGAAGTCATTCACACATTGTGGGCAAGTGTTTCAGTAACTAACTTGTCATTTAACACTAGTTAGGATATTTACAATACGGGACAACTGCGGGAGAGCTTAGTTGCCGTGTTTACAAAAAATGTCTAGTTTCCCCTAAAAAGGAACTAAGATCTTGTATCCGAGGCATCAGGGAAACACACAAAGATCAGTAATGGTATAGTATTAATTTCAATATTTTGTAAAATTATTGTATATTTATATTAAGCAGGTATATTGTAGTACTGCTCCATGCTAGCGAGTTTCCAAGTAATATGTACCTGATATGATTTAGAAATCATAGAATAGAAACTTAGCATGTCATTCGAAATAAATGTTTCCAGGCTGTAAAAAACTTACTAATATAAATTGAAATGAGAAAATGAACAGTATAATAATTATAGACAATATTACTAAACGATATATTAATTTGTTTTAAACAGCAAATAAATTGAAATCTAAATTAAAATGAGAAAATTAAACTATGGTTGTTAGAAGAATAATCGTTGTAGTCCCGGCCCAGATGGATCTACTAGAAAGGAAGTGAAACCAATCGAAAGCTGAGTAAATTTACTTCATTTCATACGTTTCAATGAATTGGAAAATATCAAAAACCCACCCGATGAAACAGGGTGTGGAATAGCTCAAGATTTGAACTGCGCAGTCCAAATCTTCAAATATTCCAAACCGGGTATATATAGCCTTACACAGTACAAAGCAACATTCAATAAATCTTGGAAATTGTTCCTTTACGGAACTTGAGCACACAATGAACTTGCCTGTGGGTTGCCTAAAAAATATATATTGGGATTTAATAGTGGGGTGAATGGTCTATTGGGCTAGTGCCAGAGGGAAGCACGGAGCAGCACGGGGGCAAAAAGTGAATACATTAATATATTTGGGAGGTGATTTAGAGATCCAGTGATTTATTTGGCCTGGTCCGGCCGGCCAGCAACTTTTATATTGCCTCCGCCTACTAAGGGCATCCCCAAATCATCTTATCACAATCCTGGGTTCGAAGCGGGGTTTTTCTCCATATCGCGATCTTTCAGTTTAAACCCTACAATACAGATGGAGGGGCGTAATTCCTTTCGGAATTGAAAAGGGATGGCGGAAATTACAGGTGGATATTCCCGGAGCTGTGGATTTAGACACGAAGACCCTGGTGAACTTAGTGAGAGAGCACGTTCCTCAGCTAGTGATTGAAGTACCAGAAGAACGGAAATCATAGCTTCAACGGACCTCCACTTTTCATCTCACAACTCGATCACTGAAAATGTCGCATCCCCATTAGCTACCATACCGTAACACCTACCCGTACTATAGGGTCACAGTGACGGGTCCTGAGCTAGTGATTGAAGTGACAGAAGATCGGAAATCATAGCTCCAACGGACTTACACTTTTCCTCTCACAACTCGATCACTGAAAATGTCGCATCCCTAACACCTGCCATTCCGTAACACCTACCCATACTATAGGGTCACAGTGACAGGTCCTGAGCTAGTGATTGTAGTGACAGATCATCCTACTGCATTGAAATCTTGAAGATAAATGAATTTAAGGCGCCATGTGTACTGGAAACTTAAAGTCGCAGAAATCACTGACTCGACCACTTCAACTCCTACTCAGAGTTTATAATCGTTTTAATCCATCAGAGAGTTTATAATAACCTCCATCAACAAACAATAACTGGCCAAGGTTGAAATGCAAAAAAAGTGCATTATAAGGTTCTTGAGAAGGTATTGGGGTTCGAAAACTTGGCCCTATACTATGATCATCACATGATTATCATAATTTTCATAGGGACACAATTTTCGGGAGGGGCCGGGAACTTGGCCTCAATTTTTCAACGTTAATTTTTTTTTTTTAATAAATACATTTTCAGCAGCAGGCAGTATCCAAATATTGAGCTTGATCGATGAAGATTTGAAGAACTTTTTCAAAATGTATTTCATAAGTTTAACCTCAATAGCTAAATCCCTTCGGAATGTGCTACAATGTTATCAAAGATATTACTAAATTTTAATTTCATTTTTTAAGGGTGCAAAAAAAATATAAATTTAAATGAAAAAATTGAACTGTTAAAAAAACTATAGAAAGTATTAGAATATTTCATATTAATGTTTTTCAAGCTGCAAATAACTGGAATATACGAATTTAGAGAGTTCAAATATTGAATTATTTTTTAGAAAAAAAACAAAAAAAAACTAACATCGCTATATTAAAGAACGAGGGAAGTATGCTTCCTCTGGTGTATGCTTGCGCATTTTATAGATATTTTATATAATAGTTTTTATAATTTCAAAGTAAAAAAGGAAGTTTAAATGAAAACCAAAATTTAATACTAACAATAACGTTGAAAGAAAGAAACTTTTTTTTTTAAATTTAATTTAATGAAATTAAAATTTAATAATTATATTTAATTTAATGAAATTAAAATTTTAATTTCTTTATTTATTTTTTTTTTTTAATGTGGAGGACTAAAAACTTAATTAAAAATCATTTACCCAAACTAAAAGTAGTCTCGCTTCTTTGCAACCAACGGTAAGAGCGTTTTCCAAAAAAAAAAAAAAAAATTTATGTGGGGTGTAGTCGAACCACCACCGGTTTACCTTCCCGAGGAAGGGGCTTTCTACTGGTTACCACCCTTTCTAGTACATCCATGGAAGCTAGCATATAGGACTCGTTCATCCGGGAGGTTCAAGGCCCACATGAACGAGTCCGCTACCTTTGGGGGATTCGAACCCACCACCTGCCTGCGGTGGACTGGCTCCAGAGTCTAAAGTCAGTCACTCTATCCATTACACCACAGGCAGGCCCAACAGCTATTTGGGAATCTTTATACAAATCTTGCTTTTGTTAAGAATCCGCCAGATGGCGCTGGCGATGCTCCTCTTATCTCATACTAATTCAAATCTCAAATTTTAATTGTAAATACCAATATTATCGAATTTCAAATGCAAAATTTAACTGATTCCTGCAGTGGAAGATCCATTTGGTCGTAACGAGTGAAATTTCGCACCAAAAAGTAGTTAATATTTGTTAAAATCGTTAATGAAAACTACTTGTACACGCAGCTGCTTTCTTGGATATGAATTTTAATTTCTTCTACTTTCGACAATATAATCCGACGATTTGTGCTTCATTTGTAATATTTACACTTCTTCAGAAACTAATTAAGCCAAATGGTTGAAATAGATGGATCATACTGCTAAATAAAGAAAAAGTCCGAATATACAAAGCTGTTTACTTGAAAATTACTTTCATATCTCAATTATTTTCGATTCTACTAAGTATATCCACATTCTTCTATTTTCATAGCTTGGCTCAATAAAGAAGCACCACTACAATATTCATAATTTACTTTTCTACCACTTTATTTAAATAAAATAAAGCCTCAAAGAAGGAATATGAAGTACACCATTTTGTAAAGTTCTAGGTTATTAGAAGTTAATGAAATGGGTTGACAATAACAGCTGGTTAAGGGAAAGCTAAAATCACTGTATGACAGCTCCCAAGGATACGGTAATATTAAAGGACTAAAGATTTTGATCCGGTATGACTGAAGATTTGGAGCACTGTATGACAGCTCCCAACAATACATGAATATTAAAGGATCAAAGATTTTGATCCGGTATGACTGAAGATTTGGAGCACTGTATGACAGCTCCCAACAATACATGAATATTAAAGGATCAAAGATTTTGATCCGGTATGACTGAAGATTTGGAGCACTGTATGACAGCTCCCAACAATACATGAATGTTAAAGGACCAAAGATTTTCTCCGTATGTCAGCAGAATGATCAATAGAAACAGGAGAATGAGTTTAAGGAAATCTTATCAAATTACATGACAGTTATTAAAAATAATACTAGGAAAAGTGAAATATGTTCCAATAATACAGGAATATTGATATCCAATATTTGTGGCTAATTACAAGAAAGATGACAACTTAAAGTGTAATGCACCAGATTCTACAATATAACTTAGACAGCGCCTTTGGAGGAAGTAGATATCATAATTTCATTATTTGATATTTGGGAAATAGAATAATAAAATCTGAAAAGGTACCAAAAACATTGTAGAATCTTCAAATCTAAAGAAAAGCATCAAACAAACCGTGGAAAAATTATTATTTAATTTGTTTGCAATGTAAATTTAGGAATTCATAATGGAAGTGTCACCGGAGTGGTTGGAGATAGGATTGGAGAATAATTAATGACTATAAGAGCATGAACTAGTGATGGTAGTGGCATTAGTGGAGAAATTAAAGGACACTCACATTTTTCACATCATGAACATTGACAGGAGTGTTAGCCTTTTGGAAGATACCTGTGAACTATGGTAAAGGGTCCTTTCTTAAAATCTTCAAGTCAAAAGGCAGACAAAACCCAAACAAAGGTTAAAGGGCTCTTGAATTTCTTCATCACTAATATTGACTAATCTAAGAACTACAGAGCCTCTACACCAGGCGTCAAACATTCTAATTTCAAAATATAAGCGGAAAGTACAATTTAAAACTTCACAAGAATATCTGCAGTCACCAAGAATAGAAAATTAGCAATAATAAACAAAAGATGACAGTCAGGTTATAACACCATGAACGTCAACTGATTTAGAGATCTCACGCTAGATGCCAGCACCATAGAGATAACACTATCATTTACAAAACTCCAAAAGCACAACCTTAAAAAAAAATTGAAGAATTACTATAGAAACGTGATTTATGAAGAACAAGAAGTATTATTATGCATATGAGGATTAATTTTGAACAATTCAGTAAGATTCACACTCACAATCTCTTTTAAAATTTTTAAATTAACAAGAGTATTTCGATATAGAAACCGAACACCAATTGTACACGGCTTTATGAATATGGCGATTTTCTAAGTTCACTTCTATTTTTCTGCTTTTTAAAGTGATGCGAATTCAATGAAAAAACACCAAGGGAGTTGAGTATTGTATGGTGGCGCCCCCCTCACGGTGAAGGGCGAGAACAATAGGTTAGCAGCGCCACCAATGATTGGCTTGGAAACTATATTCACTACAACCATTTCGCATGTTGGATGTCCTTATGGGGCAACTCTTTTAAAAATTGACATTTTTATAAAGAACAAAGATTCTAAAAATAAGGAAAGATGCCAGAGCCTTTTTAAGATATAACTATCCCGAAATTCCCTCTCTCTTATCAGCATGGAAAGGCATATAATAACTATTCTTAAATACTTTCCATGCTCATAAAAAACTCACACTAAGACAAGAGAGGGTGTAGACGCGCGGCTGTCGGCCCAAATTCCGTTCCACTCCCCCGTAATGGGCGTATATAAGAGGGGGGGGGCTGAGGGGGCTGCAGCCCCTCCCGAAATTTTGATTTGATAGTAAAAACTTGTCGTAAACTCCTTAAAAATAAATTAAATAAGGTCACTTAGTTCATAAAAAATATTTTATTTTATGTGTAATTGAGTTTTAGTTGCCTAAAACGATTCGAAGCTCTAAATTTTTAGTATTCCATACCCCGGAAATAGCACCCCTTTCATTCTTAATAAATATATTACTGCATTATGGGTTTTTTTAGGTATTTTATCAGATTCAATTGGGTCAAATTTATATCAAATTATTTGTTATGAGAATAATGAGTCATTTTATGAGCCACAACATAAATAAAAAACATGCAATTAAGAAACATTGAGATGAAGCCGTTCCAGTGAATCGGATTTTATTTTAAAAAGGGAGGTCAGATAAGTTTCATGCTATGAAATGTTGAAAAACGACATTTGAAAACAAGATCCCGGCACAAAGAGAACATTTTGCAAGCACAGTGTAAGATGAAAGAAAATTGAAATTATTGAACAAAGTAATTTAGACTGGTCAGGGGAGGGGGGGGGGGGGGGTTGAGGAGCATTACCCTTGGAATTGGAGGATTAAGGTGAAAGAAGGAAAAATGGAAATGCCTAGAGTATTTAAAGCCGGGCTGGCTAGAGAAATTAAATACAAAGCTAATTCTTTGTAATCTTTATAATTTCCCTACTTCGGAATTAATATGTATGCCATAAAGTCTACAGTAGGAGATTTACAATCTGACAAGGCAGATTAACACTAGAATCCAATCAGTTAACCATTGAAAGCCGCACATCTGTAGGTCACGGTCACTAATCCCTAGTTGCAAGAGCTTAGAACTTGTCATAAGTGTTTGCTCCTCATGCTAAGACAAGTGACAAGTACACCTTCAAACGTTGGTGGAAATGTGCGTCACTATGGTACGGCCTTACTTGTCAGTCTCATTTAAGATCGTGTGGCTCATGGGCGTATATAAGGGGGGCCAGCAGCCCCTCCCCCCCTTCGAAATGTGGATTTGGTCGGTAAAATGTGTCATAAACCTTAAAAGGGTGTATGACTCTTTAAAATAAATTATATAAGATCACTTAGTTCATAGAAAGTATTTTATTTTGGGTGCAATAGCGTTTTAGTTGGTTAAAACTATTCTAACAAGGGGAGTATACAGCGGTGGGGTATATAATAATATAATCGTTAAACAATAATTTATATTTCGTCAAACAAATTCAAAAATATGCTTACGTTTTTAAGTAAACTAGTATCATATATTTTTTCACACCAAAAATAATAGTAGATTTAAAATCAGCACCCCAAGAAATCCTAATGTGGTGAATATCATTGAAAACAAAAACTTTTTCCCAGATCTGGAAGGGACTAAAATTTAAAAATCAACGTGACGTTTTGAAATTTAATATCTCCCCTTGAGATATTTAATCTTCGCGTCATTGAAATCTTTCAAAATAAAGAAGACTCCTTTTTCTAACCATACTAATGACTACTATTTCAAAAGGTACTTGCAAAAAATGGTTTCAAAATAAAAGTAAAATGTAAACTTTTTGCATATAACATCAAACCCAGAACTCGTAGAAACACCCCGATTGGAGGGAAATGTGTCACATTAGAGCCTTTATCAACCCTCCATGTTTGGTTTAAATCGGGGAAATATTCTTTGAAATATGGCCGGATTGTTGAATCTTTAACAAAATTTTAAAGTTCTAAATTGTTAGGATTTCATACCCCGGAAATGGTCTCCCCCTTCCGCCGAAATTTTCCTAGCCCCCTCCTTAATTATTTTCTATATACGTCCATGGTGTGGCTTACTGACAAGAAGTCATTCGCACACAGTGGGCAAGTGTTTCAGTAACTAACTTGTCACTAAACACTAGTTAGGATATTTAAAAGACGAGACGACTGCGGGAGAGCTTACTTGCCGCTTCGCATGTACTTGCCGTGTTTACAAAAAAAATTCATTTGCCCCTAAAAAAGAACTAAACTCTTGTAACTATGGCATCAGGGAAACACACAAAGATCAGTAATGGTATGATATTAATTTCAATATTTTGTAAAACTATTGTATGTTTATATTAAGCAGGTATATTATAGTACTGCTCCATGCAAGCAAGTTTTCAAGTAATATGTACCTGATATGATTTAGAAATCATAGAATAGAAACTTCTAGCATGTCATTCGAAATAATTGTTTCTAGACTGTAAAAAAGTTCCAAAAATAAATTGAAATGAGAAAATGAAGAGTATAATAATTATAGACAATATCACTAAATGATATATTAATTTGTTTTAAACAGCAAATAAATTGAAATATAAATTTAAATGAGAAAATTGAACTATTAAAAAGAAGAATAGCGTCATTAAAAATATGTGAATATTTCATTGAAATTTTCCTTAAAAAAAAAAAAAAAAAAAAAAAAAAAAAAAAAAAAAAAAAAAAAAAAAAAAAAAAAAACTGAAGTATTATTGGAATATTTCTTAATGATTATTTTCAAGATGCAAGTATCTTCAAAATACAAATTTAAACTAGTTCAAAAATTGAATAATTACTATATAAGTACCTCTGTATGCTTGCTCATTCTTCGGATGTTTAATGTAATAATTTAATTTTTAAAATATGGAAGTTTAAATGGAAAAATTTCAAACCTCTTCCAAACTAGGGATTAGTGACCTACAGATGTGCGCCCTTCAATGGTTAAGTGATTGGATTCTAGTGTTAATCTGCCTTGTCAGATTGTAAATCTCCTACTGTAGACTTTATGGCATACATATTAATCCCGAAGTAGGGAAATTATGAAGATTACAAAGAATTAGCTTTTTATTTAATTTCTCTAGCCAGCCCGGCTTTAAATACTCTAGGTATTTCCATTTTTCCTTCTTAATCCTAAAATTATAAGGGTATTGCTCTTCAATCCCCCCCCCCACACACTCGACGAGTAGAAATCACTTTCAACATTTCATAGAATGGAACTTATCATAGTGTTTCCTAATCGCATATTTTTTTCCTTTCAGACATTATGGCTAATAAGATGTCTCATTATTCCAATAGCAAATAATTAGATATATTTCTCACCTAATTGAATCTGATGAAAAACCTAGATATACCATATTGTCGTAATATATTCATTAAGAATGAAAGAAAAAAAGTCAGGAACTACCATGCTCAAGCCTAACAGCAAGAGAACACCACGCGGGAGTGGAATAGAATTCCGACTAGAGATGGGTCGCTCACTGCTGAGCCGGATCTTTGAGCCGGTTCTTTTAGAAGAACGAGTGAGCCGAAGAGCCGCATCCACACTCGCTCTCGGCTCTTTTGCCCTCCCACTACTCTGATACGCTCTTTCTGATCTATTCTTCTCTTCTTTTAGCGCGTTTCCTCCCTCCCTGCATAGGCTGGAAACCGGTTTATGTTTTTGACCTCATGATGCAATGATGTTCCGAATAGAAAATTTCACGTTTCAGAACCAATTGATCACGAAAACAAATTTGTATATATATATATATATATATATACATATATATATATATATATATATATATATATATATATATATATATATATATATTTGTGTTAGTACGGCATTCTCCAGCGGTCGATTTATTTGCGTAATATGATTCTCCCCAGCGAAGAAACATCAAAAATAATATATATGTATATATATATATATATATATATATATATGTGTGTGTGTGTGTGTGTGTGTGAGTGTGTGTGCGGAACAGTCCTTCTGGAGATCAAACAAACTGTAGTAATAATAGAATTCGTACTTAAATTGTAGTATTAAGGTTCGTGGGTTCGATTCTTACTAGGGGTGGTGGCTTTTCTTTGGAAAAGATAAAAAATTCAGCCCTATCCTGGCTCGAAAAGGTTGGTGTCCTGTAGATAACCCGTCCTATAATTCTGAGTTAACTATAAGAGACGTTAAAATTTAAATAAATAAGAGGATTTAAAATTATCTTTATTTTCAAACTTCATTTAGTCAATATCTTAAGCTTATAAATTTGTAATTATATACAGTCACCCTTAAGTTTATAGATCCTTAATTATACACTGTCACCCGAAGGTTGTTATAAGATATTTTTAGTTTGTATCTTTAATTAGAAGAACCCTTAAGGTTATAAATTTTCCATTATATAAAGTTATACATTATTCATTATATACAGTCACCGTTAAGTTTATGAATTTTATTTATACAGTGTCCTCGAAATGTACTGTCATAAATAGTACTATTCAGTTATGTAATGTAGTGTGTCTGTCTATTAATATTCTTGTTTTGGTTTTTGAGGATTTATTAACAGTCAGATGTGTCATGTTCAAAAATCTAGAACGAGACAACCTAAGATCAATTTTCAAAGCATGGTTCCTCCTTACATTGAATACTAGCGCAAAAGAGCCAAACATTGCCAGTGAGCCGTGTTAAAGAATCGGTTCATTTAAGTGAGGGGAGCGCCCAGAGCCACTCTTCGAGGCGAGCCGTTTTGCCCATCTTTAATTGCGACCCCAGAGTACCGCGCCTACTCCCTGGTCCCTTCCACTTCAACCTCTCTTATATTAGTGTAAGTTTATTATGAGCATGGGCGGGCTGTCAGGATGGTTAAAAAAACCCCATTCTTGGCAGCCCTTCCATGCTGAGTGGGGTAATTTCTGGATAGTTATTACTTAAATCACTTTTGCCAAGCCGAGAACCGAGAAGGCATAGTTTCTGTATAATATGCAAGATAGAGCTATTTTCCTAATGCCTGGCTCTATCCTTATTCATAGAATCTTAATTCTTTATAAAAATGTTGATTTTTCAAAGAGTTACCCCATAAGGACATCCAACATGCGAAATTATTGCAGAGAATATAGGCAGGCGTTGTAGAGAATATAGTTTCCAAGCCAATCATTGGTTGCGCTGCTAACATACTGTGCTTCTCGCCTAATCCCTAGGAAAGGACTCTAGGGAATTTCTTTTAGCTGGCAATGTTCCTTTTAATTAGGTATTTGTTATAACAGTGTGTATACAATGTACTAATAATCCCTTATTAACTCCCAGTGAATAATATGCAAAAACATAATTTTATCATATAGATTATTACATAACTACAACTGACTTGGCTACACTGGCTCCTTTAGCGTTGAAACTAAGCCGTGAGGGGGGCGCCATCGTACAATATTCAACGCTCTAGTAATCCTCTCATTGAAGCGTCCTCACTTTAAAAGTCGAAAAAATAAAAGTAAGCTTGGAAGATCGCCATATTTTTAAGGCTGTTTTAGAACTGGTCTTAGGTTTCAATATTGAAATACTCTTGTATATCACATTTTCAAAGAGATTATGAGTGTGGGTCTCACTCAATTGGTTAAAATTAATGTATAATCATAACGTTTATTCTTCATAACGCATTTTTTCCATAGAATCTTTTTAATATTTTATTTAAATTAAACCTTTGTAGTTTTATGAATGACAGTGTTATCTCTATAGTGCTGACATCTAGCGTGAGACGTGTGAATCAAATGAAGTTTACATATGTTGTTATAACCTGGCTGTAATTTTTTTGTTTATTTTTGCACTTTTCTTCTTCTTTTTTTTTTTTTTTTTTTTTTTTTGAAACTCCAAATAGTCTTGTACTTGACTACTTATGTTTTGGAAGCAGTATGTTTGGTTGAAGAGGCTCCCTACCTTTTAGATTACTCAATATTAGTGAAGAAGAAATTCAAGAGCCTTTTAAACATTTATTTTTTTTTGCCTTTAGACTTCAATGTTTTCAGAAGGAAGCCTTGATTTTGGCCCACAGGTATTTTTGCTCACCCTTCAGCATAAGATATTTGGTTATTCCTTCCTCCAAAGGTCTAATACTCCTGTTGATCATTACTTTCCAGTAATGAGATTATGTTTTGTTTTACCTCTGTTTGTTTATAATTTTAGGTTGCAAAAAAATCCATGATTTTGTTGATGTTCTTATTGTGAGCCATGTAAAATTTGTGATCTACAAAAAGTAATAAGTAGTATAACTGATATAGTACTAAATTATACATAGTATAAATACACGTTATATATATATATATATATATATATATATATATATATATATATATATATATATAACGTGATGTTACAAAGTCAAGGGATGGTTGGGATTTTGGTTGATGAAAAAAAATTCGTATAAATTGCGATTTATATCATAATCAACTGCATTCAGTAAGGGCTGTCCGCACTTGTCACTATCATTAAGATGGCTTTGTGACAAGTGAGAAGTACTCTTTCACACATAGTGGACAGGTGTGTTTAGTAAGGTCTGTCCGTACTTGTCATTCTAATTGAGATGGCTTAGTGAGAAGTACTCGTTCACACATGGTGGACAGGTGTGTTCAGTAAGGTCTGTCAGCACTTGTCACAATCATTAAGATAGCTTGGTGACAAGTGAGAAGTACTCATTCACACATAGTGGACAGGTGCGTTCAGTGAGGTCTGTCCGTACTTGTCATTCTAATTAAGATGGCTTAGTGAGAAGTACTCGTTCACACATGGTGGACAGGTGCATTCAGTAAGGTCTGTCCGTTCTTGTCACACTCATTATAATGCCTTATTGACAAGTGAGAAGTACTCGTTCTCACATAGTAGACATGTGCGTTCAGTAAGGTCTGTCCGTACTTGTCAGTATCAAAGATTGCTTGGTGACAAGTGAGAAGTACTCGTTTACACATTGTGGACAAGTGCGTTCAGTAAGGTCTGTTCGTACTTGTCACACTCATTGTACTGCCTCAGTGACAAGTGAGAAGTAGCTACTCGTTCAGACATTGTGGACAAGTGTGTTCAGTAGGATCAGTCCAATACCTAACTTGTCGCTAAACACTTGTTCGGTCGTTTACACCAGAGACAATTATGTGTTGGGGAGCTTACTTTACTTGATGCACAGTTAAAAGAATACATTCATATTCACCTGTACTTGCTGCGTTTCCAAATACCTGTCACTAAAAAAGAACCTGCTTACACATTATTATTTCTATAATAAATTTAAATTTTTATTTTCAAGTTACTTGCAGCTTGGAAAACATCAATAATAAATGTTCTAATACTTTATATACTTGTTCCTAAAAATTATTAGTAATTGAATAATCTTAAAGTTTAAATGGAAAAAAAATAATTTCAATTCAAATAATAATGTAAAAAGAAAAAATATTTATCAGGGGATATACTCAAATCCATAATTAAAAAATATGTAGTAAAAAAAACGAAAACAAAATAGTCTTGTTTTTTTGCAAGCCATGGAAAATGTGTGATGCACAAAATAAAAAAATATATAATATATATATACATACAAATTTATATGAGTTCAATAAATTTGAAGTTTAAATTGGGAAAAATAATTGTGATAATAATGTTAAACGAAACATAAAACAAATATTTTTCAGGTGATAGACTAATCCAAATATTTATTAAAAAAAAAAAAAAAAAAAGGTAATTTTTTTCCATAATTAACAAATATTTAGTAAAAAAAAACACAAAATAGTCTTGTTTTTTTTGCAAGTCATGGAAAATGCGTGATGCACAAAAATGAAAAAATATATAATATATATACATTATTTTATATATATATATATATATATACACATCAGCGCTAATGGCCTAGATGCAGATGCGCCATTATATAAAAAATAAAACAAAAGTAATATACACACATACAAATTTATATTAGTTGAACACATTTTCATTTATTTATTGATAATGCTTAAATAGGGAAAAATATTTGTAATAATAATAATTATAATAAAGTTAAAGAAACAAAAAAATATTTTTCAAGTGATAGACTCTATTCGATAATTAAAAAATATTTAAAAGTAAAACACAAAACAGTCTAGTTCTTTTGCAAGCCATGGAAAATGTGTGACCAAATGTATGGAGAGCGGTAGCGATGCTCCTCTTATCTTTAAATAATTTAAAATTCAAATATTAAGAGTAAATATCAGCATTGACAGTCTTCTAATGCACCATTCACCTGATTACCACATCCTTCGACAACTAATTCGGCCATCTGTTAACAACAAATGCAATTCAACCCTAAAAAGTAGTTAACATGAATAAAATCATTAATGAAAACTAATGTTATTCGAAGCTGCACACTTGGTTGTAATATACTGCAAAATAATTTGTTAAAATGCCAAGTGAAAATAGAGCTATAGGAAGTTGCATGCTTGGATATTAATTTTCATTTATTCTATTTTCAACAATATTAGGTGGCTTTTAGACCTTTATTTAGCTCATGTGTCATTCTTCAAAAACTAATTGAGCCATCTGGTTATAACAAATGTAAAATACTGCCAAAAATTGTTATGTCCAAGGCAATTAGAAGTTAATGAGTATAGAACAATAGAACTTACAAGCTTTCGATGAGTGAAAGCTAAAACAACTAAACACTATATGACAGAGCCAAGCAATACATTTGTAGTAAATAATCAAAGACTTTCTTTTTATGACATAATGATAAAACTCTTAGCTGAGAATCTAGGAAGGATAATGAGGGAAGGAAAACTTAGATAAGAATAGAGATAATAAAGGCAAATCCTATAAAATAGGCATGCATTTTATTAAGAATAATACAAGAAGTGAAAAATGTTCTAATAATACAGCAGTGTTGATATCCAATATTTAGAGGCTGCTCAATAAGGTACAAAGGCATCCATTTATACAGTATACTCAAACTCGCACTTAGCAAAACAAATTTGACATTGAACTCTTTAATCTATATGTAATAGAACAAATTCTACAAAACAATATATAGAGCTTTTGGTGAAAGATTATTATAAATTGAGTCACTGTTGAATTTATCAATTGGAAGACCCTAATGGTAAGAATCAACCAATAAGTACACAAAATAACTGCACTATTTAATCATTTATCAAGTACACTTAATAACTGGATGGTTTGATCTTTTTAGAATGAAATAATAAAATCTCGGATCCTCAACAGTTAGCAAAAATATTTTAGAACTTAATCATGTGGCCTTTCATAGAAGCTTCAAGTCTAAACAATCAGTGGTAAAACAAAACTTAGTCTCATGGATGTAAAGTAATGATGAAAAGCTAGATCATTGGGATTGAAGGGTGTTTCTTAAAACACTTAAGTCCAATGACAGAGAACATGAACAAATGTTAAAGGGCTCTTGAATTCCTTCATAACCAATATTGACTAATCCAAAAGCTAGGGAGGCTCTACAGTTGTCAAACATTCTACTTCAAAAATATAAGTGGAAAATACAATTTAAAACTTCACAAGAAGATCTGCAGTCACCAAGAATAGAAAATGTGCAATAATAAACAAACTTTGACAGCCAGGTTATAACACCATGAACGTCAACTGATTCAGAGATCTCACGCTAGGGGCCAGCACAATAGAGATAACACTATCATTTACAAAATTCCGAAGGCTCAACATTAAACATCTTTTAGGCATACGTGTATAAGAATATGCCGATTTTCAAAGTTTACTTTTATTTTTCTGATTTTTTAAATAAGTCGAATTCAATGGAACGACTCGAAGAGAGTTGAGTATAGTATGGAGGCGCCCCCCTCACGTCTTGTTTTCACACTCCAGGAAGCCAGTGTTGCCATGTCAGAAAAAAATTATTTCTTGTTTCGCTTATAATTCACTAGAAGTTTAAAAGGGTTATTAGTACATGGTATAAAAACAGTTATAAAGAATAGCTAATTAAAAGTAACATTATCGGCTAAAAGAAATGTTCAATTGTACATTCCTAGGAGCCAGGTGAGAATCATAATGGGTTAGCAGCGCCACCAATGATTGGCTAGGAAACTATATTTTCTATGACCATTTCGCATGTTGGATGTCCTTATGGGGTAACTCTTTGAAAAATCGACATTTTTATAAAGAACTAATATCCTAAGATTAAGGAAAGATGCCAGAGCCAGGCATTAGAAAAAAATCTCTTTCTTGCATATTATACAGCAACCATGCCTTCTCGGTTCTCGACTTGGCTGTATTGTTTTAAGTAATAAATATCCAGAAATTCCCTCTCTCTATCAGCATGGAAAGGTAGCTATAGATAATACCTATTCTATGATGCCTTCCATGCTCAAAAAAAACTCACACTAAGACAAGAGAGGGTGCAGGTAGGTAGACGCGCTGCTGTCGGCCCAAATTCCGTTCCACTCCCCCGTCATGAGGTATATTAGAGGGTGGGAGGGGGGGGCAGAGGTGATGCAGCCCCTCCCCCCCCGAAATATTCATTTTATGGTAAAAATGTGTCATAAAAACCTTAAAAATAAATAAAATAAGATCGCTTTGTTAATAAAAAATAGTTTATTTTAGGTGAAATAGCGTTTTATTCTCCTAAAACTATTTTAAATTCTAAATTTTTCATATTCCATTTCCCGGAAATGGTTTCAGCCCCCCCCCCCCTCCTGAAATTTTCCCAGCCCCTCCCGAAATTATTTCCAATATACGCCCATGTCCCCAGTAACTTTCTCGGGCTAGAGAATGGTACTTCCTGGCTTAGTTTCTTTTTTTCTTAATAAATATATTACTACATTGTGGGTTTTTTAGGTATTTTATCAGATTCAATTTGGTCAAATTTATATCTAGTTATTAGTTATTAGAATAATGAGACATTTTACTGGCTAAAATATCAGAAAAAAACATGCAATTAAGAAACATTGAGATGAAGCCGTTCCAGTAAATCGGATGTTATTTTAAAAAGGGGGGGCTGATAAGTTTCATGCTATGAAATGTTGAAAAACGACATTTGAAAATATGATTTCGGCACAAACAGAACATTTTGCGAGCACGGAGTAAGATGAAAGAAAATTAAAATTATTGAACAAAGAAATTTAGACTGGCTGTAGAGGGGGGGGGGGTTAAGGAGCATTACCCTTGAAATTGGAGGATTAAGGAGAAAGAAGGAAAAATGGAAATGCCTAGAGTATTTAAAGCTGGGCTGGCTAGAGAAATTAAATAAAAAGCTAGTTCTTTGTAATCGTCATAATTTCCCTACTTCGGAATTAATATGTATACCATAAAGTCTACAGTAGGAGATTTACAATCTGACAAGGCAGATTAACACTAGAATCCAATCAGTTAACCATTGAAGGCCGCACATCTGTAGGTCACTAATCCCTAGTTTGCAAGAGCTTAGAACTTGTCATAAGTGTTTGCTCCCAAGACAAGTGACAAGTACACCTTCAAACGTTGGTGTAAATATGCGTCAGTATGGTACGGCCGTACTTGTCAGTGCCATTAAAGATCGTGTGGCTCATGGGCGTATACAAGAGGGGCCTGCAGCCCCCCCCCCCGTCCCCCGAAATTTGGATTTGATTGGTAAAATGTGTCATAAACCCTTTAAAATAAATTAAATAAGATCACTTAGTTCATAGAATGTATTTTATTTTGGGTGTAATAGCGTTTTAGTTGGTTAAAACTATTCTAACAAGGGGAGTATGTATTTGTACATTGTATGTATTTGTACAAAGGGAGTATGTAAAAGCGAAAATACTTTTTTTTATTCTATTTTCTTAATATTCCCAAAATTTGAATTTAGGGGTTTTTCAATGTGCTAAAAACGAATCTGACATCCGTTTTTTAAATGAAAATTATGTTTTTTTTTTGGTGGATAATTTTTTAAATGTAGGTACATGGTAGAGGGGGGGGGCGAGGTTAGCTCAGTGGTAGAGCACTGGACTAATAAGCTGGAGGACTTGAGTTCGAATCCCGAGTAAGCACTAAAGATTTTTTCTTCTAGTGTCTTCGCTCATGGGTTGAATTCGGCCTTCCTGACCGTCCCTAGGCCAACTCAGCCTTTAATTAATTTAATAATGGGTACTTGGGGTCTCCCGTGGTCTAATGGCTAGCGCCTTGGATTCATAAGCGGGAGATGGTGGGTTCGATTCCCAACCTCGGGCAGGAATTTTATCATCCCACGGCTCGCTGGTAAAATTCCTTGCTGCACCCTGGATGTCGGCGAAAAAAAAAAAGTATTATTGGAATATTTCTTAATGACCTCCTGCAAACTAGGGAATAGTAACCTACAGATGTGCGGCGTTCAATGGTTAACTGATTGGATTCTAGTGTTAATCTGCCTTGTCAGATTGTAAATCTCCTACTGTAGACTTTATGGTATACATATTAATTCCAAAGTAGGGAAATTATGAAGATTACAAAGAACTAGGTTTTTATTTAATTTCTCTAGCCAGCCCAGCTTTAAATACTCTAGGCATTTCCATTTTTCCTTCTTTCTCCTTAATCCTCCAATTTCAAGGGTAATGCTCCTCACTCCCCCCCCCCCACCCTCGACTTGTATAAATTACTTCGTATATTTTATTTTATTTTGTTTCATCTTACTTTGCGCTCAAAAAATGCTTTTTTAAGGCTGGTACACACTGGGATACAATGCTGCGCGTCATTATTGCATGGGCGTATATAAGGGGGGGGGCTGCAGCTCCCTCCCCGAAATTTTGATTTGATCGGTAACAATTTCATAAAACCCTTAAAAATAAATTAAATAAGATCATTTAGTTCATAAAACATATTCTATTTTGGGTGTAATAGTGTTTAAGTTGGCTAAAACTCTTCCAAGATCTAAATTGTTAGTATTCCATATACCAGAAATGGTCTCAGCCCCCCTCCCCCCGACATTTTCCCAGCACCCTCCGAAATTATTTTCTATATAGGGCCAAATTTTATAATTATGTATTAAATGTTCTCATAACCTATCATGTGTTGCATGTCCTTTGAAAGGGCATATACAGAGCTAAACATTGACACCTTCCCAATGTTTGTAACGTAAACTGGAGAGGAGTTATGACAATTTAAATGTTTTGAAAAAGCAAGGTTTCGACCGCTTTTTGAAAACTTTACATGGCCGTAGTTTGAAAACCGTTTTAGATAAAAATTTGAAATTTGGTATTTTTATTTTTCCCAACGCCTACTTCGGGTGTACCAATTTTCAATAATATCTGAAAGGGTGAGGTAAAAAAGTGTGTTGATTTGACATGGAATGACTCTATACGTCCATTCATTGTTGCATTGTTGAATCTGGATTGTTGCGATTCTGCCGCGCAACATGTCCCCGTGTATCAGGAGTGTAGCCAACGGCTATAGCCACACTGAATGCACCGCTTCCCGTAGATCACCGAAGTTAAACCAATGTCGGGCGTGGTCAGTACCTGAATGAGTGACCGACCAGGTGCTGTTGGCATTATAAAAGGGTGGCAACCTGTAGATAGCCCGGCGTTAATAGCCCAATAGTTGACACGACGTAAAACACGAAAAAAAAAAAAAGATCTCAGTTACCTTGTGCATTGATTTCTCAGAATTCACAACATCCTCAAATAAAGTACCACGAAATAGAGGTTTTTCATTTTTAATGTTCCACGCAACGCACGAAAATGTTTTTGGAAAGATTGATAAGTTGCATCAGTTGTTCAGTTTGCTGTCAGAAAAGTTGCATTATTTCATTACCCTGGCTAATTTATATTTATAGGTCTATGAAATGTGAACAATCGCTGTTTATGTAATGAGTAGAGACCTGTCACTAATATCTAAATCACTTTCCGTTCAAGAGGGCAGACATACTGATATCATTTATCGACCTTAATAAAATATTCATTCAAAGACAACAATGTATCCGTGAGTCTCGAACCAGCGGGACTCGCATACTTGTATCATCTAGACCCGCAATACACGCCTAAACACGGGGACATGTTGCGCGGCAGAATCGCAACAATTCCGATTCAAACGAGATTCATATCTGCGACAATGACGCGCAATATTGAATCCCAGAGCGTGCTAGCCATTAGTGTTATTTTATTCTGAAGGTGGAACTGAAGCAGAGTAAAATCATTATTTTGCACATCCTTCATTTCCACCTTAATATGATTGAGGGATTTCGTGGGTATTCCTTGGTTTAAACACTACTGTCAAGCCGAGAACAGAGAAGACATAGTTGCTGTATAATATGCAAGATTGAGGTCAATCCTGTTTCTGTCAGATTTCCTTATTCCAAGGAACTGTTTTCTTTATAAATATCTAGTTTTTTTTTTTTTTTTTTTTTTTTTTTTTTTTTTTTTTTTTTTTTTTTTTTTTTTTTTTTTTTTTTTAATTTATTTGATAAGTGAATAAGATACACAATATTTTTCCAACATGCGGAATGGCCGTAGAGAATTATAGGTAGCGCTGCTGGATCTCTCCGTGGTGTAGTGGCAAGCGTCTTGGCTTCTCGTGCCAGCGATGGGGGGTTGGAATCCCTGCTGCAGCTATATCTACCTTTTAATGTTTACAGCAAAATGAAATTTAAATGTCATCATTAGAGCGTGGAAGTTAGGCAAAATGCCTATTATTACGAATGACAGTGTTACAGTCCTTATCCTTGTCACTATCATTAAGATGGCTTAGTGACAAGTGAGAAGTACTCTTTCACACACAGTGGACATTTGCGTTTAGTAAGGTCTGTCTGTACTTGTCATTCTAATTCAAATGGTTTAGTGAGAAGTACTCGTTTACACATGGTGAACAGGTGTGTTCAGTACGGTCTGTCAGCACTTGTCACCATCATTAAGATGGCTTGGTGACAAGTGAGAAGTACTCATTCACACATAGTAGACAGGTGCGTTCAGTTAGGTCTGTCCGTACTTGTCATTCTAATTAAGATGGCTTAGTGAGAAGTACTCGTTCACACATGGTGGACCGGTGCATTCAGTAAGGTATATCCGTTCTTGTCACACTCATTATAATGCCTTATTGACAAGTGAGAAGTACTCGTTCAAACATTGTGGACAAGTGTGTTCAGTAAGGTCTGTCCGTACTTGTCACTATCAAAGATGGCTTGGTGACAAGCGAGAAGTACTCGTTCACACATGGTGGACAAGTGCGTTTAGTAGGGTCTGTCCGTACTTGTCACATTCATTATACTGCCTTAGTCTCAAGTGACAAGTACTCGTTCACACATGGTGGACTAGTGCCTTTAGTAGGGTCTTTCCGTACTTGTCACATTCATTATACTGCCTTAGTCTCAAGTGACAAGTACTCGTTCACACATTGTGGACAAGTGCGTTCAGTATGGTCTGTCTGTACTTGTCACACTCATTGTACTGCCTTAGTGACAAGTGACAAGTACTCGTTCACACATTGTGGACAAGTGCGTTCAGTATGGTCTGTCTGTACTTGTCACTCTCATTATACTGCCTTAGTGACAAGTGAAAAGTACTCGTTCACACATTGTGGACAAGTGTGTTCAGTATGGTCTGTCTGTACTTGTCACACTCATTGTACTGCCTTAGTGACAAGTGAAAAGTACTCGTTCACACATTGTGGACAAGTGTGTTCAGTAAGATGAGTCCAATACCTAAATTGTCGCTAAACACTTGATGCACAGTTAAAACAATACATTCATATTCACCTGTACTTGCTGCGTTTGCTAATACTTCTAACTAAAATAGAACCTGCTTACACGTATAGGTATAAGTGCTTAGGGACAAGTAAATAGCTCGTATAGACAAGGCATAAGGGAAACATACAATGACCAGTAATATTATTATATTTACTTTAATTCAAATATTATTGATGGTAGTAGTAAATTTCATATTCATTTTCATTTTTTAAAGAAATTAAAGATTGATTTTTTTTTTTTAAAACAAAAACATTAAGTATTAAAAAGTATTTTTTTAATGTTTTCCAAGCTGCAAGTAACATGAAAATAAATTGTTGAATTTTTTTTAAACAAAAACATAAAGTATATTGTTTTAATTTTTTTGAAACATAAAGTATTAAAACCTTTTTTATTAATGTTTCCCAAGCTGCAGGTAACTTGAAAATAAAAATTTAAATTTTTAAATTTCTAATACTTTATATACTTTTTCGTTAAAAATTATTAATTTAATAATCTTGAAGTTTAAATGGCAAAAAATGTTTTCAATTATAATAGTAATGTAAAAATAAAAAATATTTGTCAGGGGATATACTCAAATCCATAATTAAAAAATATGTAGTAAGAAAAAAACCCAAAATAGTCTTGTTTTTTTGCAAGCCATGGAAAATGTGTGATGCACAAAATAAAAAAATATATAATATATATACATACAAATTTATATTAGTTTAATAAATTTGAAGTTTTAATTGGGAAAAATAATTGTAATAATAATGTTAAACGAAACATAAAACAAATATTTTTCAGGAGATAGACTAATCCAAATATTTATTAAAAAAAAAAAAATGTAATTTTTTTCCATAATTAACAAATATTTAGTAAAAAAATGCGTGATGCACAAAAATAATTAATATATAATATATACACATCTTTTTTAATATATATATATATATATATATACACACATAGGCGCTAATGGCCTAGATGCAGAAGCGCCATTATATAATAAATAAAACAAAAATAATATACATACAAATGTATATAAGTTTAATAAATTTTCATTTATTTATTGATAATGCTTAAATAGGGAAAATTATTTGTAATAATAATAATTATAATAAAGTTAAAAGAAACAAAAAAATATTTTTCAGGTGATATACTCTATTCGATAATTAAAAAACATTTATAAGTAAAACACAAAACAGTCTTGTTCTTTTGCAATTCATGGAAAATAAGTGATCAAATGTATGGAGAGCGGTAGCGATGCTCCTCTTATCTTTAAATATATTTAAACTCAAATATTAAGTTTAAATTAAGTGCACATCCTTCGGAAACTAATTGGGCCATTTGCTAACAACAAATGCAATTTAACCCTAAAAAATAGTTTACATGAATTAAAATCATTAATGAAAACTAATGTTATTCGAAGCTGCACACTTGGTCGTAATAGACTGCAAAATAATTGTTAAATAATTTGTTAAAATGCCAAGTGAAAATAGAGCTATAGGAAGTTGCATGCTTGGAGATTAATTTTCATTTATTCTATTTTCAACAATATTAAGTGGCTTTCAGAGCTTCATTAAGTTCATGTGTATGACAGAGCCAAACAATACATTTATAGTAAATGATCAAAGACTTTCTTTTATCACATAATAATAAAACTCATAGCTGAGGATCTAGGAAGGATAATGAGGGAAGGAAAACTTAGATAGAATAGAGATAATAAAGGCAAATCCTATAAAATAGACATGCATTTTATTAAGAATAATACAAGAAGTGAAATATGTTCTAATAATACAGCAGTGTTGATATCCAATATTTAGAGGCTGCTTATTAAGGTACAAAGGAATCCATTTATACAGCATACTCAAACTTGCACTTAGCAAAACAAATTTGACATTGAAATCTTTAATCCATCTGTAATGGAACAAATTCTACAAAACAATATAGGTAGAGCTTTTGGTGAAAGATTATTATAAATTGAGTCACTGTTAAATTTATCGATTGGAAGACCCTAATTGTAAGAATCAACCAATAAGTACACAAAATAACTGCACTATTTAATACTTTAGCAAGTACACTTAATAACTGGAGGATTTGATCTTTTTGGAATGAAATAATAAAATCTCGGATCCTAAACAAAAGTGCTAGAATAAACAAACTTTGACAGCCAGGTTTTAACAACATGAACCTCAACTGATACGAGGTCGTATACCATCATCATAGAGATAACACTATCATTAATAGAACTCCAAAAGCTCAATGTTAAAGAAAAAAGAATTAAAAAATGTCTATGGAAAACGTGCGTTATGAAGAATAATTAAGGTACGATTTTACATACGACAATTAATTTAAACAACGAGTGAGACCCACACTCACAATGTCATTTAACATTTAATAACTAGAGTATTACTATACAGAAACCGAATACCGATAATACAGGGCCTTAGAAATGACGATTTTCGAGGTTTAGTTTTATTTTTAAAATGAGGCTAATTTGATGAAAGCACTTGATGAGAGTTGATTATTGTCTGAGTATTGAGGCGCCCCCCTCATGGGGTTTCGTATATAATTCACTAGAAGTTGAAATGATTCTGCATACGAGGATTAATTTTGAACTATTAAGTGAGACTACACTCACAGTCTCTTTTAAAATATAATAATAAGATTATTTCTATATAGAACCAATCATCGATTGTATATAGGAATATGCGCCGATTTTCAAAGTTTACTTTTATTATTCTGATTTTTAAAATGAGGCGAATTCAATGACAGGATTCAAAGAGAGTTGAGTATTGTAAAGGTGGTGCCCCCTCACGGTTTAGTTTTCACTCCGCCGGGGGGGGGGGGGGGGAGGACTAACTGCCCGAGAACGTTACGCCGGAGCGGACAGAAATTTCGCCCCTAAAGGTAGCGCGCCTACTCCAGGCTCGCTTCCACTTCACCCCTTTTGTCTTAGTGTCATTATATTAAGAGCATGACGAATTACCCTTAGATAGTTATATCTTAGGCCAAATCGCCATGCCAAGGAGCGTGAAGGAATTCCTGGATAGTCATTGCTTTAAACAGTACAGCCAAGTCGAGAACCGAGAAGGTATAGTTGCTGTATAATATGCAAGATAGAGCAACTTTCCCAATGCTTGGCTCTGGCATCTTTCCTTATTCTTAGGATCTTAGTACTTTATGAAAATTTCGATTTTTTTATACTTACCCCATAAGGACATACAACATACGATGTGGTCGTAGGGAATATAGTTTCCAATCCAATCATTGGTTGCGCTGCTAACCTATTGTCATTCTCGCCTGGCTCCTAGGAATGTACAATTGGACATTTATTTTAGCTTACTTTTAATTAGCTATTTATTATTACAGTTTGTATACCATGTACTAATAACCCTTTTAAACTTCTAGTGAATTATATGCGAAACATGAAATAATTTTTTTCTTACATCGCAGCACTGGCCTCCTTCAGTGTGAAAACTAAGTCGTGAGGGGGCGCCACTATACAATAATCAACTCTCTTGGAGTATTTTCATTGAATTCGCCTCATTTTAAAAATCAGAAAAATAAAAGTAAGCTTTGAAAATCGGCATATTCCTATACACATATACCTACAATCGGTGCTCGGTTTCTATATCGAAATACTCATGTTATTATATTTTAAAAGAGATTGTGAGTGTGATCTCACTCAATTGCTCAAAATTAATCCTCATATGCATAATCATACTGCTTGTTCTTCATAATGCACGTTTTCTATAAAAACTTCTTCGATATTTTTTTAATGTTGAGCCTTTGGAGTTTTGTAAATGATACTGTGTTATTTTTATTGTGCTGGCACCTAGCGTGAGGTCTCTGAATCAGTTGACGTTCATGGTGTTATAACCTGGCTGTCAAATTTTGTTTATTATTGCACTTTTTCTATTCTTAGAGTCTGCAGATCTTCTTGTGAAGTTTTAAATTGTATTTTCCACTTATATTTTTGAAGTAGAATGTTTGACAGCTGGTGTAGAGCCTCCCTAGCTTTTGGATAAGTCAATATTAGTGATGAAGAAATTCAAGAGCCCTTTAAAATTTGTTTGTTTTTTCTGCCTTTAGACTTAAATGTTTTAAGAAAGAACTCTTGGTTTTATGGTCCACAGGTGTTTTTGCTCACCCTTCAGCCTCGATGATCCAGCTTTTCATCATTACTTTACAGCCATGAGACTAAGTTTTGTTTTACCTCTGATTGTTTAGACTTGAAGCTTGCAAGATAGGCCACATGATTAAGTTCTGAAATATTTTTGCACAAATATATTCACCTGTACTTGCTGCGTTTGCTGAAAGTTTCCAATAAAAAAGAATCTCCTTACACGTCCAGGTATAAGTGATTTTGTGACAAGTACAAAGCTCGTGTAAACAAGGCATCATTGTAGGGCAAAAATCATTCAGAATAACGAATAATGAATGAATCTGGTATTTCATTCTTAATAAGGAATAATCTTTCATTCATTATTCAGTCAATTCAACAAATAACGTAACATTTAATTTTTATTCATTAGTAAATAACAATGATTTATTGAATGATAACGTTTATTGAATGAAAGTTAGTTATTCGAATGAGATAATTTTTTGAATGTAATTGATTTATTTGACTGAAATTTTTTGTTAAATAATAGTGATTTATTTTAACAATCTTTTCTAATAAAAATGACTAAGTTCAATAACAATTGTCTCACTTTTAATGAAAATTATTTATTGAAGTGTTATTATTTACTGAACTTAAAGAATTTGAGTTGGTTGTTTCACAAACCACATTATTTTAAATGTATAAACATAATGAATGAAGAATGAATTATTTTTCATTCTTCATTCATTATGTTTATACATTTAAAATAATGTGGTTTGTGGAACAACCAACTCAAATTCTTTAACTCAAATTTGTTATTAATTATATGTTAAATAAAAAAATCAGTCAATGAATAAATTCAATTTATTGAATAATGAGCCAACCTGTCAATCAATGAAGATTAGATAGTTAGCCGTCGAGGCGATAAGCAAACATGGAATAGTTGGGATTCGGCTAAAAAGAAACCTCAATACGATTTTTGTAAAAAAATCTCTATTTAGGACGTTTCGGTTACTCTTTGGTAGCCTTCGTCAGCTAAAATGACAAGAAAAGAAAAAGACAGAAATTAATAGAAAAAAAAACGTTCATAAGTATGATAAGTGACAGGCCTATAAATACAACTCAACTTATTATAAAAGAACAATTTGCTGTTAAATTATTAGAACAATTACGGTATTAATAAACCGGTAAAGTAAACATTATATATATCTAGAAATTAGTTCTAGAAATCAATAGAAACATAAATTTAATTTTTTAATGTTTACTTTACCGGTTTATTAATACCTTAATTGTTCTAATAATATAACAGCAAATTGTTCTTTTATAATAAGTTGAATTGTATTTATAGACCTGTCACTTATCTTCTTATAAACTTTTTTTTCTTTGTATTAATTTCTGTTTTTTTTCTTTTCTTGTCATTTTAGCTGACGAAGGCTACCAAGTAGTAGCCGAAACGTCCTAAATATAGATTTTCTACAAAAATCGTATTGAGGTTTCTTTTTAGCCGAATTCCAACTATTCCATGTTTGCTTAATCAATGAATGAATTTGTATTAAAGAAAAGGTGATTTGAATGCTTATTGAATAAAAAAAATGATTAAATAATGCCCTACTCTGCAAGCGGAAAAGGTAATATTCGAGAATATGTCTATGTAAACAAAAACGAAAAGATAAAGCATTAGAACATTTTTTATTCATGTTTTTTAAGTTGCAAGTAACTTAAAAAAAAATAGAAAATATTTAAATAATTAAGCAGTTTAAATGGGAACAAATAATTCTAATAATAATAATGTAAAAAAAAAAAAAAAATTCAGGGGATTAGTCTCCATAATTAAAAAACATGTATTTTAAAAAAACACAAAATAGTCTATATATATATATTGGCGCTAATGACCTAGATGTAAATGCACCGATGTAGATATATATATATATATATATATATATATATATATATATATATATATATATATATAGATATATATATATAAATTATTGAAGTTTAAATGCAAACAAATATTTCTAATCATAATATTGAAAGAAACATAAAAATAATTTTTTTTTATATTTTTTTATTTGATATCTGTACAACCAATTAAAAATCAAAAAATATTTATTATAAAAAAAAAAAAACACAAAATAGTCTTGTTCTCTTGCAAGCCATATATATATATATATATAAATTATTAGAATAATTTTAAAGCTTAAATGGGAAGAAATGATGCTAATAATAATAGTAATGTTAAAAAAAGAACATAAAAAAATATTTTTCAGGGGATAGACTTTAGTTCATAATAAAAAAATATTTATTAAAAAAAAAAATAATAATAGACTTGTTTTTTTGCATGTCGTGGCAAATGTGTGATCAACAAAAAAAAAAAAAAAAATAAAAACACAAAATATTCTTGTTCATTTGCAAGTCATGTAAAATGCGCCATCCACAAAAAATATATATATATATATATATATATATATATATATATATATATATAAACAAATTTATATTAGTAAAATAATTTTAGAGCTTAAATAGGAAGAAATAATTCTAATAATAATAGTAATGTTAAAAGAAATATAAAAACATATTTTTCAGGGGATAGACTTTAATTCATAAAAAAAAAAAGATTTTTTTAAAAAAAAATAATAAGAATAGTCTTGTTCTTTTGCATGCCATAACAAATGTCTGATGGACAAAAAATAAATAATAATGTTGAAAGAAACATAAAAAAAATATTTTTTAGGGGATAAACTCCAATCAATATTTTTTTATTTATTTATTTCAAATCTGTACAACCGATTAATAATTAAAAAATATTTATTTAAAAAAACACAAAATAGTCTTGTTCTTTTGCAAGCCATGTAAAATGTGTGATCCACGAATATATATATATATACATATATATATATATATATATATATATATATTTATATATATATATACACATATATTATAAATATATATACAAAAATTTAAATTAGTTAAATAATTTATGTGTGTGTATTTTTTTTCTGTTGATCACACATTTGCTATGGCTTGCAAAAGAACAAGACTATTTTTTTTTTTTTTAATAAATATAATATAAAATTAAAAGTTTCTTTTAACATTACTATTATTATTAGAATTATTTCTTCCCATTTAAACTTCTAAATTATTTAACACAAGACTATTTTGTGTTTTTTTTTAATTATTAATTGGTTGTACAGATTTCAAATAATTTAGAAGTTTAAATGGGAAGAAATAATTATAATAATAATAGTAATGTTAAAAGAAACTTTTTCTTAATTTTTTTTAAGGGGATAGACTTTAATTCATAATAAAAATATTTATTAAAAAAAAAAAAAAAGTCTTGTTCTTTTGCAAGCCATAGCAAATGTGTGATCGGCAGAAAAAAATACACACGCATAAATTATTTAACTAATTTAAATTTGTGTATATATATATTTATAATATATGTGTGTATATATATATATATATATATATATATATATATATATATATATATTCGTGGATCACACATTTTACATGGCTTGCAAAAGAACAAGACTATTTTGTGTTTTTTTAAATAAATATTTTTTAATTATTAATCGGTTGTACAGATTTCAAATAAATAAATAAAAAAATATTGATTGGAGTTTATCCCCTACAAAATATTTTTTTTATGTTTCTTTCAACATTATTATTTATTTTTTGTCCATCAGACATTTGTTATGGCATGCCAAAGAACAAGACTATTCTTATTATTTTTTTTTTTTTAAATCTTTTTTTTTAATGAATTAAAGTCTATCCCCTGAAAAATATGTTTTTATGTTTCTTTTAACATTACTGTTATTATTAGAATTATTTCTTCCCATTTAAGCTCTAAAATTATTTTACTAATATAAATTTGTTTATATATATATTTTTTTTTTTTTGTGGATGGCACATTTTACATGACTTGCAAATGAACAAGAATATTATATAAATTAAATATATTATATATAAAGAATATAAATTATTGATTGGCGTCTATCCCCTAAAATATATTTTTTTATGTTTCTTATAACTTTACTATTATTATTAGAATAAATAAATAAATACATAAAAACACTTATTTATTTATTTATTAACTATTTCGTGTTTTTTTTAATAAATATTTTTTAATTTTTAATTGTTTGTACAGATTTCAAATAAATAAATAAATACATAAAAAAAAAATATTGATTGACGTCTATCCCCTAAAAAATGTTTTTTTATGTACCTTTCAACATTATTACTAAAAATAATTTAAATTTGTATATATATATATATATATATATATATATATATATATTTATATTTTATATTTTGTATGGCTTGCAAAAGAACAACACTATTTCGTATTTTTATAAATAAATATTTTTTAATTTTCAATTGTTTGTACAGATTTCAAATAAATAAATAAATACATAAAACAAAATATTGATTGACGTCTATCCCCTAAAAAATGTTTTTTTTTGTCAATCACTTATTTGCCATGGATTGCAAAAGAACAAAATTATTATAATTTTTTTTTTTTAATAAATATTTTTTATTATGAATTAAAGTCTATCCCCTAAAAAATGTTTTTTTATGTACCTTTCAACATTATTATTAGTAATAATTTAAATTTGTATATATATATATATATATATATATATATATATATATATTTATATTATATATTTTATATGGCTTGCAAAAGAACAACACTATTTCGTATTTTTTTAAATAAATATTTTTTAATTTTCAATTGTTTGTACAGATTTCAAATAAATAAATAAATACATAAAACAAAATATTGATTGACGTCTATCCCCTAAAAAATGTTTTTTTTTGTCAATCACTTATTTGCCATGGATTGCAAAAGAACAAAATTATTATAATTTTTTTTTTAATAAATATTTTTTATTATGAATTAAAGTCTATCCTCTAAAAAATATTTTTAAATATTTCTTTTAACATTACTATTATTATTAGAATTATTTCTTCCCATTTAAGCTCTAAAATTATTTTACTAATATAAATTTGTTTATATATAAATATATATATATATATATATATATATATATATATATATGTATATATATGTTTTTTTTTTTTTTTTGTGGATGACGCATTTTACATGGCTTGCAAAAGAACAAGACTATTTTGTGTTTTTTTAAATAAGTATTTTTTAATTATTAATCGGTTGTACAGATTTCAAATAAATAAATAAAAAAATATTGATTGGAGTTTATCCCCTAAAAAATATTTTTTTTATGTTTCTTTCAACATTATTATTTATTTTTTGTCCATCAGACATTTGTTATGGCATATATTTATATTATATATTTTATATGGCTTGCAAAAGAACAAGACTATTTTGTGTTTTTTTAAATAAGTATTTTTTAATTATTAATCGGTTGTACAGATTTCAAATAAATAAATAAAAAAATATTGATTGGAGTTTATCCCCTAAAAAATATTTTTTTTATGTTTCTTTCAACATTATTATTTATTTTTTGTCCATCAGACATTTGTTATGGCATATATTTATATTATATATTTTATATGGCTTGCAAAAGAACAAGACTATTTTGTGTTTTTTTAAATAAGTATTTTTTAATTATTAATCGGTTGTACAGATTTCAAATAAATAAATAAAAAAATATTGATTGGAGTTTATCCCCTAAAAAATATTTTTTTTATGTTTCTTTCAACATTATTATTTATTTTTTGTCCATCAGACATTTGTTATGACATGCCAAAGAACAAGACTATTCTTATTATTTTTTTTTTTTTAAATCTTTTTTTTTTATGAATTAAAGTCTATCCCCTGAAAAATATGTTTTTATGTTTCTTTTAACATTACTATTATTATTAGAATTATTTCTTCCCATTTAAGCTCTAAAATTATTTTACTAATATAAATTTGTTTATATATATATTTTTTTTTTTTTGTGGATGGCACATTTTACATGACTTGCAAATGAACAAGAATATTATATAAATTAAATATATTATATATAAAGAATATAAATTATTGATTGGCGTCTATCCCCTAAAATATATTTTTTTATGTTTCTTATAACTTTACTATTATTATTAGAATAAATAAATAAATACATAAAAACACTTATTTATTTATTTATTAACTATTTCGTGTTTTTTTTTAATAAATATTTTTTAATTTTTAATTGTTTGTACAGATTTCAAATAAATAAATAAATACATAAAAAAAAAATATTGATTGACGTCTATCCCCTAAAAAATGTTTTTTTATGTACCTTTCAACATTATTACTAAAAATAATTTAAATTTGTATATATATATATATATATATATATATATATATATATATATTTATATTTTATATTTTGTATGGCTTGCAAAAGAACAACACTATTTCGTATTTTTATAAATAAATATTTTTTAATTTTCAATTGTTTGTACAGATTTCAAATAAATAAATAAATACATAAAACAAAATATTGATTGACGTCTATCTCCTAAAAAATGTTTTTTTTTGTCAATCACTTATTTGCCATGGATTGCAAAAGAACAAAATTATTATAATTTTTTTTTTTTAATAAATATTTTTTATTATGAATTAAAGTCTATCCCCTAAAAAATGTTTTTTTATGTACCTTTCAACATTATTATTAGTAATAATTTAAATTTGTATATATATATATATATATATATATATATATATATATATTTATATTATATATTTTATATGGCTTGCAAAAGAACAACACTATTTCGTATTTTTTTAAATAAATATTTTTTAATTTTCAATTGTTTGTACAGATTTCAAATAAATAAATAAATACATAAAACAAAATATTGATTGACGTCTATCCCCTAAAAAATGTTTTTTTTTGTCAATCACTTATTTGCCATGGATTGCAAAAGAACAAAATTATTATAATTTTTTTTTTTAATAAATATTTTTTATTATGAATTAAAGTCTATCCTCTAAAAAATATTTTTAAATATTTCTTTTAACATTACTATTATTATTAGAATTATTTCTTCCCATTTAAGCTCTAAAATTATTTTACTAATATAAATTTGTTTATATATATATATATATATATATATATATGATTTTTTTTGTTTTTTTTTTTTGTGGATGACGCATTTTACATGGCTTGCAAAAGAACAAGACTATTTTGTGTTTTTTTTAAATAAATATTTTTTAATTATTAATCGGTTGTACAGATTTCAAATAAATAAATAAAAAAATATTGATTGGAGTTTATCCCCTAAAAAATATTTTTTTTGTTTCTTTCAACATTATTATTTATTTTTTGTCCATCAGACATTTGTTATGGCATATATTTATATTATATATTTTATATGGCTTGCAAAAGAACAAGACTATTTTGTGTTTTTTTAAATAAGTATTTTTTAATTATTAATCGGTTGTACAGATTTCAAATAAATAAATAAAAAAATATTGATTGGAGTTTATCCCCTAAAAAATATTTTTTTTATGTTTCTTTCAACATTATTATTTATTTTTTGTCCATCAGACATTTGTTATGGCATGCCAAAGAACAAGACTATTCTTATTATTTTTTTTTTTTTAAATCTTTTTTTTTAATGAATTAAAGTCTATCCCCTGAAAAATATGTTTTTATGTTTCTTTTAACATTACTATTATTATTAGAATTATTTCTTCCCATTTAAGCTCTAAAATTATTTTTCTAATATAAATTTGTTTATATATATATATTTTTTTTTTTGTGGATGGCGCATTTTACATGACTTGCAAATGAACAAGAATATTTTTTTTTGTTTTAACAAATATTTTTTAATCATTAATTGGTTGTACACATTTGAAATAAATAAATATTTATATATATATATATATATATATATATATATATATATATATATACATATATATAAAAATTATTGATTAGCGTCTATCCCCTAAAAAATGTATTTTTTGTCAATCACTTATTTGCCATGGATTGCAAAAGAACAAAATTATTATAATTTTTTTTTTTTTAATGAATATTTTTTATTATGAATTAAAGTCTATCCCCTAAAAAATATTTTTTAATATTTCTTTTAACATTACTGTTATTATTAGGATTATTTCTTCCCATTTAAGCTCTAAAATTATTTTACTAATATAAATTTGTTTATATATATATATATATATATATATATATATATATATATGTTTTTTTTTTTTTTTTGTGGATGACGCATTTTACATGGCTTGCAAAAGAACAAGACTATTTTGTGTTTTTTTAAATAAGTATTTTTTAATTATTAATCGGTTGTACAGATTTCAAATAAATAAATAAAAAAATATTGATTGGAGTTTATCCCCTAAAAAATATTTTTTTTATGTTTCTTTCAACATTATTATTTATTTTTTGTCCATCAGACATTTGTTATGGCATGCAAAAGAACAAGACTATTCTTATTATTTTTTTTTTTTTAAATCTTTTTTTTTAATGAATTAAAGTCTATCCCCTGAAAAATATGTTTTTATGTTTCTTTTAACATTACTATTATTATTAGAATTATTTCTTCCCATTTAAGCTCTAAAATTATTTTACTAATATAAATTTGTTTATATATATATATATATTTTTTTTTTGTGGATGGCGCATTTTACATGACTTACAAATGAACAAGAATATTTTTTTTTTTTTTTTTGTTTTAATAAATATTTTTTAATCATTAATTGGTTGTACAGATTTGAAATAAATAAATATTTATATATATATATATATATATATATATATATATATATATATATAAAAATTATTGATTGGCGTCTATCCCCTAAAAAATGTTTTTTTTGTCAATCACTTATTTGCCATGGATTGCAAAAGAACAAAATTATTATAATTTTTTTTTTAATAAATATTTTTTATTATGAATTAAAGTCTATCCCCTAAAAAATATTTTTAAATATTTCTTTTAACATTACTATTATTATTAGGATTATTTCTTCCCATTTAAGCTCTAAAATTATTTTACTAATATAAATTTGTTTATATATATATATATATATATATATATATATATATATATATATATATATATGTTTTTTTTTGTTTTTTTTTTTTGTGGATGACGCATTTTACATGGCTTGCAAAAGAACAAGACTATTTTGTGTTTTTTTTTAAATAAATATTTTTTAATTATTAATCGGTTGTACAGATTTCAAATAAATAAATAAAAAAATATTGATTGGAGTTTATCCCCTAAAAAATATTTTTTTTATGTTTCTTTCAACATTATTATTTATTTTTTGTCCATCAGACATTTGTTATGGCATATATTTATATTATATATTTTATATGGCTTGCAAAAGAACAAGACTATTTTGTGTTTTTTTAAATAAGTATTTTTTAATTATTAATCGGTTGTACAGATTTCAAATAAATAAATAAATAAATATTGATTGGAGTTTATCCCCTAAAAAATATTTTTTTTATGTTTCTTTCAACATTATTATTTATTTTTTGTCCATCAGACATTTGTTATGGCATGCCAAAGAACAAGACTATTCTTATTATTTTTTTTTTTTTAAATCTTTTTTTTTAATGAATTAAAGTCTATCCCCTGAAAAATATGTTTTTATGTTTCTTTTAACATTACTATTATTATTAGAATTATTTCTTCCCATTTAAGCTTTAAAATTATTTTACTAATATAAATTTGTTTATATATATATATATTTTTTTTTTGTGGATGGCGCATTTTACATGACTTACAAATGAACAAGAATATTTTTTTTTTTTTTTTTTTTTGTTTTAATAAATATTTTTTAATCATTAATTGGTTGTACAGATTTGAAATAAATAAATATTTATATATATATATAAAAATTATTGATTGGCGTCTATCCCCTAAAAAATGTTTTTTTTGTCAATCACTTATTTGCCATGGATTGCAAAAGAACAAAATTATTATAATTTTTTGTGTAGATGGAGATAGTTAGCCGCTGTAGAGATACGAAGACAGGTATAGTTGGGATTCGGCTAGGAGAAAAACGTCAGACTTTCAAAAAGAAATCTGTATTTTGGACGTTTCGACTGCAACAATGGCAGCCTTCTTCAGCTAAAAAATATATACAACTTATAAGTAACGAAATTGTACAACTAGTAAGTAAAAGACAGGCAGAAATGAGCGGAGTATATATATCAATACAATAAATTTTAACCAATCTTATTTTTAAAAACAATGAAAATACAGTAGTTGGAAAGTAAACAGCATGTAGAAAGTGTTAGTTTTGTTTTTTTTTACTAACACTTTCTACATGCTGTTTACTTTCCAACTACTGTATTTTCATTGTTTTTAAAAATAAGATTGGTTAAAATTTATTGTATTGATATATATACTCCGCTCATTTCTGCCTGTCTTTTACTTACTAGTTGTACAATTTCGTTACTTATAAGTTGTATATATTTTTTAGCTGAAGAAGGCTGCCATTGTTGCAGTCGAAACGTCCAAAATACAGATTTCTTTTTGAAAGTCTGACGTTTTTCTCCTAGCCGAATCCCAACTATACCTGTCTTCGTATTATAATTTTTTTTTTAATAAATATTTTTTATTATGAATTAAAGTCTATCCCCTAAAAAATATTTTTAAATATTTCTTTTAACATTACTATTATTATTAGGATTATTTCTTCCCATTTAAGCTCTAAAATTATTTTACTAATATAAATTTGTTTATATATATATATATATATATATATATATATATATATATATATATATATATGTTTTTTTTTTGTTTTTTTTTGTGGATGACGCATTTTACATGGCTTGCAAAAGAACAAGACTATTTTGTGTTTTTTTTAAATAAATATTTTTTAATTATTAATCGGTTGTACAGATTTCAAATAAATAAATAAAAAAATATTGATTGGAGTTTATCCCCTAAAAAATATTTTTTTTATGTTTCTTTCAACATTATTATTTATTTTTTGTCCATCAGACATTTGTTATGGCATATATTTATATTATATATTTTATATGGCTTGCAAAAGAACAAGACTATTTTGTGTTTTTTTAAATAAGTATTTTTTAATTATTAATCGGTTGTACAGATTTCAAATAAATAAATAAAAAAATATTGATTGGAGTTTATCCCCTAAAAAATATTTTTTTTATGTTTCTTTCAACATTATTATTTATTTTTTGTCCATCAGACATTTGTTATGGCATGCAAAAGAACAAGACTATTCTTATTATTTTTTTTTTTTTAAATCTTTTTTTTTAATGAATTAAAGTCTATCCCCTGAAAAATATGTTTTTATGTTTCTTTTAACATTACTATTATTATTAGAATTATTTCTTCCCATTTAAGCTCTAAAATTATTTTACTAATATAAATTTGTTTATATATATATATATATTTTTTTTTTGTGGATGGCGCATTTTACATGACTTACAAATGAACAAGAATATTTTTTTTTTTTTTTTTGTTTTAATAAATATTTTTTAATCATTAATTGGTTGTACAGATTTGAAATAAATATATATATATATATATATATATATATATATATATATAAAAATTATTGATTGGCGTCTATCCCCTAAAAAATGTTTTTTTTGTCAATCACTTATTTGCCATGGATTGCAAAAGAACAAAATTATTATAATTTTTTTTTTAATAAATATTTTTTATTATGAATTAAAGTCTATCCCCTAAAAAATATTTTTAAATATTTCTTTTAACATTACTATTATTATTAGGATTATTTCTTCCCATTTAAGCTCTAAAATTATTTTACTAATATAAATTTGTTTATATATATATATATATATATATATATATATATATATATATATATGTTTTTTTTTGTTTTTTTTTTGTGGATGACGCATTTTACATGGCTTGCAAAAGAACAAGACTATTTTGTGTTTTTTTTAAATAAATATTTTTTAATTATTAATCGGTTGTACAGATTTCAAATAAATAAATAAAAAAATATTGATTGGAGTTTATCCCCTAAAAAATATTTTTTTTATGTTTCTTTCAACATTATTATTTATTTTTTGTCCATCAGACATTTGTTATGGCATATATTTATATTATATATTTTATATGGCTTGCAAAAGAACAAGACTATTTTGTGTTTTTTTAAATAAGTATTTTTTAATTATTAATCGGTTGTACAGATTTCAAATAAATAAATAAAAAAATATTGATTGGAGTTTATCCCCTAAAAAATATTTTTTTTATGTTTCTTTCAACATTATTATTTATTTTTTGTCCATCAGACATTTGTTATGGCATGCAAAAGAACAAGACTATTCTTATTATTTTTTTTTTTTTAAATCTTTTTTTTTAATGAATTAAAGTCTATCCCCTGAAAAATATGTTTGTATGTTTCTTTTAACATTACTGTTATTATTAGAATTATTTCTTCCCATTTAAGCTCTAAAATTATTTTACTAATATAAATTTGTTTATATATATATTTTTTTTTTTGTGGATGGCGCATTTTACATGACTTACAAATGAACAAGAATATTTTTTTTTTTTTTTTTGTTTTAATAAATATTTTTTAATCATTAATTGGTTGTACAGATTTGAAATAAATAAATATTTATATATATATATATATATATATATATATATATATATATATATATATATAAAAATTATTGATTGGCGTCTATCCCCTAAAAAATGTTTTTTTTGTCAATCACTTATTTGCCATGGATTGCAAAAGAACAAAATTATTATAATTTTTTTTTTAATAAATATTTTTTATTATGAATTAAAGTCTATCCCCTAAAAAATATTTTTAAATATTTCTTTTAACATTACTATTATTATTAGGATTATTTCTTCCCATTTAAGCTCTAAAATTATTTTACTAATATAAATTTGTTTATATATATATATATATATATATATATATATATATATATATATATATATATATATATATATATGTTTTTTTTTTTGTTTTTTTTTTGTGGATGACGCATTTTACATGGCTTGCAAAAGAACAAGACTATTTTGTGTTTTTTTTTAAATAAATATTTTTTAATTATTAATCGGTTGTACAGATTTCAAATAAATAAATAAAAAAATATTGATTGGAGTTTATCCCCTAAAAAATATTTTTTTTATGTTTCTTTCAACATTATTATTTATTTTTTGTCCATCAGACATTTGTTATGGCATATATTTATATTATATATTTTATATGGCTTGCAAAAGAACAAGACTATTTTGTGTTTTTTTAAATAAGTATTTTTTAATTATTAATCGGTTGTACAGATTTCAAATAAATAAATAAAAAAATATTGATTGGAGTTTATCCCCTAAAAAATATTTTTTTTATGTTTCTTTCAACATTATTATTTATTTTTTGTCCATCAGACATTTGTTATGGCATGCAAAAGAACAAGACTATTCTTATTATTTTTTTTTTTTTAAATCTTTTTTTTTAATGAATTAAAGTCTATCCCCTGAAAAATATGTTTTTATGTTTCTTTTAACATTACTATTATTATTAGAATTATTTCTTCCCATTTAAGCTCTAAAATTATTTTTCTAATATAAATTTGTTTATATATATATATTTTTTTTTTTTTGTGGATGGCGCATTTTACATGACTTGCAAATGAACAAGAATATTTTTTTTTGTTTTTTTTTTTTTTGTTTTAATAAATATTTTTTAATCATTAATTGGTTGTACAGATTTGAAATAAATAAATATTTATATATATATATATATATATATATATATATATATATATATACATATATATAAAAATTATTGATTGGCGTCTATCCCCTAAAAAATGTATTTTTTGTCAATCACTTATTTGCCATGGATTGCAAAAGAACAAAATTATTATAATTTTTTTTTTAATAAATATTTTTTATTATGAATTAAAGTCTATCCCCTAAAAAATATTTTTAAATATTTCTTTTAACATTACTATTATTATTAGGATTATTTCTTCCCATTTAAGCTCTAAAATTATTTTACTAATATAAATTTGTTTATATATATATATATATATATATATATATATATATATATATGTTTTTTTTTTTTTTTGTGGATGACGCATTTTACATGGCTTGCAAAAGAACAAGACTATTTTGTGTTTTTTTAAATAAATATTTTTTAATTATTAATCGGTTGTACAGATTTCAAATAAATAAATAAAAAAATATTGATTGGAGGTTATCCCCTAAAAAATATTTTTTTGTTTCTTTCAACATTATTATTTATTTTTTGTCCATCAGACATTTGTTATGGCATATATTTATATTATATATTTTATATGGCTTGCAAAAGAACAACACTATTTCGTATTTTTTTAAATAACTATTTTTTAATTTTCAATTGTTTGTACAGATTTCAAATAAATAAATAAATAAATACATAAAACAAAATATTGATTGACGTCTATCCCCTAAAAAATGTTTTTTTTTTGTCAATCACTTATTTGCCATGGATTGCAAAAGAACAAAATTATTATAATTTTTTTTTTTAATAAATATTTTTTATTATGAATTAAAGTCTATCCCCTAAAAAATATTTTTAAATATTTCTTTTAACATTACTATTATTATTAGAATTATTTCTTCCCATTTAAGCTCTAAAATTATTTTACTAATATAAATTTGTTTATACATATATATATATATATATATATATATATATATATATATATATATATATATATATGTTTTTTTGTGGATGACGCATTTTACATGACTTGCAAATGAACAAGACTATTTTGTGTTTTTCTTTTTTTTTGTTTTAATAAATATTTTTTAATCATTAATTGGTTGTACAGATTTGAAATAAATAAATATATATATGTATATAAAAATTATTGATTGGCGTCTATCCCCTAAAACATATTTTTTTATGTTTCTTATAACTTTACTATTATTATTAGAATTATTTCTTCACATTTAAACTTCAAAATTATTTTACTAATTTAAATTTGTATATATATATATATATATATATATATATATATATATATATTCATGTTATATACAAATATATATATATATATTTTTTTATATATATTTATATTATTTATGCGAAGAAATAATCCTAATAATAATGTTGAAAGGACATAAAAAAATATTTTTTAGGGGATAGACTCCAATTAATAATTTTTTTTTAATATTTATTTACTTATTTGAAATCTTTACAACCAATTAATAATTAAAAAATATTTATTAAAAAAAACAAAACATAAAATAGTCTTGTGTTAAATAATTTAGAAGTTTAAATGGGAAGAAATAATTCTAATAATAATAGTCATGTTAAAATAAACATAAAAAAATATTTTTAAGGGGATAGACTTTCATTCATAATAAAATAATATTTATTAAAAAAAAAAAAAATATATATATATGTTGTTGACGCATCTTCCAGAAAGCGGTAGGATGCTCCTCTTATCCCTAACTAATTTAAATCTGAAATATTAAGAGTAAATATCTGTATTGTCTATCTTCAAATGCACCATTTAACTGATTCCCACATCCTTCGAAAACTAATTGGGCCATCTGCCAAAAACAAATGCGACCCTAAATAATAGTTAACATGAATTAAACTCATTAACGAAAACTAATGTTATTTGAAGCTGCACACTTGGTTGTAATATACTACAAAATAATTTGATGAAATGCCTATTAAAAATGGATATTAATTTTATTTATTTATTTGAATTTATTCTATTTTCAACAATATTAGGTGCCTTTTAGGTCTTTAATTACCTCAGGTATCATTCTTCGGCAAATAGTTGAGCCGTCTGGTTATAACAAATGTAAAATACTGCCAAAAATTGTTAATTTCATGGCAATTAGAAGTTAAAGGAATGAGTATACAATCATAGAAGTTCCCAGCTTTCGATGAAAGCTAAAATAACTTAACACTGAGCACTGTATGACAGTTCCAAACAATACATTAATAGTAAATAATCAAAGATTTACTTTTTGTTAAATAATGTTAATGTAAATGATTAAAGATTTTCTTTTTATGACATAATGATAAAACTCATGGCTGAGGATCTAGGAAGGATAATGAGGTAAGGAAAAGTTAGATAAGAATAGATATAACAAAGGCAAATCATATCAAATAGACATGGATTTTATTAAGAATAATACAAGAAGTAAAATATGTTCTAATAATACAGCAGTGTTGATATCCAATATTTAGAGGCTGCTCAATAAGGTACAAAGGAATCCATTTATACAGTATACTCATACTCGCACTTAGCAAAACAAATTTGACATTGAAGTCTTTAATCTATATGTAATACACCAGATTCTCCAAAACAATATAGATAGAGCTTTTGGTGGACTATTATTAGAAATTCAGTCACTGTTTAGTTTATCAATTGGAAGACCCTTATGGTAAGAATCAACCAATAAGTACACAAAATATCTGCACTATTTAATCCTTTAGCAAGTACACTTTATAACTGGAGGATTTGATCTTTTTAGAATGAAATCTCGGATCCTCAAGAGTTAGCAAAATTATTTTAGAACTTAATCACATGGCCTTTCTTGCAAGCTTCATGTCTAAACAATCAGAGGTAAAATAAAACTTAGTCTCATGGATGTAAAGTAATGATTAAAAGCTGGATCATTGGGGCTGAAGGGTGAGCAAAAACACCTGTGGACCATAAAACCAAGAGTTCATTCTTAAAACATTTAAGTCTAAAGGCAGAAAAAACAAACAAAGGTTAAAGGGCTCTTGAATTTCTTCATCACTAATATTGACTAATCCAAAAGCTAAGAAGGCTCTACACCAGTTGTCAAACATTCTACTTAAAAAATATAAGTGGAAAATACAATTTAAAACTTCAAAAGAAGATCTGCAGACTCCTAAACAAATGTTCTAGAATAAACAAACTTTGACAGCCAGGTTATAACAACATGAACGTCAACTGATTCAGAGATCTCACGCTAGATGCCAGCACATTAGAGATAACACTATCATTTACAAAGGGGTGAGGTTAGCTCAGTGGTAGAGCACTGGACTAATAAGCTGGAGGCCTGAGTTCAAATCCCGAGCAAGCACTAAAGATTTTTTCTTCTAATGTCTTCGTTCATGGGTTGAATTCGGCCTCCCTGACCGTCCCTAGGCCAAACCAGCCTTTATTTAATTTAATTAATAATGGGTACCTTGGGTACTAATGACTCTAACAGTCGAAGCAGCCAAGGGGAAAATCAGGCGGCCGGAACATAGTACTGACCGCACTATCTCCCTAGTGTGCCGTATGGTCATGAATCAGATACCTCTATAGTATCTGCCCCTCAGGGCCATCGTGGTCTGATACGGGACTGATTTTTTTTTTTTTTTTCTATCATTTACAAAACTCCAAAGGCTCAACATTAAAAAAAACATTCAGTCCAGGCAACGAATGCTTGAAAACAGCTATAGGTGGAAATTTTTGGAACACAATTTTTGACTTCGTAACTTTGTTTAGGCTGGATAGGTGGTGAACATATCAAAAGTCCTCACCCGTAGCCTTTGTGCCGGGGGGGGGGGGGGGGGGTTTAGAAGGTCCCATTTTTGGAACCCCCTGGTCATTTTGGGAAAAAAACACAGTTTTTCCTATTCTCGACCGGATATCTCTTCAACGATAAACCCGAAAAATAAATGTCGGCTGTAGGGTTGTAGAACATTCCATTCCCTTCAATAATATATATTACTTTACTATTTTATGTATTTTCCTTTAAATGTGAAAACAGTTTTAGTGTTCATCGTGATATCTGGTGACAACTGTCGATCAATGAACCTTTCAATTTCTCACCATTTCCAGTCAATGTATTGTTCAAAATATACTCCATTATGTAAATATAGTGAGTACTATACGTATAAATAGCACAAAATATATAATTTTGGGCCCACTGACCAGTTCTTCACACTCAATTAGATAAGATCTTGTCCATTATATTAGCAATGGTTTTGCTAAGACCATGTGAGTGCGTATATAACGTTTGAAAGAAAATACATAAAATAGTAAAGTAATATATATTATTGAAGCGAATGGAATGTTCTACAACCCTCTAGCCGGCATTTATTTTTTGGGTTCATCACTGAAGAGATATCCGGTCGAGAATAGAAAAAAATGTGTTTTTTCCCAAAATGACAGACTTCAAGAGGGGATATTTCGAAAACTAAAGAAATCTCGAAAAAATTTATTCATTAGAACTTGTAGGAAATTTAATCAGCTTTTATTTGTTATAGGATAGTCATGTCGCTAGGACGCAGGGTTTCCGATATATAAGTGAAAACCCGAAAAATGGGACCTTCTAAACCCCCCTCCCCCCTGGCAAAAAGGCTACGGGCGAGGACTCTTGATATGTTCACTTTCTATCCAGCCCAAACAAAGTTACGAAGTCAAAAATTTTGTTCCAAAAATTTCCACCTATAACTGTTCGTTGACTGGACTGATTGAAGAAGTTCTATAGAAAACGTGCGTCATGAAGAATAAGCCGTATGTTTATGCATACGAGGATTAATTTTGAACAATTGAGTGAGACCTACACTCACAATTTCTTTTAAAATATTATAACAAGAGTATTTCGATATAGAAACCGAGCACCGATTCTAAATATGTTTATGTGCATAGGAATATGCCGATTTTCAAAGTTTACTATTATTATTCTGATTTTTAAAATAGGGCGAATTCAATGAAAGGGCTCCAAGAGAGTTGAGTATTGTATGGTGGCTTAGTTTTCACACTCCGGGAAGCCAGTGTTGCCATGCCAGAAAAAATTATTTCTTGTTTTGCATATAATTCACTAGAAGTTGAAATGGGTTTATTAGTACATGGTATACAAACTGTTATAATAAATAGCTAATTAAATGTAAAATTAGCAGCTAAAAGAAATGCCCAATAGTCCTTTCCTAGGAGCCAGGCGAGAATCACAATAGGTTAGCAGCGCAACCAATGATTGGATTGGAAACTATATTCCCTACGACCACATCGTATGTTGTATGTCCTTATGGGGTAAGTTAAAAAAATCGAATCTTTTATAAAGAACTAAGATCCTAAGAATAAGGAAAGATGCCAGAGCCAGGCGTTAGGAAAAAAGCTCTATCTTGCATATTATACAGAAACTATGCCTTCTCGGTTCTCGACTTGGCAATAGTGTTTAAAGCAATTACTATCCAGAAATTCCATCACTCTTATCAGCACTCTCATAGATAATTTGCTGTAGATAATATCTATTCCAAGCTAATTTCCATGCTCATATAAAACTCACACTAAGACAAGATAGGGTGAAGTGGAAGGGACCTGGGAGTATGCGCAGCTGCTTAGGGGTCGCAATTCCCATTCCACTCTCGCGTTACTTTCTCGGGCTAGAGGATAGTACTTCACAGGGCCGCCATATGGGGGGGGGGGGGACAGCCCCCCATATGAATGGGGTTTAGAAATGTAGACGGGCGTAGCCTATATTTATTGGAATGGCATCTCTATTTTTTTAATTTGCATAAACGACAAAACAAGTGCAGTCCCAGAATAGTATATTTCATTAGGAGTCGTAATAAAACTACAAGTAGCAAAAGTGACCTTTGCTGCACAGATCGTCGGCTTTTATGGTCGTTTTGCTCAAAACTCAAGATGAAAATAATTTTAAAATGCCCAAAGTCATATAGCAAAGTACTAGAATTTTCAGTCTGGCTCTGAGAAGTGAGGGCCCGGTTCTGAGAAGTGGGGGCCCGAGATCTGGTCTTGGGCCCGGCTCTGAGATGTGGCGGCCCTGGTACTTCCTGACTTATTTTCTTTCATTCCTAATAAATATATCACTCCATTATGATATATTTAGGTGAACTTTATAACTAAGTATTTGCAATGACAATCTGTTTCAATTAGGTTCTGAAAAATTACAGTTGGAAAACAGATCTTACACATAGAGGACATTTTGCGAGCACAGAGTAAGATGAAACAAAATAAAACTAAATGTAAAAAGTAATTTAAACTAGCTAAGCAGGGTGGAGGGGGGGGGGGGGGTTGAGTAGCATTACCCTTGGAATTGGAGGATTAAGAAGGAAGGAGGAAAAATGAAAATGCCTTGAGTATTTAAAGCCGGGCTGGCTAGAGAAATTAAATAAAAAGCTAATTCTTTGTAATCTTCATAATTTCCCTACTTCGGAATTAATACGTATGCCATAAAGTCTACAGTAGGAGATTTACAATCTGACAAGGCAGATTAACACTAGAACCCAATCAGTTAACCATTGAAGGCCGCACATCTGTAGGTCACTAATCCCTAGTTTGCAAGAGCGTACTTGTCATTAAGTCTTGCCCTTCATGCTACGACGTGAAGTGACAAGTAAGCCTTCAAACGATGATAGACAAGTGCGTACAGTACGTGGCAAGAATTCATTCACATATAGTGGACAAGTGTTTCAGTAACTAACTTGTCACTAAACACTAGTTGGGGTTTTATCGACAGAAGCCATACTAATTAAAAAAAAAAACAGATTGTGCATGTGTGTGTGAGAGATAAAGACAAATGAATGACCATGCGAGCATTCTATTTCTTAATAGTCCAGTCACTAGGTATGGAAAAAGGGGCTTAGGTTGCAACAGATGGGGTAGAATGGGGTTTTTATTTTTATTTGCACATATTAGTATGAATATAAAAAAAAACAAGCTATCCATCATGACCGACCTTGGGAGAACTTTTGACAAAAAAAAAAGAAAAAAAAAAAAGTCTGACTCGCAGGAACTGCAGCATCTTAGCGCGGTTCCGTTCATGTCCCTAGTGCCATTCGATAAGCTTAGAAAAGAAATAAACTTATTTTTTTTTATATATCTCGTGAAAATTGTCAAAATCCTCTCGAACATCTCGAATAAAAGTGATATTAAGGCGTCAGGGACACCGACAGTAGCTAACTTTTACACAGAAGCGGAAATTACAGAATCTGGCTCTCATTCTAAAGCAAAGCTCCATAAATCAATACAAAATATGCCTAATAAAGCCTTTCTAGAGGATACAGAAGCATGAGCGTATATGAGGGGGGGGGGGGCTGCAGCCCCTCCCGAAATTTTGAATTGATGATAAAAACTTCTCGTAAAACCCTTAAAAATAAATTAAATAAGATCACTTAGTTCATAAAACACATTTTATTTTACGTGTAATAGCGTTTTAGTGGGGTCTCCCGTGGTCTAATGGCTAGCGCCTTGGATTCATAAGCGGGAAATGGTGGGTTCGATTCCCAACCTCCGGCAGGAATTTTATCATCCCACGGCTCGCTGGCAAAATTCCTCGCTACACCCTGGATGTGCTAATGACCTAGATGTAGATGCGCCGTAAAAAAAAAAAATAAATAAATACAAAAAAAAAAAAAAAAAAAAAAAATAATAATTAGCGTTTTAGTTGCGTTTTAGTTGCCCTGAAAATGGTCTCAGCCCCCCCCCGAAATTGTTTTTATATACGCCCATGTACAGAAGGATCAAGAAGAAGTACACAAGATTGAGTAGAATACCCTGCCTAATATAGCCTATACAGAATAATATGCCGAATAAAAACTATCTAGTAAATACACAAGGAAAAATAAAAGTCTTGACGAATAACAAGTCAAGAAAAAAACTTTATTTAACAAAATAAAACAAAGTTTAGTTGCCCAACTACAATAGAATAATATACCTAATTAAGTCTATGGAGTAGACACAAATGGACCAAAAACAAGTCTTGTGGAATATTGTTTTTTTTTCTAATTAAATACTTTTTATCAATATTTAGTATATAACCTTTGTTGAAAACTATTGATTGCTAATTGATGAATCGGTTTACAACTAAGTAGTCTTTATGAATATTTATAACCTTATGTTTGGATCTGAGTTTTTGGGGTGCTCTCCGCCTAGGCTTTGTACTTGTGTCAGCAGATACCTGGGGTATATTTACAGCTCTTGAGGATTAACTCTTGGCAGGTAAATTTCCTGCGGCCCCCTCGTTTCTACGGGCATCGAACCGCCATATTCGCTCATAGTATCTAACCGTTGTGAAGTTTATTTTTTGGATTTAGGACTTAATATACATATGTAGACTAAATCATAGCAAGAAGTAATCCTCCGTCGTCGGTTCTTAACTATGTAGACTCGCTAATGTTATCCAATCTTAGATACATCGTATTTAAAATCCACAGCAAAAACACGACATTTCATCAGAATCCCCTGCTGAATAAAACTTATATAGAATAATATGCAAAATAAAGCCTATCTAGTGGATAAAAATAGAGGAAAAAAGCCGTTCGTGGTGGTAGAAAATCTTAAAAGTATTTCGCTCAGAAATCTCCGAAATATTGTTACTAATTTTACGTATCCTGTTTTATAGCCAAATAGATTTATATTCTATAATCAATAAGAAAAACCTACTAACAATAAAAAAACTATGGGTAACAGATGAATATAGGGAATACCAAGAATAATTCTAAAGAACGAAATCAACACCAGTACTGTAATCTAGATATTCATACGGCATCTTCGAATTCTAACAAACAAAATATTGATTCTAATTATACGTATCCTGTTTTATTGACAAATACATGTGACTATTATAAGCAATTAAAAACACTAGGGAATATGCCAAAGAACTCGGAGTAGGAGCCTCGACAGTTTCAAGACATTTGAAGGAAATCGACAAATCCAAAACTGACATTTCATACGGTACAGCCTGATATGTTTTTAACAATGAATTGTTTTTCTTATTTTAATTAATCTGTTTTATTGTCAAATACATTATCCAACTTTAAGCAATTAAAAAATAACAAGGAATAAAAACAAACAAAAAGAACCGTTCGAATAAACGAAATCAATTACTTCAAAGTTTAAGCACTTATTTCTCCGATTGACATAGCCTAATCAAAAATTGTTTCAGAATCTTTTTTGTAGAACATTTACTAAGCTTTCGCATGGTAACCCTCCGGTTACCAATATTCCTATCTGTCTTCGAGATATTAGGGAATGTATACGAAGTTCCCAAAACATTTCATGTCTGTTAATAAAATATTTTATTCTAATCCTTCCTTAGCTCCAAACGTAACCAAAATTTTAACATATTAGTGTTGATGAAATTCAAACATGCGGAAAATGTTTCAACTGAATCCCATAATTTTAAGTATCAAAATCAAAGACAAAAAGAACAGTTCGAATAAGCGAAATCAATTACTTTAAAGTTTTAAGCACTTATTTCTCCGATTGACATCGCCTAATCAAAAAATTCATTAGAACCTTTTTTGTAGAGCATTTAGTAAGCTTTCTAATGGTATTCTTCTGTTTCCCAAATTCTTAACCTTTTTCGAGATATTAAGGAAAGTATACAAAGTTACCAAAACTTTTTTATGTCTGTTAATAAAATATTTTATTCTAACCCTTCCTTAACTCCAAACGCAATCAAAATTTCAACATACTAGTTTTAATGAAAGTAGAACATGCAGTAAATGTTTCAACTGAATCCCATGATTCTAAGTACCCAAACCAAAAACGGCATTCAAAAAATATTTTTTCAGTTTTCTCGAAAACGGTTAAAGCTACCGCCTTGAAAATGGTTCCATTCGTTTTCCTAGCCCAAGAAGCCTATAAAAAGAGTACTTACAAGCTTATGAACTCAAAAACGTAAGCGTTACGATTTTGTTTGCGCGAATTTCGCCCCAAACGCCATCTTCCAGTGGGCGGATTTTGCTGGTTAACGAACTTGACCTTTCAAATTGGACGACAGATTTTTGTACCAAATTTCATCAAAATCGGACCATCAGGGAAGCCAGAAATGAGCGAAGAGACAAATATATATATATAAATAAATATATACATATATATATATATATATATGTAAATAAATATATACATATATATATATATATATATATATATATATATATATAAATATATATATGTAAATAAATATATACATATATATATATATATATATATATATATATATATATATATACAAATTATATACCGTTATTTTCGGTCTCTAGGGGTTCTGAAACGCGAAATTTTCTTGTCGGCACTTCCGGATTGTTTCATTGTATCAACCTTATAAGCGGGGTTCCTCCCTATGGGGGAGGGAGGAACCGCGCTAAAAAAAACCAACATTTATAACTTATTGTGTTTTCCCAACTTATTTTAAAAATGATTGCATTTAGGAAAATACTCGTAAATAAAGTTTAAAGATAATTCCATTTACTACAGCTTGTTGAATATAGACAATTTTCAACCGAACTGAGTAGGGAGGGGGTGGTGAGTGGAAGAGGGGGAGAGAGGGTGAGAGGAGTGAGGGATATATATATATATATATATATATATATATATATATATATATATATATATTACTCTTACTTTTGAGGTTGCCTACTCTTTCTCACTATATATATATATATATATATATATATATATATATATATATATATATATATACATATATATATATAGTGAGAAAGAGCAGGCAACCTCAAAAATTGCCCGATCTTGGCTTGGTGGCATTTGGTCAAGTTTGAAGCCGAATCCGCTTTTTTGAACACGGGGTTTCGGCTAAAATTGCGTGGAAAAAATCGTCGCGCTTTGAGCTATTTCGAAGAAAATGTAGTAAACTTTGATAAAAAAAAGTTTTGAATGATTGTTTTAATGCCAACTCGGCACAGACCATTATAAATATTTCATGTTCTCGAACAAATGAGGCAGAAGTGGGGAAAGAACAAAACTTGTAAAAAACCCTGTTCTTCCAAATGTTTAAGCAGAAGGGGTAAATTTTCATTTTTCAGCAAGAGCTGAGAAAGAGACATTTTTCCTTCAAGAGAGTCATTATCTTTGACGGAATGTTTATGGGGGGGGCGTTAACTATTGTAAGTTTTCGTCATTAAGGGGCACCTTCTGAGCAATTAAATTTGATCACCGTCTAATGAAATGGAGTTATCTCCCCTCCGCTAATGGAAGACCTGTATTCCTCAGATTCAGCACCTCCCATCTCGCAGACAATTTACCATCCACAGCCGCCTAGGGTTGATAAAAGCGGGCCTTTTTTATCTAAGCAAATCTATAGTAAGTAATCTAGGCATTCACTGGTAGTAAAACATCTGAGTAGAATAGAGTGACATAATACGTGTGGAGATTAGTAAAACAATTCGCAGGATAGTGGCATGCAAGGTGCGCGTTACCAGAATTTCAACTACTTGAAGGAGAGAACCCAGGACCTGAACTAGTGCTAGGTTATTGCCTAGATACTGAACTAGAGGTGAGGGGTGTGCGATGTTCTGAATTAGAGGTGGAAGTTGGGAAACACAGGATTAACCAGGAGCGGGGAACAGGAACACAGGATGTGAAGTAGGAGTGAAGGAAAACACTGGATATCAACCAGGAGCGGGGAACAGGAACACAGGATGTGAAGTAGGAGTGAAGGAAAACACAGGATATCAACCAGGAGCGGGGAATAGGAACAGAGGATGTGAAGTATGAGTGAAGGAAAACACAGGATATCAACCAGAAGCGGGGAACAGGATGACAGGATGTGAAGTAGGAGTCAAGGAAAACACAGGATATCAACCAGGAGCGGGGAACAGGATGACAGGATGTGAAGTGGGAGTGAAGGAAAACACAGTATATCAACCAGGAGCGGGGAACAGGAACAAAGGATGTGAAGTAGGAGTGAAGGAAAACACAGGATATCAACCAGGAGCGGGGAACAGGAACACAGGATGTGAAGTAGGAGTGAAGGAAAACACAGGATATCAACCAGGAGCGGGGAACAGGAACAAAGGATGTGAAGTAGGAGTGAAGGAAAACACAGGATATCAACCAGGAGCGGGGAACAGGAACGCAGGAACAGTAACTATACATATATTGGACGATATAGATATTCGTTCAATATGGTACATTAACGATAAATTATCGCAAAAGTTCTCGAAAAATAAACACAATTTTATATCAAAACATGTTTATGCTTAAAAAGGTAAAACCTAGAAATTTTAATTTAGAAAAAAAAAAACAATAGGGGGAATAACACATATCCCGATAATGTGACAACTATCCAAAGGCGGCATTTTAAGCTTCCATGGTCTTACTAAATTTATTTATCATACAGGCCACAAAAGAAAACCGAGATCTTCACACTATATAATTTATCGATCAATCTGTTTATATAATAATCAGCTGTTTGTTCCTTATATAAATCCACAGCGTTTGGCCGATTTTGACCAACCTTGCTACAATCGTTGATCCGGGTAGTGTCATAGGCTAGGTCAAAACAGTCTAGGACTCAGAGTTTGGAGGTCAAGGGTTCGAAAAACTGTGAACCAGAACATTTACAGATGTGCGTTATTAGATTTTAATATTACTTTTTTGCTTTCTAATTTATTTTTGCTATTCTAGATGCAGGAAATGTGTCGTATGTTACGCCGGGGAGCAGCTAGTATTTCATAAATGCAACATAGGAAGAAGAAAAAAATGAATAATTCGCCTCTAAAAGTCAAAATGAACTCACGGAAACGCTTTGTGTGATGTGACCGGCAAGCAACAAAACAAAACTACACCTTCAGCACGTTGTTGTTCATCATTCACTGGCGCACAACTCACGAATGCGCAGGACTCCCCTAACATCGCTCCCCTTCGGTGGAGGGTTGGTATGAATAGACGTTGGTCTACCTCCCCCCTTTCTACCCAATTTCCCCTCATACGCCACCCAAAATGCTTCTGACGTTAAACAGCTGTATGCCACCACACTCACGACAGAGAATGCTATTGGCACTTTTGAAAGCAGTAGGGCTTTACATTCCCAACGCAGAATTCTACAGACGTTAAACAGCAGTATGGCTCCATATTCACCATGTAGAATTCTATTGACCCGTTATAAAGCAGTATGGCTCCACATTCCCGACGCAGAATTCTACAGACGTTAAACAGCAGTATGGCTCCATATTCACGATGTAGAATGCTATTGACCCGTTATAAAGCAGTATGGCTCCACATTCCCGACGCAGAATTCTACAGACGTTAAACAGCAGTATGGCTCCACATTCCCGACGCAGAATTCTGCAGACGTTTAATAGCAGTATGGCTCCATATTCACGATGTAGAATGCTATTGACCCGTTATAAAGCAGTATGGCTCCACATTCCCGACGCAGAATTCTACAGACGTTAAACAGCAGTTTACATAACTCGAAATACTACTGACAAGTAAAGCAGATTCACAAAAGTAATACTCAATGACACATACTAACTATGATAAGGACACATTAAACAGTATGGTTCACATACTTAACTCGAAAAGTTACTTACATTTTAATTGAGAGGAGATCGCTGACCGTTGGGAATGAGAAGATAGATTTTATGAGGGTTTGGTATCTTAATAAAACTACATTTTTTTATAAGAAAATGTGCTTTATGTTTGCCGAAGTTTCGGTTTGAAATTCAAGCTTTCATCAGAGCGACGAGAAGAAGGAGACCTACTATGCCTCACGGATGTGCAATCATTTCTAGGAAAAAAATAATTAATTATTTCATAAAAAGTACAGTTTTATTAAGATACCAAATCGAACCCTGAAAAAACTTACATTTTAGAATCCATGACAGCTCCACATACCTGAAAAAAAAACTAATGTCAAAATAAAGAAATAAAAATGAAATAAGTATATCTTCCATATTATAAGAAATATAGCTGTAATTACTATTATTTCTGGCGTATTGATCATAAGAAAAGCTTAAAAATTATAACTGAATTAACAATTCAAACTAGCATTGCCGACGCAGAGTGGACCGATTGCCATAACTAGATGGACAAAACTCAAGTAAACAGATCATAAAACTATGGTAATTATATTACTAGAAATTCTTCATGCGAATTTGCAGTATTGTCTAATTATCTTCGATTCGTGGAATGTTAGGGGCACTTGAAGTCGGGGAAAATATGCGAGAAACTACTCATACTAATTCCAACATAGTTACCGAGTGTATTTGTGTAGTGCAATTAATCAGTTTTTAATTTGGTGTATACTGTCATTATGGATACAACAATTAGGGGTATGTAGATAATATATATGCACTTATTTGATGTAGATTTATCGAATACAAAAAAATATGATATTTGAAACAAAGGTTATTTTTTTTCAAGAGAAATAAAAAAGTTAATTTTCTATGGACAAAAACTTTCTGAAATCCAAAGAAGGCCAGACTGATTCTTTATTCATTATGATAGTTCAAAATGTGTAGTTTCAAATATCAACAACCTTTTTTTGCGTTTTTTTGCGCTAACACTTCATTTCCTGTAGTGCAACACAGTTTGTCAAGAAAAGAATTCTTCGATAAAAGTCTCTATACATGGTATTATGTGCCAATGACAGTACACAAAATCTTGGCACTAAGGTCATTGAAAGCTGTATTTTACCTATAGGACAACTATGAGAAGAGGCACAAGAAGCAAGAAATAAAGACTGCACAAGATTTAAAGAATCTCACACACCAAAATCAGACCCTATAGTAAATAGTGGTTAAGAAATCGTGGTAAGTGGAAGGTGACCATTCGAATGCTCACTGAATTCTCTACTAAAATGGTTTTGAAGCAATTTTCGATGGGGCAATGTCAATCGGAGAAATAACTGCTAAAAACTTTAAAAGTGTTTGCTTTGTTCTGTCAAGCGGGGTTTTGTGTTTGTTTAACTCACATATAATTGGTTGATTTTTGTTTTAATTTGCCTTTATGGGAATAATTTGCCTTTAATATTATTCTAATAGCACTAGGGTTAAGAACAGAACCACGCCAAGATGACGCATTTCCTGCGAGTCGGACCTTTAAAAATTCTGGCGAATTTAAAAAATAATGAGATCTTTTTTTTTTAAAAAAAATAACCAAATAAGACATTCAAATCTTCGCCAAAGAGCCAGCTAGACTTTGCTCGTAACTAGGAAATTGTTAGGAATCCATCTCTCGGCGTATTAGTTGCACAAATCGGTTAATCCCACTTGATCCTGAAAGGGCGGGGTTGTAAAGGAAACAAGATCCTAGCTATTATTTATAGGAAAGCTTCCCTGAGTGGCAGATCCTCTACTCCAGGCAGCCATTAACATTTCAACCTCCCACCGCTGGAGAAATAAGAAATCACTCATAAATAACGGATCCCACACCGACCCAGTCTTCGCCTTCAAGATCTCCCGCAATCCCATTCATTCTCAATTGGTTTTACTTATGAATGGGCTCTGGGTTTTTTTTCGAATCAGAGATAGTTGACGAATTGCTGACATTTATAATCTCTCTTTCTCTCTACCTGTCACCCCCTCTCACTCTTTCTCTCTCTTTTTTTCAAAACCTTTTGCTGTCTTAATAGGTAAATAGGGCATTTTCTAAATATTGGACCTCAGTATATTTTCTAAAATACCTCGAAAACGGTTGGGAAATCGTAGTAAGTGGAAGGCGGCAATTCGAAAGGTTACTAAATTCTCTACAAAAAAGATTCTGTTGTAATGTTCGGTGGAGCGTGGTCAATCGAAGAGATAAGTGATTAAAACTTCAAAGTTGTTTCTTTTATTTTTTTCAACGTGTATTAGTCTCTTTTTACCTAACTTTTTAAGTTGTTGTGTTTTTCTTTTTTACTCACCAACAGAAACAAGTACAGTTACCTCAACATGGTGTTTCCTGGTTAACTTTAAAGTCCGTGCAATAATAAGTTGTAAAAAATGATGTAGTCGCGTTAATTTTGATCATACCTTATTTAACGCAATATAAATACTACTTATTGGCCGTGGTCAAGCACGGGTAGTCGCTAGTATAATAATATGAATGTTAATGCGTGAGCACTTAACACTCCGTGCCAAAGGTCGTGGATTCGATTCCCTCTATGGGGTTTGTGGTTTTGCTTTAGAAAAAAGAAAAGGCATCAGTGCTATCCTGGTTAGAATAGGGTGGTAACCGATAGATAACCCCTCCCAAAATTCTTAGTTAATGATAATGGACGTTAAAATTTAAATAATAAATATATATTATAATAGTTCTATTATTGTTTTATTTTGATCAATTGTTTTTTATTATTTTTTTTTTCCTTTTAGCACTTTCATCCGAAGGAGAGTAGCTATTGAGGTTGCACTCATGAAGGAGTTGTTGAAAAATTGCTTCAAATCCTTATCGATCCTAGCTAGTAGACACCGAAAATGACCCCCGTTAATATTCATATATGTGCGTGTGAGTGAGTTTGCCGGACCACCGGGAGGGGGGTTTACCCTGGACATGCCAGCCGTAGTTTTTTTTATATTACAACGAAACTCGGTATTTGTGTGGTCATCTAAAAAGAAAATTACGTTGTAAAAAACTGAATCCGTTAATTAGGAGTGGGTTTTTACTCTGGAGCGAAATTACTAATTAGCTCATATCGTTAGTAATTTCTGTTGTATTGTAACGAAACTAAGAATACATCTTTGTTATCTAATTAGAAAGAAGTGTTGTAAAGATGAACTAAATCGGTCTATCGTAAGAGATGTTTACATTGTACTATGTTTGGATAGAATTTTCCAGGGAAACTTTAGTTGGCCAAGATGCCGTTAGGAGTGCCTTTGTCTTGATATTACTTCTCACGTCTATCGCTAGGGGTGCTGTATCCCGTTCCGGCATCAGGCCAAAAGACGAGAATGCGAAGTTTTCGTGTATTTATTAAGTAGTTTAATATCATGCATACAAAAAAATCTGCAAGGAAATTAATTAAGAAATTACTAATTAAAAAAATTTGATCGAGTTGCTCTTTACAAATGTTAAAGAGAAGAACTATGCTTTTATTTTATTTATATAGGTTATTTTAAGCAAATTCGGAACTGAATAAGCGGCTATTCACAAGCTAGCGGCTGGATAGTAGCGGCTGCTAGGCAGCCTAGTGTGACTGCGGCTTATCCGCTGGCTGCTAGCGCTGGTAGCTAGCGGCTGGTTAGTAGCGGCTGCTAGGCAGCCTAGTGTGACTGCGGCTTATTCGCTGGCTGCTGGCGCTGCTAGCTAGCGGCTGCTTGGCAGCCTAGTGTGACTGCGGCTTATCCGCTGGAAGCTGGCACTGCCAGCTAACGGCTGGCTAGGAAGCGGCTGGTAGGCAGCCTAATGTGACCGCCGCTTTAAGCCTACGGTGAGTAGTGCGAGCTGGTGGCCGGCCAAGTAGTACGGCAATCTGTCTACCGGGCCGGGTCCTAATTATGAAGGAATTCTCGCCCTCCTCCCTACGTGTGTGAAAACGTTCATATAATTTCCTCCCTTAAATTTCTAATAGTAGGAATAACAAATAAATTAATATTTTTCAATCTTTACATCTAACGTTTTATATGGGATGTTAATTTATCCATGCATTGAAGAAAGACCAAAAAGAAAAAAGAAAGAAAGAAAAAAAAGAACTTAACAATTAAATAGGGACCAATGGAAGCTCGCTCAAAACATTATCTTCAATAGCATCGCTTTCACTAATTCGCATAAACACTCTTGGATATAATTTTTGATTAGTTAAGGAAGAGTTTTAGCAAAAAAAAAAGAAAAAAAAAAGGTAAAAAAACAGGTGCAAGGTAGTGTTACCCTTTAAGCGATTAAGTAAATACCAAGAAGCTGGAAAGCAAAGTCTCAGAACATGACGCTGTTCTAACCAGCCGTATTTATGTTCTACTGGCCACAGAAGAATAGTGAAGGAACGCTTCAAAATTCTTATGGATTAACTAGAAAAAGACCAAAGAACGACCAAGAACCGCCTGTACTTCATTGGGGTTTCATTTTATCGCGAGCCTCGGCCCTACTAAGGAAAGGGAGAAATGGGATTTTAATGTTCCGCATTGCCCGAAGTTCTGGCTGTCCCTTTATTGAAGATGGCAGGCCTTCCATATTCTATCCTTTCGAATTTCTCCAGCTCCCTCTACCGCCGTCGAGGAATGACAATGCGCGGCCAATATCCATCACACTAAGCTATGACTCCATTTCGACCTCAAACCGAACCCTATTCAGTTCCTCAATTAATATTGGACCCGTGAACGGGGTGAATAATTCATATTTGGGGTACGGGACTGTCTTCCCCCGTAGGTACGAACCTCACATAACTAACTATCAGAACACAGTAAGCTATGCTCTCAATGTTATCTACTATTTCCACATCAAATTAATCCAATAATGTGGGAATTTATTATTTTAGCATAAATGTGCTTTAGCGATGACTAAACAGACAAAAAGTTACAGAAAAGTGTCCGCAGGCGTCGCGCTGGCGTGGTGGCCAAGTACGAAAAAGAAGACTGTATGTTATCAGGGACCAAAAATAACTATTAATTTTTAAATGACAGTTACTTAACTGTCAAAATTGGTCTTCCTCTGCCTTGACCCAAATTCTTAATATACTCATGCCGGTCGTAATTTCTGTTGTATTGTAACGAAACGCGGTATACGTCGTGGGTAACTCATGAGAAAGAAGTGTTGTAAAAATGAGCTGAATCGGTCAATCGGAAAGCGGGGGTTTAATTTGTAATGTATTTCAATAGAAAAGCCCGCCAGACGTAGGTTCACAAAGCCGCCGCAAGGAGCGCTTTCTACCACTAGAGTGACTGTATCCTGTTCCTGAGTTAGATCAAAAAAGGATAATATGAGGTTTTTTGTATTTATTACGTAGCGTAATAGGTACCATGTGTAAACATAACTCTGGAAGCAAATTAATAATTGATCAGTTACTCATTACTAATTTAAAAGAGAACTATTCATGTTTTTATTTTATTTATGTAGGTTATTTTAAGCAAATTGTTCTGGAAAGCAGTCTACACTACCCAAATTCTGAGGAAAGTGCTTAGTTATGCAACTCCTGCGTGACGGACTTTTGTTATGTTTCTTTTGATTTTCATTCTACTCATTCTAAGAATTTAAGAACACATTGTTCTTTTATAATAAGTTAAGTGTATTTATAGTTCTGTTTCTTATCTCAATTATAAACTTTTTTCTGTATTAATTTCTGTTTTCTTGTCATTTTAGCTGACGAAGGCTACCAATGAGTAGCCGGAACGTCCTAAATATAGATTTTTTTAACAAAAATCGTATTAAGGTATCTTTAGCCGAATCCCAACCATTCCATCATTACTTATTAATTTTTATTTCAAATGAGTTTCAATTAACCTTTTATTTTTTTTTTTGAAAATAAAAATAAAAATTTCAACGTAATTTATATATTTTATTGTTTTGTTTTTTTAAAAAATTGTCTAATAATTTTTATTTCAAAAACTTAAAAATAAAAATTATTTGAATAATGTTATTTCAAAATTTTTCATAAACATTTTTAATAACAATTTTTTATTATTTTAACTTTAAACATTATTTTAAATAAAAAAACAAAAACAATATTAGTGCCATAATGAATAGATTTATTGATTTTAAGAGCTCGCACACATAGCGAATAATAATGAATAGAAACAAAAACAAAAAAAAAGTAATGCACAAAAACAAATTCTAGAATATACAATACTCATACAAATCAATTGGATTTAGACGAACTTTTATTCACTCACATAAACAAATAACTTCTAATAAACTAAAGGTTCCAAATCAAGTATTTACTTATTTGTCCCGAGGATAGGAGATATTTTAAATATTGGGAAATAAAAATAAAAATTCCATCGTAATTGATATATTTTATTATTTTTTTTTAAATTTTCTAATAATTTTTATTTTAAAAACTTAAAAATAAAAATGATTTCATAACAGTTATTCATTAATTTTAAAAATATAAATTATGACTTATGGCTCTAAACAAAATTAATTTATTTTCTCTACAGATTCCATGCATTTGTTGGGTTGATTCAGGTTGACCCGTAAGGGGCCTGAGGACGATAATAGTTCCCCACAAGTAATTATGTGAGACCGAGAGTGAAATGGAACTGCCCCATTTGCACAAGGAAGTAAACCGATAGTACTCCAAGGTCACCTAGGCCCACCCAGAAGTGATCCAGGGATGAATTTAGTTCCCCAGAAGTGATTATTAGAAATAGAATAGTTATTAGTAGAGCCCGGAAGATAGGCATTTATTTTTGGTTAAAATAGGCACGCAAAAAGGCACTTGAAATATTGAAAATAGGAAGTATTGTAATTAAAATAGGCATTTATTAGGAGTAAAGGCAAAGAGGAATCCCACTCATTATTAATGAAAATATGTATTTTAAATACTCATTCATTTCTTTATTATCAATTTATCACAGAATTAGTGTACTTACTCTTACTTTCCCTTCTTACAAGCAACAACAAGATGCTTTTTCAAGGTATCTAGTCTCGTAGACCTTCTAAGAAAAAATGTTTTTCAAAATGGAAAAACTTCCTCTGCTTTATCTTATCATTTCTAAATCCGGAATACCAGGTAATTACCTGGTATTCCGGATTTAGAAATGATAAGATAAAGCAGAGGAAGTTTTTCCATTTTGAAAAACATTTTTTCTTAGAAGGTCTACGAGACTAGATACCTTTAATTACACCATTGTCACAGCAAAAGGGGTGTGAGGAAGGAGGTACTTCTCTCATCCTCTCTCTTTCCTGCTATTCATTATGCTCGAGCATTCCTTCTACCAAGGAAGGCTCTGTTATTTACAGAGGGTCAATCCACGGGTTGGGAAAATAAGCTTTCGAACTGATATTTGTGACGGCAAAATGTAATTTAATTTGTGAAACCTTTTTTTTTTGTTTTCGATTCCAATCTAAAGTCCTCCGAACTATACGTAACCAATAAGAATCTTCATAAAGACCTCAACATTCCTCTAATACAAGACCTTATCTCCATCCAATTTGCAAATTTTCATTACAAATTATCCCTAAACCCTAATCCTGCTGTCCAGTCACTGTACACTCCCGACCATCCCTATTCCCCAGCAGGACGGTTGAACAGGAAGTGGTCCCGCGATCTGCTTTAAGCTATACAAGGGAGTGATAACGGAGGTTATCTTCTCCCCACAAGCCCCTAGAGTGTCTGCAGCTCTCTCGCCCTTTTTCCAGCTCCAGTACATCCTACTGCTGCAGGTTGAGGAGTGGGGTACGGCTGTCCCTAGTCATCTCGCTTACCCGAGGAGACAAGGGGGCAGCTGGTGCAGACGCTCGTGATTATTATATTCTATGTAAGCACATTACAAAATGTAATTATTGTACAGAATGTAACATCATTAAATGAATAAATAAATATAATTTAATTTTTTTGTTTTCGACGAACTGAAATTCGAAATTTGTTATGTGCTTTTTAAAATGTTTAAATCGCAGGAAAAAAAATTGCATAACGAGCAAAAAAGGCTTTAAATCTTAAAAAAGGCAAAATAAAAATTGTCTCTACACTTCCTAAATGAACGGAAACATATTTATTTCTACCTGATTCTTCAATATATCCATTCAGGTAAAAAAGGCATTTTGCCTAACTTCCGGGCTCTAGTTATTAGTTACAATAGTTATAATTTTCATTTTTTAGATAGTAAATCCATTGACTTTTACGGATCGGAAAGCCGAGCATAACGTGCAGCTGCCAAGCAAGTATTCCAATGAGACCCCCGAATCTTGGAAGTGTCTCCACAATAGCTTGATTTGAATTAGTTAATTGGGAGAATCTATTGGAATTCTGGCTGGTCGGGTTCCGATACTCCAGGTATACGGGCTTTGGAGATAGTATTATACAGCTTCAAGGTGGAGTTATCCTCAATAGCTTATTACATCCCAACTCGAAAATACCAGTGCTCTCTCTGCTCAGGATGGAATAGTTAATTTCGGCTTTAGGGATTGCCAAACTAGTACTTGTAAATTGCGTATCTCCGACCTCTCCCCTCGCTATACAATGGGAGGCGGAGATTATGAGGTCGAATCCATTCAGCGAAATTCGCTTTCTCCCTTTAAATCTTTGGGATAACTAAATACCCAAATATTGAATAAGCAAGAGCGAGGCAACGATGAGCGACATCTGGCTAATTCCGGCATTTGGCATCTTTTGTGAGTTTTGCACAATTGTGCACACGTCTTTCACGAAATATTTAGTCAAAACTCCTATTTCAAGTTTGCCCAGACTACAATTTTGTGGGAGTCTTCCCCGTGGTCTTGTGGCTACCGCCTTAGATTCTCATGCGGGAGACGGGGGTTCGAGTCCGACGGCAGGAATTTTCTCATCTTAGGGCCCGTTGAGAAGGTTCCTTGCCGCGCCATGGATTACGGCGCTAATGGCTCAGTTGTCGGTGCGCCAAAAAAACAAAAAACGCACTAACAAGGGGAGTATACAGCGATGGGGTCACCGATCTGGACCAAATTTTTTCTGGTGATTCTACATCGAAAAATAGTCGACACGTGTCCGAGCGTTCCGTCCAATGCGCCTTAGGAGCCGAGAAATAAAATAAAATAGCTTGAAAGTGCTTTATTTTTTATATCGAGTTTAGAAAATGATACCGACATGATTCTTTCACCAATTCATTTGTTTTTTAGAGTAGATTAATAGAAAAATATAATCGTAAAACAATAATTTATATTTTGTCAAATATATTCCAAAATATGCTTACGTTTTCTAGTAAACTAGTATCATACATTTTTTCACACCAAAAATAATAGCAGATTTAGAATCAGCACCCCAAAAAACCTTAATATGGTGAATATTATTGAAAACAAAAAATAATGATTTTTCCCAGTCTGGAAGAGACTAAGAATTTGTAAGCGAAAAAGTAATGTAACGTTTTAAAATTCAATATCTCCCGTTGAGATAATCCGATTTCAACGTCATTGATATCTTTAAAAAGAAGAAAGTCTCCTTTTTCTATCCATATAAATGGCTCTTGTATTATCTCAAAAGGTACTTGCAAAAAATGGTTCTCAAAATAAAAATAAAATGTAAACTTTTTTGCAAATAACTTCAATCCCAGAACACGTAAAAACACCCTGATTGGAAGGAAATGGTTCACAGTAGGGCCTTTATCGACCCTCCAAGTTTGGTTTGAATCGGGTAAATATTCTTGGAAATATGGCTGGATTGTTGAATCTTTAACATTTTAAGGATCCCCCCTTAGCGAAATTTAAAAAACATTTTTTTATAGTTTTGTAATATTCCCAAAATTAGAATTTAGGGGTTTTTCAACATGCTAAAAACGAATCTGACATCAGTTTTTAAATCAAAATTTTTTTATAATCGATAACTTTTTAAATGTAGGTATATGGAATATTTTGGCAGAATAATGTCTTCTAAAGACTCGAAAGGTATGTAAAAAAAATTTGGGAAAAATCACTATTTTTTGTTTTCAATAATATTCACCATATTAGGTGAATATTATTGAAAACTAAATTAGGGTTTTTTGGGGTGCTGATTTTAAATCTGCTATTATTTTTGGTGTGAAAAAATGTATAATACTAGTTTACTTGAAAACGTTAGCATATTTTTGAATATATTTGACAAAATATTATTATTATTATTTTACGATTATATTTTTCTATTAATCTACTCTAAAAAACAAATGAATTGGTGAAATAATCATGTCGATATCATTTTCTAAACTCGATATAAAAATTAAAGCACTTTCAACCTATTTTATTTTATTTCTCGGCTCCTAAGGCGCATTGGACGGAACGCTCGGACACGTGTCGACTATTTTTTGATGTAGAATCGAAAAATAGTCGACCCTTGTAAGAATAGAAAAATAACCCTTGTAAGATGACGGAGTTCCTGCAGGTCGGACTGTTTTCAAACTTTGTCTTCAGCCTACCGCGTTCCTTTATGCTAAGTTCAGAATCCGCAGGCAGGGATTTTTTTAACCAGCGGCATACTTTTTTTTCTTTCACTGCATTTTCACCGAATGCAATATTATTAATGACTATGGCCGATACTAAATCAATAGAGAAAAATTATATTTCTGCCCAATATATATTATTTTTCAAAGAGTATAAGATACCTACAAGGCGTGATTGTGATAAAAAAAAATTATTTATTCATGAGACATAGGGAGGGGAGATCAATAGTTAGCCGAGGGATACCTCATAGCCGTCATCTTGACTAGCCTCCGATCTTGAACGTGGCACATGCAGACTATAAAGCAAATCTAGTGAAAGGTGTGCCACAAACGACAACCAATGTCCTACAAACAGTTTCTACGAAAGAATGGAAGAAAGAAACTAATGCTTTTACCATCTTTTGTTCAGGGCTCATTTCTTTTGAGGACAGACCCTTTATGTGACCTGAACGTTTAAGTATAAAGCTGAAATCAAAGAGCCCTAGGGCGCGCAGGACAATAGAGAAACTGGTTGTAAAAATCCTTTACTCACTAGGATGCTCTTCTTACACACTCATAAAGCTAAAATACTGTTTCTCATTGTACAGTAATGAGATCTCTCGATTTCTATACGTTTTGGTCAATCTGTCAATTTCAGCCAAGAACCCAAATTGTGTACCTCTAATTAGCAAGTAATGGTCGAACCCATTCAATTGGCTCTTCTGGGAAAGGTAGGTATATATATATATATATATATATATATATATATATATATATATATATAAACACGTGTCTGTCTGTTGTTCGTCCGTTTGTTCATTATATAAATCTACACCTTTTGACCGATTTTGATCAAACTTGGCACACAGGTAGATCTTGATACGGAAAATCTCCTAGACTAGGTCAAAATAGTCAAATTTCAAAATTTGGCCAAAAGTTTTGTTCAAGAAAAATTGGTTACACTGAACCATTCAGATTCTGACGCCCATTTTGAATCGACAGCCATTTTGAATAATGTCTCAAATTTATTTGTTGATGTTCTTGATAATTAGAATAACTCGAACTCATTGATGACTTTACATCATTATATAATCATGTAATGCAGTTTATTTCAATTTTATATCAACAGCCTGACTTTACATCATTATATAATCATGTAATGCAATAATAATGACTTTAATAATAATAATAATGCAGTAATAATGACTTTACATCATTATATAATCATGTAATGCTGTTTATTTCAATTTTATATCAACAGCCACTGTCTAACTAAGGAGCGCTGGCCTTCCTTTGATAAGAGCTATCTACTCGCAGGCAGTGGTGCTGGCCTCTGTCGGCTGTTTTATGAATTGATGCGGTGCTGGCCTTTGTTGGCTGTTTCACGAATTGCTAGACAGATATAAACAAATTCACACCGTTTGACCGATTTTGACGTAACTGGTTATACAGGTAGATATTGATACGGGGAGAGTCATAGGCAGAAAGTAGGTGTAGCATGGCACACTGGGTAACAGCTAGTCTATCATAAAAATATAAGTTGATGTTATACTTGTATAAAAAATTTTGGTACTTACGTATTAGCGTCAAAGCAGGTTAAAGAGGCGGGTCTCGTTCAGAGATCTGGATCATGGATAACGCATTTCTATTGGTCAATCACAATCAGAGATATCATCTAATTTGTTTATAGTAGCCATCTTGTTCCCTTTGTCTTTTTAATGCAATTCATTTGTGCTTTATTTACCCACGCAATTGTTGTTGTTTTTTTTTTGTTACGCGATTTCAGTTTTTTTGCGAGTTAGCGACAACAGAATAGCAAGGATGAAAGCTACTGTTTCGAAGCGATGCTAAATCGTTTATCAGTCCATTATCCAGCGAAAAACCATCGTTGATCTATATTATCAGCGAGTTAGATTGACTAGAGTTTTGATATAACCTTGAGCGAGCGTAGCGAGCGGAAACGCATAGCAATTATGCTATTAAAATAAGTGCTACGCGTTTTTGCTAGCTAAAGGTTATATCATAACTCTAGTTAACCCAAATCGTTGATAATCCCGTCGCCATATTGGCAAAAACTGATTTGACTCTTTGATCCAGCTCTCTGAGACCCGACTCTTTAACCTGCTTTGACGCTAATACGTAAGTACCAAAATTTTGAGAAAATAATAACAGAATAGTTTACATAGGCTTGGACATTGTCCTTTCGGAGTCCTCACCTCCTATAAAATAAATTATATACCCAAACAAATTTAAACCACCTCCGGATTGCGTCATGAGGTTAACCAACGAGCTAAAAGGAAATTGGGGAAAATTTGTTGAGGATATCCAAATATCCTGGTGGAATATTGAATCCTCCTAGAGCAGCTGGAGGAAGCAATAAGAGGCGTAACTGTCCATGCAGCGCGGCTTTTTCATCTGAGTCGCTGCAATTCCCGCAGTCAGAGCTTATTGGACTTCCCGCATCTTTAACACGATCCAAGCCTCTGCAAATCTAAGCTCCTTACAACCAGAGCATTGTTTTTTCATGTAGCTAATCCTATGTTGTTTAAAAGAAGTTAATTAATTCACCGCATACAAGTCGTTCTGTTGATAAGTCTGTTTTAGCGCGTTTCCTTCCTTCCTTTTCCCCCGTTTGAGGAAATCTATAAGTGCAGACTATAAACTACATTTTACAGGCAATTTAACGGTGGGAATTGAACGGATCTATTTTTTAGATGATTTATATAATAGTTTACGGTTGAAGTGGATAATAAAATAATTTTGCTCTACTTATCTTCATTGGTCCTTATTTGATGTAATTTGAAAAGCTCAGAAAGTGTGTTTTCAAATATTTTGTAAAAATCACCTATTCTCATGAAATCTTGAAGATAAATGGAACTTCTGCCCGGAAAGCTCTATTACGAAGGACCAAAATATCGCACTCATTTTAAGTACAGTAAACTTCTTTTAATCCGGCACTTTAGGGACTTGAAGTATACCGGATTATCAAATATTCCGGATTATCGGATGCATATCGAAAGAAATGGATAGAGGTAATTAAATGTAAACTGACTAAAATAACACACTGCTAGAATTACACTACCTCAGTCGAAAGCTAAAAACTGAACTCACAACAAGTACGTATTTGATCTCAGAGATGGTTTCAGAGAATTTGTTTGCCACCGTTGGGCACCACGGGGTTGTTGTGGTGGGAATTTCGCAGAGTAGGTCCATAAAAACTAAAGAGGCGCACTTTTCAAGTTTCCACTCGACATCCCTGCCGTGCCCGACCATAGGATGCCGGATTAATTTTTTTTCTAGGACGAGTAGAAACGGAGATATTGAGGTATGTCCGGCCTACCCTGTCAGTCGCCCCACTGTGCGCCTTTGGGACTCGAACCCAACATATCGAGCATTAGAATCTAAGGCATTAGCCACTAGACCACGGGGAAACCCTAGAGTCGTTATTGTCGTATATTTAGTAAGCTTTAAAATAGTTACTGTGCACGGTGCTAATAACCATAGCAGTAGATGCACCGTTAAAAAAAAAAAAAAAAAAAAAAAAAAAAAAAAAAAAAAAAAAAAAAAAAAAAAGTTACTGTGCAGTTAATACGAATTCCTTCCGCGAGCCGACGGAAAAGGTTTGAGTGGATAAGCGAAATGAAACATTTAAAATATAGATTTTGCTGAAAATCGCTGATGTTTTCTCTTAGCTGAATCCTAACCTTAACTTCATATCAAGCAAAGTATAAATATTATATGGAAACACGCTAAGTTGAAGCGGTTTTTGAGAATGGAACGTTTTGGGGCAAAAGTGCCACCTATAACGTTTCGCTTTAAAGAACTATCCCTAACATATGTTATTTAACATTGCGTTATTTTTGAGTACAAGTAAGCAAGTATACAATCTTAGTGGATGTTTGTACTCAATTAGCTAATGATTAAGAGAGGGCAACAAGGATGTTCACGTCAAGTTCATGTTTAGGAAAGGAAGGAAGATGCAATAAATCTGAAAAGGGCCTTTTGAATGACAAGTGTTGGGTTGGTGAGAGATACAATGGAAGAGCGGCTGTATACAGGAACAAAACGCCGGGGGATTAATGTGATCCTTCGGCCTTGCTCGAGTTCTCCCTAAAGCCTTTAATGCTGGTAATTAAGGCGGATCAGGCTTTAATCTTACGACGACCGGATCCCATCCAAATGACAAGCCAAATCCTTAAGATTCGGTAAAGCCTTCCCGCCCTTGCTTATAGATTCAATAGGCACCAGTGTGATATAGCCCAAGAGAGTTCTCACGTGGGTGGATTTGCATTGGGGAAACACAAGCTGCCTAAACCGTAATATTGACAAGATTTGCTAGGGGGATCTGCATACAGTTCTCCAAACCCGATAAACAAGGGAATAGAAGTGGTCCGCTCTCTATAATGCATTTTATTGTGTTTATTAGAAGTAAAGGGGTCACGAGTGGATAGATAGGCACTCGATTATGACAACCTTATAACGAAATCCAGTGGTAACGGTGATTAAAATTTACATTTATTAACAGATATGAGTATGTTTAGTATGTACTATTATTAAAAAAAAAAAAAAAAAAAAAAAAAAAAAAAAAGTGGGCCTTGAGTGGCAGAGGTATTCATGACCAAACTAGGGAGATAGTATGGTCTGTACAATGCTCCTGACGCCTGATTTTCCTCTTTGCAGGTACCCATTAATAAATTAATTAAAGCCTGGGGATGGTCGGGGAGGCCGAATACAACCCCATGAACACTATAAGATAAAAATCTTAAGTGATTAGTTAAGGAAGAAATTTATCCCATAAAAAAAATTGGAAAAAAAGTAAACAGGTAGTATTAGCCCTTAAAATATAATAACAGGCTAATTTAAACTCAAAAGGATTACGCTGAATCGCTCCTTTCTAAAGGAATTCTTGAAAGTTTTTTTTCAGTCTAGACCAAGAATTCTATTTTGTCCGCGAGTCTGTGGAGACAAATAACACTAGACGAGTTGGCTGGACTCCACACTTTTCTTCAGTTTTTTATCCTAACCAAAAAATCTTTTTTAGATTTGTTCAAAATTTTTAATTTTTAAAAATGGTATGTATTTTTCTATTGCTTAAGACTGCCTTCCTTAGCAAATAAAAGTTTTAAAGGTTGAAACTTGAACTAAAAATTTCAGAAGGTTAAAAAATTCTCCGTCCCACAACAATTTGTTTATATATATATATATATATATATATATATATATATATATATATATATATATATATCCTATTTTAGCCTTCTATTTCATTCGTTTTTAGTTTCTCCTAGTTTAAAATATTGTCTTACCTGACGCATTTCCAGCAGAGAATAAATGAAAATTAGTTTCGTAACAGGCAACGGCTATGAGTAGCAGAGATAGTGTAGAGGTATCTGACTCTTTATCATACGGCAGCCTAGGGGGAGGGTGTGCTCGATACTAGGCTCCTTCCGCCAGATTTTCCCCTTGGCGTGTTAACTCATTGATTAATAAAAGGCTGGGTGGAACCTAGGGACGGTCTGAAGGAGGACTCCGAATCCAACCCTTGAACGACGACACTGGGAGATGGAATATGGGGTGCGCTCAACTACTAGGTTATTTGTGCCTTTTAGTATTTCGGCTAAAAAAGTTATGGCTCCTAGTTTCGGTCTTACTAATTTAGTTGTTTAACCTATTTTCACTATTTGATTAGATTTTGACACGTCTATGAGGGATAAGGGGCTGTATGTGTATGTCTGTGTTTTTCCACATATATGCCCAAGGTCAAAAGAATAGTACTCCAATTTTCTTTGTACTATTTATTGTTTGTACGCCCTACACGTTTCGTGGCCTTTATGCCACCTCCTCAGGGGCCATTACATCCCTATGTGTGGATAGCTCGCCACCCATACTAAGAGTCTTAGTATGGGTGGTGTGCTATCCACACATAGGGATGTAATGGCCCCTGAGGAGGTGGCATAAAGGCCACGAAACGTGTAGGGCGTACAAACAATAAATAGTACAAAGAAAATTGGAGTACTATTCTTTTGACCTTGGCAATATATAAAGAATGAATATATATATATATATATATATATACACACACACATATATATATATATATATATATATATATATATATATATTGTAAATTTACCTCTTCTATATATTCTTCCCTCTTCTTTCTTTAAAGGGCGGAAAATTGGCGAAAAATTTTTATACGATTTTTTTAATTTTAATTGAGGATTTTAAAGTTTTAGGCAGTAGGTATCGAAACATTTAATGATTTAAGATATACTTTAAAATATAATACAATGTTAATTTATTAACATTGTGGACATGATATTCTATTTTTCAAGTTTCTAGTTTTCTAGGGTTTCAGGACATTTTTAGATATTACTGTTTTGTAGGGGATACATGTGATAGTGTTGCGAAAATGTGTTAAGATTTCCTCTTCCTTCATTTTCTTTCCCCGCGAGGCCGATGACATAATTTCGTAGTAATGAGAGCAGTTTTTAGAGTTTAGTTCCATGATATTATTAACGCTTCAAATTAATTTATCGAGGAGAGCTTAACGAAGCCCTTTATCATTGGGCACAAGCACCGAGCTTAGAAGTACTCTTCATGGGATATTTACTCCTAACTACGTCAGCTCATTAAATTTTACCTTCGACTAAAGACCCTCCCGACCCCTTAGAAAAGGGAAGTGAGACCGTTAGTTTAACACTTCTAGATATTTTTCAAGTAACCAGTTTACTTACTTTTTTAGAAATTTTTAAAGTCTTAAGAAAATATAAATGATTTGTTATTTAAATGGAACTACAGTTCTCTTTGTTAGGTGTATAATAAAATACTTTCGGGCTTAGAACGCCAAAAATCACTAATTTTTAGAGAAACTTCTTTTCTGGCCTTAATTGAGCTATTTTATTGGGGGCTTAATATTTTTTGGGATTTGTAAATATGTTTTTCGGGTTTTGTGAGAATAAATTCATTTATGGAAAAACTTGGTATTTTACTACAAAATAACGTCGGCTTAGGGTTTTATCTTTTCTCGTAATCGTCAATCATTTTTATCGTTGACTCACTTTAGATCAGAATCTGATCCAGGATTTTCTTGTCGGAAGCCTCGCTTCCAGGGAAAACACGATACTTCTGGGGAGCACCAGCGTAGTTTTAAACTACATGACCACATGTTTAAAAAAAAATATCAACGGGGTGAAGACGTATTTCAAACCTTATAAACTATATACATTCTTCAAGAAATTACCTTCATTGTAAAAATTAACTAAATTGGTTCATCTGAAAGGGGGTTTACGCCGAACCTAAATTACTACTAATTTGCTCATATCGGCCGTATTTTTTGTTGTATTATAACGAAACTGGGTACACGTCGTGGGCATTTAAAGAAAAATATGCATATAAGAAATAAACCAAATCCGTTCATTAGAAGTTGGGGTTTACTCTGTATTATGTTCAAATTGAATTAGGCCACAAAACCATGGGATTAGTTGTTATTTCTACTACTTGGGGCGCTGCAACTGGTTCCGAACCTGAAGAAAAAGATGCATTTAAGAAATAAACCAAATCCGTTCATTAGAAGTTGGGGTTTACTCTGTATTATGTTCAAATTGAATTAGGCCGCCAAACCATGGGATTAGTTGTTATTTCTAACAACTAATCCCAACTAATTATTTCTAGTTGGGGCGCTGCATCCGGTTTGTGCATCCTGTTGTGCGCTGCATCCTGATATTGTCATGGTTGGGGGATATTTTCTTTTTCGCGTGAGCGCTTTTATTATTCATCAAGATCAAAAAACAAGAATGTGAAGATTATGTTTTTTATATGGAGTGGAATACCGCGCAACATAACACTCACAAAAAACACGCACAGAGCTATAAAAAAAAAAAGAAAAAAAAAAAAAAGAATACTCCATTCAACCATTACGTGTTTAAGGACGTCTATGCTAGTACAATTACAAAGTTCAATGAGCTCTCGTCGTAAACTTACACTCCGATACCAGGGAAGAAGTACTGATAGTAATTCCCACTTCCCCACTCCCTCGCCTTCACCAAGTTATGAGTTATGCGTCTTCTGAAACTAGGGCAAGTATTGCCCGGCTTATATGATATATCGATTATTAGTTTATGAGGCATTGGGAATTTCTACACCAATAGCTATAAACAAGAAAGCCCCAATTAGTAACGAAGACTTTGAGCAGCCCGTTAAAAACGCCCTCATGAGTCGCTAAATACTGGAATGAGTCCAGCCAACGCCTTCAATGGGTATGGTACCCGCGAAAATTTAGCTGCCGATGGTAACATAATTCCTAGACATTCAATAATGGCATTTGTCCAGCCAACGCCTTCAATGGGCTATGGTACCCGCGAGAATTTAGCTGCCGATGGTAATAGGAACATAATTCCTAGACACTCAATAATGGCATTTGTCCAGCCAACGCCTTCAATGGGCTATGGTACCCGCGAGAATTTTGCCCCGGAAGGTAATAGGAACATAATTCCTAGAAACGAAGACAAGGGAGGGTTGGGATTCGGCTAGGAGGAAGAAAACGTCAGACCTTCAGAAAGAAATCTGTATTGGGCGTTTCGGCTGCACGTTGGTAGCCTTCTTCAGCTAAAAAATATATAAGAAAAAAACAGTCAGAAATGAGTTTATACATGTATAATTCCTAGAAGCTTAGTACTGACATTAGTCAAGCAAACGCCCTCAATAGCTGCAAGGATTTAATGCCCGAAAAAATTATGAACATAATTCCCAGACGCTACCTCGCGCGTGTCCATCCAACGCCCTCAAAAGGCTCTTGCGCCTTCGAAATGTAGTGCTGGAGGGAATTTCCACATGCGCGGAGGATATTATACATACAGGAGGCGTAGGATCGGTTGGGTCCATTTGTTAGTTGAGAATCCCTGGTAGGCACGAAACCCAGCCAACCGGCATAAGGTAGGACTTTCTCCCTCAAAAAGGGCCACTTAAAAATAATTGGGCCCAGAATGTGATCCACACACGCCATTTCCACCAGCCATTACCACTTGTATACGTTTTCGCGAAGAGTATAATAGATTCACTGTAGATATGATATAAAGTAATATACTACAATTTTTAATTTTTTTGCTAAATAGTAAGTTCAGCTGCAACTCTTTTAACGTAATTATAGTGTAATATTTTTGTTGTTGTTGCTCTGATTCGTCAACCCTCCTAGGGTCCGTTTAAGTGACCAATAATGATAATTCGTAAAACCTTTTCATATTCGTTAGCCTTTTCAACCTTGAATTCGTTGCAAACAGATCCTGGATGGAGGAGATTGGTACAAGGCCTTAAAACGAAAATAGTTAGCATGTATATATATATATATATATATATATATATATATATATATATATATATATATATATATATATATAGGTAACTAAAGAGGCACCCTCAAGATGCGAAGCATGTAGGGAAGAGAGTAATAATTTTCCCGGCCCTTTACAGATATTCAATGTCATCGCCCGTAATATTTCTGTTTTAGATCTGATAACTAATTATTAACTAGACTATATTAGCGCGGTTCCTCTCTCCCTCCATAGGGAGGAACCCCGCTTATAAGGTTGATCTCATGAAACAATCCGGAAGTGTCGACTAGAAAATTTCGCGTTTCAGAACCCCTAGAGACCGAAAATAATGGTGGTTCAAATTTGTATATACATATATATATATATATATATATATATATATATATATATATATATATATATATATATATATCCGTTTCCGAGAAAATCGGAAAAATAGTTGTAAAATCAAGTTTTTGTTTTGGTTACTTAGAATCATGGGATTCGGTTAAAATATTTTCTTTATGTTTAAATTCCATACATACAAAGATGTGTAAATTTTAGTTACGTTTGGAGTTAAGGAAGAATTAGAATAAAATATTTTATTAAGAAAGTTTTGGGAACTTCGCATATTTTCCTTAATATCTCGAAAACAGTTGGGAAATCGTCATAAATGGATAGAAACTATTCAAAAGCTTACTAAATTCTCTATAATTAATACTCTGAGAAAATTTTCGATTAGTCTATGTCAATCGGAGAAAATTAGTATTACTGTAGAAGAAATCAAGAAAATTAGAAACATTTTGATACTTGTTTTGATATTTGAAATAACTATTTGTAGTAGTGGGGTTGGCCAACGAGTGGTGGGTGAATTCCAGGTATAAGGGTACGCTGCCCCTTGGTAACGGACCCTTTGTTTACGGGGGAAAGGTTGAACCAAAATAATAACGGTTTCTATTTCAATCTTCCCAAATGACACTAGGGATAAGAACTGAACCGCGCTAAGATGACGCAGTTCCTGCGAGTCGGACTTTTTTTTTGTGTTACGTTTTGCTAGACTGTCTTTTCTTGGCTGCTTCATTGAAGCCCAAATTAACACGGGTAATCTACATAAAATAATTAGTGTGATTTGAATGGCCAAGTTCGTAAACGAGGAAAATCCGTCCGCCGGATCAAGATTTTTAACTTAACATTCGCCTGAAAAAAATTGCAACGCTGACGTTTTATCGTTACTAGGCTTCCATATATACGTTTTATTATGAGTGGTGGGACGTGGAGAATCTAATGAAACCATTACCAAGGCCATACCTACAACCGTTGTCGTGGTAAACAGTGAAACTTAGACTTTTTGGGGGATTTTCGCATATATGCGTATATAGTATCTGGAAACCGGTTGGGTAATCGTAGTAAATATATGTAAATCATTTATTCGACGGATTATTATATTTCCTAAAAGTACGGTTCCTATGTTTTTAATTGAACTATTCAATTCGGAGAAATCGGTGCTTAAATGGAGTAACTTCCGCTTAGGATGTCAGTTTCCTGTTGTGGCGCCTAAGATCTTGCTTCGCTTTGGGATTTCATTTTATATTTTTACCAATGTTTACAAAAGAGTAATACAAAACATTAACTTTTTCTCCCGCCATGTAGTATCTTAGTTATTACAAAATATTAAAAATATTATTACTTTCTGTTTATTTGTACTTATTTCAGTTCAAATTATTATGTTTTTCTGTCCATATACTGAACTAAGTTCTAGGAAAAAAACTATTGTTCACTTACCTCTTTATAATCGTTCTGTTATTTATTGGTGTTATAAGTGATTTGTAAATGTAGATCTACCAGGTTTCCTTATTGGTTTACCTATTCTGTTTATTAATTCTGTATTTGTGTTTTGCCATTTAGCTGACGAAGCCTACGAAAGAGTAGTAGAAACGTCCTTAATACAGATTTTTACAAAAATCCTATTCATGTTTTCCTCGCCAAATCCCAACTATTCCTGATTGCTTATCAGTTCGATGGCTAAAATCTACACCTCGTTAACTGTTTCTGTTCTAAGCTTTCCAAGTGACAGATGGCGCAGTTCCTGTGAGTCGGATTTTTTTTGTTATTAATAAAATGTGTTCTTCCTCCTTTTTATAGAATTTACGGGAAGCGTTATTAGAGGTAGATTTCTATTTTCCCGCTTACTTCTGTATATTTTTTGCTCTGTTCTTTTCAAATGAAGTGAATAAGGAGTTGGCCGGTCTTCTGGACCGTTTCCAATGTTTTCGATTACAGATCTGAACGTTAGTTCTGCATCATTTCACACTCGCCAGGAACTCTTAACACCTACCATCGGTGTAAGAATTTTGTTGCCTAGACCTACAGTCGGAATAAAGAGTTTCATGCAAACACCGACAGTCGGAGTACAGGTTTTTACCAACTCTAAAATACGGAGTAAAGCGCTTCATACCCACGTCTGCAGCGGCTGTAAAGAGCGTGATTCAAAAGACTACAGCAAATATAAAAGGTGTCATACCAAAGCACCAGCATGTGTACAGCAGAAGTATAGAATTTCATAAAATTACTTAGAGTTAGAATAAAGAGCTTCATATCAACACCTGCAGCAGGTTGAAAGAGCTTCATACCAACACCTGCAGCAGGTGGTAAGAGCTTCATACCAACACCTAGAGCAGGTGGAAAGAGCTTCATACCAACACCTAGAGCAGGTGGAAAGAGCTTCATACCAACACCTGGAGCAGGTGGTTAGAGCTTCAGACCAACAACTAGAGCAGGTGGAAAGAGCTTCATACCAACACCTAAAGCAGGTGGTTAGAGCTTCATACCAACACCTAGAGCAGGTGGTAAGAGCTTCATACCAACACCTGCAGCAGGTGTAGGTTAATTTCACACTTCAGACCCCATATATCACGAAAATAACGGTGGTAAATTTTGTATTTATATTTGTTTTGGGGTTTTGAAATGTGAAATTTAATAGTCGGTACTTTCGGATTCCGTCATTCATTTACCCCCGTAAGCGTGTTTCTATATGGATAGAGGGAGTAAACTCGCAAGAATCAATAAAATAAAAAAAGTAAATAGATAGTGTTCCAGTTGAAAGGGGTTTATACAATGAACAATCAACTAATTTGGCATTAGTTATTCTAAAGAATAAACATATAATTCTGGATGAAATTTAGGATTAGGATATTTTATTCAAATAGAGAAAACGATTTTTATCGATAACTATCCACGGAACTTCATAGCCATAGGGCAGAACATAGGGCTTCTCAATAAACTTCCAAAAATTTCTGAAACGCAGTCAGAAGTCAGAACAGAGCCCATTGAAGCAATGGATTTAATGTTATTTTTGCAAGAAATGCCATAAGGGTGGGGTGTCTCCAAAATTTGCGTCACCGGTGAACGGGGAAACTGGCGCCACAGGCAACTTCGGAAGCGTCCGTAGCTGTTCGAGACTCTCCGTGGCCTCTCGGGAGCCTCCATGGCCGTTCGGGAGTCTCCGTGGCCTCTCGGGAGCCTCCGTGGCCGTTCGGGAGTCTCCGTGGCCATTCACGAGCATTTGACATGCGTATGCTAGGAAGGTTCTAGGCAGGCTATTTGCATTTTTCTGAAGCTAAGAGATTTAGTAAATATTAGTTTTTTCAAAATGAAATATTTCGGTTTCGAATTACTGTTGAGTTTAAATTGTCTTTCGATATATTATTCCTTTAATAGTGTGTTTGATTTAAACACTAGAAAAGTATACACAAGTGGATAGGCCCCAGGGCCGCCACATCTCAGAGCCGGGCCCAGGACCAGATCACGGGCACCCACCTCTCAGAGCCGGGCCACCACTTCTCAGAGCCAGACTGAGAATTCTAGTATTTTGCTCTAGGACTTTGGACGTTTTAAAATTATTTTCATCTTGAGTTTTGAGCGAAATGAGCATAAAAGCCGACAATCGGTGCAGCAAAGGCAACTTTCGGTACTTGTAGTTTTATTACGACTCCTAATTAAATACATATACTATTCTGGGACTGCACTTGTTTTGTCGTTTATATACATTAAAGAAAATATAAATCCCATTCCAATAAATATAGGCTACGCCTGTCTATATTTCTAAGCCCCATTCTTTTTAGAAGGTCATAACCTATACATTTTTTCCAATTAGCGAGGCCCCCACAGCTCCCGACCACGGGACAACCCCCCCCCCCAAATGTGCCCCCCCCATATATACGCTCATACGTCTCAAAGAATCGCTGAATGTAAATGATTTAGGTATATATTATAAATGAACACTTTCATCTTATAAGTTATAAGTTTTTATCTCCATCTCTAAATACATTTTCATGATAAAAAGTATTTCACCATAAGGAAATTCATTTTAAAGTTATAATGCGTTCCAATGTGTCCTTGGAAAAAATGAAAAGTACGAAAAATTGTTAATGTGTGTAGAACACACAGAAAAGGGAAGCAGTGAAATTAAACGGTGGAAATAAAGTGAAGTTACTCTAATTTGACTGTAATATTGTCTCGAAAATACATCTCTGCCATCTTGACTGGAACACGATTAACAAGGAAGAAAGGTTAATCAGCGTTGAGGATTAGTTGGGGGAACATGGTTCATGGAACGACTAGCAGCAAGTTCATTAGCTTAGACATGCTCGATTAATTACTCAGATATATCTACAGACACCTGCTCCCCTACACAAGCTGCAAGTCCGACACATACAGGCTGCGGCTCAGCCAGCCCAAGGTGCAGTTTAGGTCATGGAGCGTATCGAAGCTCTCGGTTGTGAGTTCCTACGTCACGTACTCTTCCGACGAGTCCTAACGCGTTCAGGATATGTATATATATATATATATATATATATATATATATATATATAAAGATAAAATCGGACCCATACCATTCCGTGATCACCGAATGTTAGAGGTAGTAGTATCAGATTCTTATCGTCCGACCCGCAAAAGGGATGGTATGGTCAGTGTCCTGCGTAATAAATAATAATTATTATTTCCTGCGTTGATGGCCACATGTATTCTTGCTTCTTGGGAAAAGAGCTCACCCAAGAATAATCAACACAATCGTTGTCTCTTGACATTGGGGCTAATATGCATCTGTTGGTGTTTTCTTGAAAGGAGCCTATATGAGACTCGTGGCGTTCTATTGAATAGATATCCTTATAAATCCCAGAGCGTTCTATTGAATAGGGGCCTATGTGAGACACGTGGTATTCTATTGAATATGCGTCCACCTAGATCCCGTGGCGTTCTATTGAATAGGGGTCCACCTAAATCCCGTGGTGTTCTATTGAATAGGGGTCCATATAAATCCCGCGGCGTTTTAAGGAATATGGGGTCCATATAAATCCCTTGGCGATCTATTGAATAAAGGTCCATATTCCCAGGGCTTTCTAGGAAATACGAGCCAATATTAATCCCGAGGCGTTCTATCGAATAGGGGCGTATATGAATCTCGAGGCGTTCTATGGAGTAGGGGTCCATATAAATCCCTTGGGGATGATCTATTGAATAGGGGTCCATATAATTCCCTCGGCGATCTATTGAATAGGTGTCCATAAAACCAGGAGCTTTCTAGGGAATAAGGGTCCATATAAATCCCTTGGCGATCTATGAATAGGGGTCCATTTAAATCCCGGAGCTTTCTAGGGAATAGAGGTCCATATAAATCCCTTGGCGATCTATGAATAGGGTTCCATTTAAATCCCGGAGCTTTCTAGGGAATAGGGGGTCCATATAAATCCTTTGGCGATCTATGAATAGGGGTCCATTTAAATCCCGGAGCTTTCTAGGGAATAGGGCTCTATATTAATCCAGTTGCGTTCTTTTTATTAGTGGCTTATATGAATTCCGTGTCGTTCTATTTTTTATTGAAAATTGTACATTCAGCCCTTGTTATTTCATTCACATTGCTGCTACGTAACGGGTACATTTTTAAAAAACTCGAAAAATGTAACCTTATAGTGGCTAAGAGCCAGAGCATGGACAAAAACCTTTGCGGAATGACAAAACATAGGCAATTAGCTCCGCTAAAAAATAATAAATATATTTTTATAAATAACAATAATAAATGGCTAGAAGAAAAATACCGGCTGTTGTTCTTTTGTTATAAGAAACCTGGGAAAATTGAGGTTGAGTAAATTAAACAATTGGGTTTAATTATTAAAGGGCAACACAGCGGCTCAGATGGTGACTCTGAGCATCATTCAAATACAGCCAAGGTTAGATTGACTCTCTTCAACGAACATGTAGCATAGAATATGCCTATTTCACCATGGATGTTCATAAAGGGCGCGAAACCTTTAAAAAGCCCGGTTTTATTGGCCTTGGAAGTCTATGTACCGTATAGAAAACATAATAATGCCACCTTGTCTCAACGTGAGAAGCTTGATATAACCGCCGGAAGATATGGCTCCCCTTACTTTGAATAACAATAAATGTATGTAAGTATGTAAATGTAACATTTTGAGAGAGCACATTCATGGAAGGGAGGCGTCGACGAGAGATGTTTGGAAGAGGATTTGGCTGAGTGGAATCAGCAGTGCGTGGACAGGCTGTCGGTCGGGTATAGAGCTTCTGTCAGGATGCGGGGCTAAGAAAGTCTAGGATGCAACCTCTCTCCTGAGATTTTACCCCATTTTTAGGATACTTCCAGAAAATCGGGTGTGCCAGTTATTTCTAACAGCCAGCATTAACATTAGCATTTAACATTATTAGTATTACCTCCTAATGTTAGAAATTTTTAGGATATTCGCAGAAAACTGGGAGTGGCACTTATTTAAATAGGCTCAATTAACATCCTCATAGAATTGTTTTAAAAATGGCGGAAGGTCATGTAAATATTTAAAGCTCTCCGACTTAGGTAGTGTTCTGCATGTTTTACGATAAAAGACGCCTCTTTAACACACTCTTTATCGAAAACTAACTTATTCTTATAAAAGGCTTCAATCATGTTTAAATGACAAATTATAGCAATTACATTTTTCTTATAAATCCAAGATTAAACCCAACTCATAATTAAAAATTGTTTTCCTTCTGGGCATCTATGAGGAATAATCGAATTGTAAATAATAATATGACGCTATGGTTAAATAGAAATAGATTTAAATAAATATATAGCGAAGAGTTTCCCATTTAAAGTTAATGGAATTCTCTCTGTGATAGGTTGGCTTTTTTCAGTCATTTGGCTCGATGAAAAAGCTATCACAGTAAGTAAATCGGTGCTAATGGTATTGGCTTTGGATATCTTACAGAATTGTATTAAATTATACATACTGTACTATAAGTTTGGGTGTGACGCTGTTTAATGTATGATAAAATGGGCGCATAACCAAATCTACCGTATGAAGGGTGTGTGGGAGTAGATTTTGTGTGCTAAATGTAGACTGCGATACCAAATATAGCGCTTGTAAGTGGTGTGACGTTGGATGATGATAAGTACAAGTAGGACAAGTACCAAATCAAACGCATGTAAGGGGTGTGACAGTGGATGATGGTTGGTACAAGTAGTCAGAGGAACCAAATATAACGCATGTAAGTGGTGTGACGGTGGATGATGGTTGGTACAAGTAGTCAGAGGAACCAAATATAACGCATGTAAGTGGTGTGACGGTGGATGATGGTTGGTACAAGTAGTCAGAGGAACCAAATCTAATGCATGTAAGGGATATGACGGTGGATGATGGTTGGTACAAGTAGTCAGAGGAACCAAATCTAACGCATGTAAGTGGTGTGACGGTGGATGATGGTTGGTACAAGTAGTCAGAGGAACCAAATCTAACGCATGTAAGGGATGTGAGGGTGGATGATGATTGGTACAAGTAGTCAGTGGAACTAAATATAACGCATGTAAGTGGTGTGACGGTGGATGATGATAGGTACAAGTACACATAGGAACCAAATCTAACGCATGTAAGGGGTGTTGACGGTGAGTGATGATTGGTAAAAGTAGACCGAGGAACCAAATCTAACGCATGTAAGGAATCTGACGTCTGACAGTGCTACCAATTTGTCCGCCAAACAAAATTTAACACATAGAAGGGTTTTGATACAGAAGCTCATTTAATTCGTCGTGAAACAGAACTTACTTCCTTCATTTTATGACGAAAAGAATAAAAATCTTCCTAATGCTCGTGTCCCTAAGGAAAGGAAATAAAAAAAAGCCAAAAGCCTCGGGAACACTAGCTTCTTAAGGTATTATATTTATAAATAAAAAGGGGGAATGATGGAGTAGACGGAGGTTTAGAGAAGACCAGAGGATCCCTCGAAGAAGGAAGGGCAAAGACTCAAGAGGTTAAGAGATTAGCCGAGGTCTGGGAACCTCTAAAACCACTTAACGGGCAAGAAACTGCAAGGCTCGCTCCGCGCTTTTCATCCTCTTCAACATCCAAAGCTATTTTTTTCTTCTTTTTTCTCCCTTTTAGCGCGTTTTCCCCTTCCCTCCATAGAGAAAGACCCCGCTTATGACGTCGCACAGACGACCAGAACATTGAAAAAGCGGAACAATTCTATATCTTGAGATCGGATAGTCGTATAGATCTGCCAGTGGTCTCATTCCGCCCTGAATAACTACAAAGAATGCATATAATAGCTTCGTTTGTTTCTTTTGCTTCACTCACCAAGCAACTGAAAATCTTTCTACAAACGACCTACGTAAATGTAGGCCTGTGTGTATGTTTTTTCTGCATGGTCATAGCCCTCTGAAAACTAGAATTAAATCCAAATTGATTTTCCCCCCAAAAATAGAGTTTTATTTCTTGTATTTTCAGCCCACTTCTGGTTAAACTTGTGAATGAAATTCTTACTTGGTGAGTCAGGCAGATTAGGAAGTTAATCTTCTGCAATCTCATATTTTTTACCTAGATAGTCCTCCAATTACTAAAAACAACGGTCATTTGGATGAGAAAACCAAACATTCACCAGCAGTACGTTGTTTACATCAATGCTCAAAGAAACCCCCCCCCCCCCGTAAAAGGTTTAGTTTTATCTACAATGTTCAAACATAAAACGCTTTCAGTGTGCCCAACATTGGTAATGTAGTGATTAATTACTTGACTATTATCCTCAACCGATTGCATCAGCACTAAAAAAAACGCAAAAACGAGGCTGAGAAAACAACATGAAAGTCTCAGATAAACAAACTTTGGTTTCATTCAAGACAACTTATACGAGCATGATAAGGCCAATTTTAAAGAGGCGATCGGATTATAGCTCTACAAATTCAAAAGATTATGTAATGTTATTTTTATTAATTTATCTTCAAAATTATGACTTAAAAAATGTAACCGTAATAACCATTTATTTTTTTACGCAAAAAATAGTTAATCTTATGTTTAACTTTGAAAAATAAAACCTGGATTCTTTTAATCTAAGTTTCATTGTGATAGATTAAATGTAGAAACAGCAACACATATTTGAATTTGAGTATGTGTCGAGGGTCCACAAATGGTCCTTGCACACTAAAAATTTGGAAGCAGCTGGTCTAGGCCCACTGAGACGAATGTATATTATCTAGGGAAGTTTAACGATATGTTGAAAAACATCATTTTTCCTTCTATATTGCCATTGGGGACCACTGTGCGTCGACTCAACGTTTCCTTACTCCATACATACATTTCCTTCCTCCTTAGCTTCCACTGGGAATAATCATTTAATAGTAAAATGTCTCTTCGCCGTTATACTTACTACCAAACCAGTAGGCAACTGCATATTCTTACCTGAAAAGTCCGTCACGCAGGAGCTGCATAACTAAGCACTTTCCTCAGAATTTGGGTAGTGTAAACTGCTTTCCAGAACAATTTGCTTAAAATATCCTACATAAATAAAATAAAAACATGAATAGTTCTCTTTCCCTACCTACTACACTACGTAATAAATACAAAATCCTCATATTATTCTATTTTGACCTAACGAAGGAACCGGATACAGTCCCTCTAGCGCTCCTTGCGGCGCCTTTGTGAACCTATGTCTGGCTGGCTTTTCTATTGAAATATATTACAAAGTAAACCCCCCTTTCCGATTGACCGATTCAGCTCATTTTTACAACACTTCTTTCTCATGAGTTACCCACGACGTATACCGCGTTTCGTTACAATACAGCAGAAATTACGACCAGTATGAGTATATTAGTAATTTAGGTCCGGAGTAAACCCCCCCCCCCTCCTAATGAACCGATTTAGTTTATTTTTACAACACATATTTACCTGTAGATTACCACTACGAATACCGAGTTTCGTCGAAATATACCAAAAATCACGGTTGGTAGTGGCGAATTGGTATTGTGGGTCTGGAGTAAACCCCCCCCCCCCCTCCTAATGAACCGATTTAGTTTATTTTTACAACACATATTTACCTGTAGATTACCACTACGAATACCGAGTTTCGTCGAAATATACCAAACATCACGGCTGGTAGTGGCGAATTGGTATTGTGGGTCCGGAGTAAACCCCCCCCCCCCCCCCATATGAACCGATTTAGTTTATTTTTACAACACATATTTACCTGTGGATTATCACTACGAATACCGAGTTTCGTCAAAATATACCAAAAATCACGGCTTGTAGTGGCGAATTGGTATTGTGGGTCCGGAGTAAACCCCCCTTCTAATGAACCGATTTAGTTCATTTTTATATCTCACTTTTCTCTCTATATTACCACTACGAATACCAAGTTTCGTTGAAATATAACAAATATTACGACTTTCCTTCGGAGGAAAGTGCTAAAAGTCAGACCAGCAGGAACTGTGTCATCTTAGCGTGTTTCCATTCCCATTGCAAGTGTAATTTGAAAAGCTTAGAATAGTAACAGGTAATGTATTGTTTTGATCTCTCAATACCAAGTTTCGTTGAAATATAACAAATATTACGGCTGAAATGGTCAAATTAGTGTTTTAGGTTCTGGGTAAACCACCCCTTCCGGTGGACCGATTTTGGTGGTTAACGAACTCGTTCAATCGTTTGCTTGTATTGAATGCTATATACCAAGTTTCGTGACGAAAAAACAAAAACTCTGGCCGCTATCGTGTTAACAGACACACACACATATATATATATATATATATATATATATATATATATATATATATATATATAGATATATATATAGATATATATATAGATATAGATATATATAAATTTTAACGGGGGTCATTTTCGGTGTCTACTAGGTAGGATCGATAAAGATTTGAAGAAATTTTTCAAAAATTCCGTCATGAGTCCAACCTCAATAGCTACTTTCCTTCGGAGGAAAGTGCTAAAAAATATATATGTATATTACTACACTGAACAAATAAAAGTCATACTTAAATATTGCAAAATACATTATTGTATTAGGGGCTAGGTAAGCTTAGCAGAAGAGCACTGCACTAGTATGCTGGAGGACCTCAGTTCTAACCTCGAACGCACTTAAGCCTTTTATCTTCTAGTGTCTTCGTTCGTGGTTTGGATTCGCCCTCCCTTGGCGTCCCTAGGCCAACTCAGCCTTTAATTAATCTATTAAGGGGTACCTGCAAAGGGAAAAAGCAGGCGCCCAGAGCATATTACTGACCACACTATCTCCATAGTGTGCCGTACGTTCAATATGTAATAATATATAACGTACGGTGATATACGAGAATATAACCGAAAATCACAAGAGAATCCGAGCATTTTCCAGTATTCCCAAAAACTCTATAGACAAAAAAAAAAACTATAATAGACTTGAAAATAGCTTCGTAAGATTGTGCCCGCTCAATTAATTATAAAACGTGTACACCGAAGCATACAAGCGCAAAAATGTAATCGCTACGCTTTCTTTGCACTTATTTTTCTTAGAATAACATGTTCCGTTGGACGTATTCTCCTGGTTGACAAACATGACATTTCTAGTCGGCACTTCTGGGTTGCGTCATCGGGGAGATTCCTCTTCTGGAACCCCTACTCTAAGATGGGGAGATCCCAAGGTGATTATCTGTATTTAAATTTCGTTTTTTACCATCTACGGATAAGAAAGAGATGACACAGGTTAAAACAACGCCAGCTGATCCTCTCAGATCTGGTGTCAAGGGGCAAATTGAACTCTTTGTGATGCAACTAAAGGAAGTCACTCTGATGGTGAGAGATTTCAAAATCCCAAATTTCGAAAAGGCAGTAGTAGAAAATTAACCAGCGAGCCAGTCGAGGCACTTTTAGTCAAACTGAAGGAATGAGAGAAAGAAAGAAAGAGAGAGAGAAAAAAAAAGCATTTCCCTAAGTCAATTAACTCACTTGATTGGTTTGGGGAAGTAAAGGGTCAAAGCAAAGGCAATTCTTTCTTGTATAAAAAAAAAAAAAAAAAAAACACAGAAGGGAGAAAAAAAGGAATTATTTAGTCAAGGGAAAGACTGACTCAGCCCGTTCACTCACAATCCCTTCTCTGGGGAAATATTGTAATATTTAAGGAAATTCATATTGTCGGATGTTTTCTTTCCTTCAAATATCCCGGCTTTTAGCGCACATCCTGCCTTCTCGATGATAGAAGATAAAGTTAATATATGCCAGCCGTTCTTCCGACAATTTAGCAATTTGAAACATTCTACGAAAGTTCCACATAGAGTCAAATATGTTGTACCTCGGGCGTATATAGAAAATTATTTCGGAGGGGGCTGGGAGCATTTCGGAGGTATGTAATACTAAAAATATAGAAGTTGGAATAGTTAGCCAACTAAAATGCTATTACACCCAAAAAAAACTTATTTTTTCTGAACTAAACGATCTTATTAAATTTATTTTTCGTTTATTTTTGACATATTTTTACCCATTAAATCTTAATTTCAGGGTGGGGTGGGGGGGGGGGCTGCAGCTCTCTCAGCTCCCCCATATAGGCCCACACGTTGTACTGCAATAGGTTGTTAATTTGCAGAATTTTAAAACAAGATAAATACTTCGATAACATTAATTGTAGATGGTTGTTCTACAAATGAACAACCGAAGATGAGATAACCAAATAGTTGACTCCCCTCATGCAACAAACATAAGGACGTAACATTAAAATTAACAATTAAACACAAAATAAAATAAATTATAATTAAAATCTACCTTCAAAATTAAAATATAATTCAAACAACAACAAATAAGGGTGCCAATGACCATAGCATTGGCGACGCACCATAAACAGATAAGGCCGGGCGTAGGGGGGCCTGCATGGGTTCCGGGGCCTGCCTTCTTGCCTTATGCAGGTGGGAATCGTGAGCGCCTCGGGAGTTGGCATACAGTGGGGCCAAACCACATTTCAAAAAAAGGCTACAGCCTCTAAATCTTAACCGATTTTACTACATTTTTTTAAAATCTGGATAAAGAGGAACACAGTCCTATCCGTCGAATGGTTTGACAGACTTTACGTCAACCAAAGTTCCACTGGCTGTAGTAAAAAACAATGCTATCTGCATTATGTTTGCTTCCATCTCAGCCAACTTTCATGCCGTACGGTTTGACTGAAAAAAAAAACCCATTTCGCTCCATCGTGCGAAGAACAGCTCTGAAGCCGTAGAATACATATTTAGTAAAGCTATGTGAACACAGCAATATAACACTAGAAATAACCTAGACATGAGAACTGAAAACATTCAGACTGACACATAACAGTCAAAAGATTATTAACAGAACCACTGCTCCAACGGTTAGAAAGATTTAGACACAATTGAGTATGAAAGGGGGAAGACTTGAGGAAATGCGATGAAGGGAGCTGTGAAGAGGGGTGAGTGTTATCGGGTGGAACTCCCAGTCCTCCTGAAAGGCCTAAGTATCGCTGATATCGGGAAAGGGAGATTCGAGAAGGAAAAGGCAAGACTCAGAGCAGCTTTGTCGTCGAACAGCCCGAAATAGAGCAGTGGACAAAGCAGATCCAACTTATGCCTCAATTTGATAAGACACGGGACAACGTGAAGCGTATTGTTTATATATCAGATGTAACATTACTCGGTATCGCATTTCCCAAATATGTTGCAAGTTGTTAAGTTTTTAAGCACATATAACATACTAAGTTCGACGATACATTTTCTTCCGTCATATAGTAAGTAATCTCTCCACATGCCAATAACAAAAAACGGTGTAGATTTGTATAAGGAACAAACAAATAAATAAAAAAAAAAATAAAAAATAAATAGGAAGCGTTGATCGTCGGGGTTTCGGTCAGTGTTCTTATTCAATAAAACACATTTTATTTGCTAAAATGTATATTTATACTATATATATGTATATTTATACTATTTATGCTATTATTATACTATATATATATATATATATATATATATATATATATATATATATGTGTATATATATATATGTATATATGTATATACATATATGTATATATATATATATATATTTATATTTATAAATATATATATATACATATATGTATATATATGTATATATATGTGTGTATATATATATATATATGTAAATATATATATATATGGATATATATATTTATATTTTCAAGCACATAGGTACTCATATTTATGTTAATGTTTCTAGCAATAGGTATGTTACTATGACACTTGTACTGTATTCGCTTGGATACCATATACATGTATATTTATTTATATTGCTATTATTATACTATATATATATTTATATTTTCAAGCATATAGGTACTCATATTTATGTTAATGTTTCTAGCCTTTTTTTTTTTTTTTTTTTTTTTTTTTTTTTTTTGTCCTTACCATTGTTATACCATATATGTTTTTACAGCCCTGAAGATGGCTTGTATAGCAAGCCGAAACGTTGGCGGCAATAAATATACATTTTAGCAAATAAAATGTGTTTTATTGAATAAGAACACTGACCGAAACCCCGACGATCAACGCTTCCTACTTCCGAACGGTCGACCATATCTTCTCAATTATCTAAAAAATAAATAAAATAACAATACTAATACCATACTTGTATTATTTTATACATGTTCATGTAATATTTTTTAAAAGTTGAATCGCCTAGCCGCTACAACTTATTAACTAATAAAAAAATAAAATAACAGAAAAACAAACAGACACGTGATTTATATATATATATATATATATATATATATATATATATATATATATATATAGAGAGAGAGAGAGAGAGAGAGATTATGTACTGATCATTTTCCAAAATAAAGAATTCTTAAGCCTTATTTTTTTTTTTTTTATTTAAATTTTAACATTAATTATAATTAACTGAGAATATTTAGGACGGGTAATCTATAGGTGACCACCCTTTTCAAGCCAGAGTAGGGTTGAAGCCTTTTCTTTTTTCCAAAGTAAGGCCGACACCCCTAGTGCAAATTGAACGCACGACCTGTGGCACAAAGTGTTAAGTGCTCACGCCTTATCACTCACGGCCATCGAGCCTTCTGAACTTTTTTAAATACTAAGAACGATACATCTGAAGTCATTTTTGATTTCCTAGTGCCCTCGCCGAAAACCTAAATGCAGAGTAGTCTTATTCGAAAAGATGGAAATAATCCTTAGAAACACTGCTCACATTATTTGCTTTTTGACCAGTTACTCACGAATAAGAAAATCCACAGATAACTGTGGTTGTTGCAAGTTAAATGTACTTATCAATAGCTTTTAAAAAATTCGAAAATAGCAGTGAATAAAAGAACCGATCTGAAAAATGTTCACCAAATTTTCTATGGAATAATAGATTAATACCCAAAAATGTATAAAACAATATTTGACGAGTAGACTTTACTAGGACAACAACAAAGGACAGATAACGACAGGGCCATTTTGGCCATCCACTTACAGGGTTAGTATTAAGCAGGACTCCAGAGGGAGTACTTGGTAACGGGAGGACTTCCTTGCAAGGTAGGACTCAACACCTTTTATAAAAAATATGTAATTTAGCTATAATTATTGCAATATTTAGGGTAGAAGTAACATTTAATGAGCATGATAATGTTAATGCCTTTTGTGGAACAGTTCAAATTTGATAGTTTTAATATAGTAAAAAAAGGTTTGTGTGGATGTGCAAAAAATTATATTTTGTTGTAGAAGTGCCCCTGAAGAGGTGCGAAGAAAAGATGCACGAAACATGTCGGGCCCAATAAATAAAGTAGTATAATAAAGGAAGACTGCTTAATGACCCCATGCCTCCTAGGATAAAAAAGGAATTTTGATATTTTGGGTCATCTATAAGAATAAATAATATGAAATACTCCACGGCAGAAAATTGGAGGGACGAAGATTTCTATTTAGAAATTCTGAATATGAACCTGACTAATACGTTAATGAAATCATTTTATGAATTGAATAATGTTGTTAAAAATCAAGTTAGAATTAGACTGAGGTTACAATTTATGAAAAACTGTAAGAAAACTAAATGCTTTCCGAAATTTATAAGCAATAAAACTAATAAATTGTATGATATATTTAATGTTACTTTTAGTGGATATAAGAAATTTGTTAATATAGTAAATAGCTTTAAATATAAAATTTTAGAATTGGAAATGTCTAGGAATTACGCTATGTTAGAAAAATTAAATAAAAGGGAAGAGTTATGTAAAAGTACTCTCGTTACCCAAATAGAATGTTCAAAAATTAAAAAAGTGGTTGACACATACTTTAGACTATATAAGACAAGAATACTTACGCAGTTTGACAAAAATTATTCGAAAAAATCCGACGGTCTTTTAAAGAAACGTAGGGACAATGGTAACAATGACGAGCTACCAACTGACATAAAAACAAACAATGACTGGATTGTGAACTTAACTGACAAGACTATTCCCGAACATGTCACGAAGTTTCTAACTTTAAGCAGCAAATTCAATATCTTAAAACCGATAAGAGAGAGTGAAAGGATTATTCTGATAACGGACTTGGAATACATGCTAGATAACGTAGAAATCCCAAACAAAGAGAAGAATAAAATTAGACAAAAAAGTGTAAACTTTCTAAATAACACTAAAAACACTATATGCTTTAAAAACATACCCAATCATACAGATATTTTACTAGCTGAAAAATTAAATAAGTACGAACGTACGACTAGACATTTTAAAAAGGACAATCCTGACATTTTAATAATAAAAGCAGACAAATCGAATAAAACGGTCTTAATCGATAGGGATACATATAACCAGAAAATGGAAAACATTTTAAAGGATCCAAACGTTTATAAACAAATAGACTATAACCCGACTACTAGCCTTAAAAACAAAGTTATTAAATATTTAGACAATTTGCTGAAGAAGCGCTATATTAGTAAAATAGATAAAAGAAAACTAGTAAATCATAATTGTATGACCCAGTTAATTTATGGACTTATCAAGTTGCATAAAGAAGATAAGCCTTTACGACCTATTATCAGTGCATGTGAATCCCCAATACAAAAACTAGCGAAAATGTTAGGAGATGATCTAAAATTATTCTGTGATAATAACCCTTTTGATATTTTAAGTGCGACACATTTAATAGACAATCTTAAAGATATTAAGATTTTACCGGATTTTAAATTAGTATCATTTGACGTGGTTAACATGTTCCCAAATATTCCCGTAGAGTTAGCAATCAAAATAATAAATAACAATTGGAACCAGATAGAAAAACACACAAAAATTAAAAATAAAGAATTATTCATCGAAGGAATTCGCTTATGTTGCAAATTTGGATATTTTCAATTTAATAATAGATTATATAAACAACTTTATGGCATACAGATGGGAAACCCACTTTCAATTGCTATTAGTGGAATAGTTATGAATTCTATTCTTACAGAACTTATTTCGGAGGTCAAAATTAAAATACAGTTTTTATACAGATACGTTGACGACCTTATTTTATGCGTAAAAGAAAATGACATAGACGAACTTTTAAACATTTTTAATAATAAATGCAATAATTTGCAGTTTACAAAAGAGTTGGAAGTGAATAAAAGTTTGGGATTTTTGGATATGGAAATAATTAGAAATGAGAATAATTTCTTAGAGTATAAATGGAAACCTAAGACATATCATTCAACAAGGATGATTAATTTTTACTCCAGCCACCCTTTTAATTTCAAAAAGAACCTGTTATATAACAGAACATTATCAGCTTTACGGAGAACATCTCCTAAATTTTACAGTGAAATAAAAAATAAATTGAGAAATTTATTCACGGAAAATAATTACCCTAGGGATTTAATTGAAATTCAAATAAAAAGGGCTGAAAACACATAATATATAATAAACGATTAATTGACCTTCCGGAAAATAGTGATAAATGTAAATTTGAACCCCAACTTTTTAATTTACCGGACGAATTTTTTAACGATTTACAAAACAAAAAGAAAAGAAAATATTCTGAAACTTTTATTGAATCAAGGCCATCTAAAAAAGTTAAAACAGAAGTAATAAACAAGGAAGTGCAGAATAATAAGCGTAAAAGAGATCTTAATGATAATTCCGATATATCGAACAAAAAACAAAGATTATTGGTGCAAACTAATATTAATCAATTTTTCATTAAAAATAACGGCAGATTAGAAGAAACCACGTTAAATAATCACTTATTTTTACAAAAAAGGAAACAATTGGTTTTAAATAACAGTATTGACAAAGATGTAAATCCAATTAAGCAATATTTTACTTTCGATTATCATCCTCTTATAGAAAACAAAATAAAAACAATATGTAAAGATGTTTGTAAAATTCGCTGGAAATATAAACATACAATAAACAATGTATTTAGTAATATTAAAGACAGGGTTAAAGCATCAAGTTCAAAATATAATATTTATAAAATCAACTGCAATGACTGTAACAAATGTTATATTGGGGAATCTGCGCAATTATTAGGTAAAAGAATTATACAACACGTAAAGAGCATTGACACACAAGAAAACGGTACAGCATTGACGGATCATGCAATAACAAAAAAACACAGTTTCAATTTCAAAGAATTCAAAATATTAAATAAAGAAAGAAATACCCTGAAAAGAAAAATATAAGAAAATATTTATATTTTAAAAAATTCGAAAATAGCAGTGAATAAAAGAACCGATCTGAAAAATGTTCACCAAATTTTCTATGGAATAATAGATTAATACCCAAAAATGTATAAAACAATATTTGACGAGTAGACTTTACTTGGACAACAACAAAGGACAGATAACGACAGGGCCATTTTGGCCATCCACTTACAGGGTTAGTATTAAGCAGGACTCCAGAGGGAGTACTTGGTAACGGGAGGACTTCCTTGCAAGGTAGGACTCAACACCTTTTATAAAAAATATGTAATTTAGCTATAATTATTGCAATATTTAGGGTAGAAGTAACATTTAATGAGCATGATAATGTTAATGCCTTTTGTGGAACAGTTCAAATTTGATAGTTTTAATATAGTAAAAAAAGGTTTGTGTGGATGTGCAAAAAATTATATTTTGTTGTAGAAGCGCCCCTGAAGAGGTGCGAAGAAAAGATGCACGAAACATGTCGGGCCCAATAAATAAAGTAGTATAATAAAGGAAGACTGCTTAATGACCCCATGCCTCCTAGGATAAAAAAGGAATTTTGATATTTTGGGTCATCTATAAGAATAAATAATATATATATATATATATATATATATATATATAGAGAGAGAGAGAGAGAGAGAGAGAGATTATGTACTGATCATTTTCCAAAATAAAGAATTCTTAAGCCTTATTTTTTTTTTTTTTATTTAAATTTTAACATTAATTATAATTAACTGAGAATATTTAGGACGGGTAATCTATAGGTGACCACCCTTTTCAAGCCAGAGTAGGGTTGAAGCCTTTTCTTTTTTCCAAAGTAAGGCCGACACCCCTAGTGCAAATTGAACGCACGACCTGTGGCACAAAGTGTTAAGTGCTCACGCCTTATCACTCACGGCCACCGAGCCTTCTGAACTTTTTTAAATACTAAGAACGATACATCTGAAGTCATTTTTGATTTCCTAGTGCCCTCGCCGAAAACCTAAATGCAGAGTAGTCTTATTCGAAAAGATGGAAATAATCCTTAGAAACAATGCTCACTTTATTTGCTTTTTGACCAGTTACTCACGAATAAGAAAATCCACAGATAGCTGTGGTTGTTGCAAGTTAAATGTACTTATCAATAGCTGAACGTTATCCTGGAGTAGCAGTGCAGTAATAGTAGTTCCAGGATACTCACAAAGGTTGCGCTGCATGACCCATATCCAATTCATATGCCTTTTCAAGAATTTAGTACTCAATCCAGGAGAAACATATCATTCAATATTTTGCGATCAAACGATGTTTTTTTTTTTTTTTGCCTCCGTATTTTTTTTTTTAAATTGCATTTAACAGAGAAATAAGTACTTATGTAAAACTTTGTAAGAAAATGAGACACGTATTGGTAATTGTTTTCCTAGAGCCAATGTTTGAAAGGAGAAGGGACTAATTTCCGCATAGGATACTGTCAGTTTCACGTTGTGGCACCTAAGGTTTTTTTTTTGTTTAGAGATTTCATATTAGAGTTTTACACGTGTTTATATTTTTTACGAGAGATCAAAACAATACATTACCTGTTACTATTCTAAGCTTTTCAAATTACACTTGGAATGGGAATGGAAACACGCTAAGATGACACAGTTCCTGCTGGTCTGACTTTTAGCACTTTCCTCCGAAGGAAAGTCGTAATATTTGTTATATTTCAACGAAACTTGGTATTCGTAGTGGTAATATAGAGAGAAAAGTGAGATATAAAAATGAACTAAATCGGTTCATTAGAAGGGGGGTTTACTCCGGACCCACAATACCAATTCGCCACTACAAGCCGTGATTTTTGGTATATTTTGACGAAACTCGGTATTCGTAGTGATAATCCACAGGTAAATATGTGTTGTAAAAATAAACTAAATCGGTTCATATGGGGGGGGGGGGTTACTCCGGACCCAAATTCCTAATATACTCATACCGGTCGTAATTTCTGCTGTATTGTAACGAAACGCGGTATACGTCATGGGTAACTCATGAGAAAGAAGTGTTGTAAAAATGAGCTGAATCGGTCAATCGTAAAGCGGGGGTTTAATTTGTAATATATTTCACTAGAAAAGCCCGCCAAACGTAGGTTCACAAAGCCGCCGCAAGGAGCGCTTTCTACCACTAGAGTGACTGTATCCTGTTCCTGCGTTAGATCAAAATACGATAATATGAGGTTTTTTGTATTTATTACATAGTTTAGTAGGTACCATGTGTAAACATAACTCTGGAAGCAAATTAATAATTATCAGTTACTCATTACAAATTTAAAAGAGAACTATTCATGTTTTTATTTTATTTATGTAGGATATTTTAAGCAAATTGTTCTGGAAAGCAGTCTACACTACCTAAATTCTGAGGAAAGTGCTTAGTTATGCAGCTCCTGCGTGACGGACTTTTTATTATTAAATGAGACAATGCCAAAAGTGGGGAGTGAGTGAACGCGCTAAAAACTGATAAATCTGGGTATTCGCAGTACCGCATAATTTGATTATGTACTTTGTGCATGTGCAATGTAGGGGTTCTTTGACTGTATGTATTCAATATTAGGGTCTTTTGAATGTGCTGAATATAAGGGTGAAAAGTGAATATTCAAATATACCAAAGTTCCATTTAGCACTTTTTAAATCTAGTCCCTCTGGGAATTCCTTTGAACATTGACTGTCTACAATAAACAGATTTTACAATTATTATTGTAATGTATGGTAGAATAATTATTACAAATGGAAATCTCTGGAATGGATTTCAATATTTTAGAGTTGTTGTAGGGCGTCTCCATAAAATTATTTTTTCTAGTTTTTATTTAGAAAGCTTGAAATACAAAATTTTGGAAGCATTTCATATTTATTCTCATATTTTGTAAAAAAAAAAAACATACAGTAGCGGAAAACCCTCCCATCGGAAAGATCTGTTACAAATAACTGTTTCCCAATTTACATATCCTGTTTTACTGACAAATTAATTTGACTACTACAATAAATAATAAAAATAACCTTGGCAGTAGAAGCACCTATAATTAATAAATAAAAAATAAACAAGAAATAAAAAAACTAAGGGAAAATGACACATAAAACCATTCAAATTAACGAAACCAAAACTTTCCAAGGTTTAAGTACTTATTTCTGCAACTGGGATCGTCCCATCATAAACTACTTGAGACCCGTTTTTGTAGGGAATTTAGTAAGCTTTCGCCGTATGTGGTTACCTTCCACATACGGCGATTTCCCAACCGCCATCGAGATACTTATTAAAATAAACAAAAATCCTAAAACTGCTTTTGTGTTAATAATATTTTTTCCTTTCCTTAACCAAAATTCAATGTGTTAATTTAAAAACCATTTATTCACATCCTGTAATATAAACGATACTTCATATTAAATAATATTGACAAATAAGTTAATAGTAGAAAAATAGTGGAGTGAAAACTTCCCAGTGTTAAGGTTATAAAAGAGGGAATTATTCCCCGGTAATATAGGCTATGCCTCTTTTCCCTTGCAACTGCGCGATTTATCTGAGCAGTTTATAGCTTGAAGCTGCTTTTTTAAGGTAATATAAATTTTAAAGTATCCCATATTTTCAAGAAAAATATAAGGTTCAAAAGTGGGATGTAATAGGACTTATGTTTGGAGCTCGCGGCACCATCACGGAATTTATCCAAAAATTTGCCAGAAAATTCCAAATCAAACAAGAGGTCCTACTACGAATCAGCAGAACTATCCTGAAGGACTCAATTCAGATGGCGAATTACCACCTTTACGGCTGAGAAGAAGGATGTTAAAAACGAAAAATAATTTTTAAATAAAATAAACAGACTACTGAGGCGGTAACGACTAAAGCATGCCTTCTTACTCAACCAATAATAAAGATAAAGAAGAATTAATAATAATAAATAAAAATTATTATTAATTTTTTTTAATCATTGCCTATTATTGGTTTTCGAAGAATGCTGTGGCCCAAAGTGGTCAGCTACCTTTCAGAATGGTCTCTCTCTAAATATTGAACAGAGGGTTGATAAATTGTTTTACAGGAAAAAAATGGGTTTTATGATATGTTAATACTCGCGGCGCTAATGGCAAAGTTGTAGATGCGCCGTAAAAAAAAAAAAAAAAAAATGTTAATACTTTAATTTATTTTTGCTACTTACGTACTAGTTGCACTGATCTCAAGAGCATCCAGATCATGAAATGAGAACTCAAATTAAGTTATATCCATCATTAGCACATGCGCATAACTCATTAGCATTTCTATTGGATCATTCCTATGAGCAATTCCATTGGCTGTTCTTTCTTCCGTTCTAGTCATCGTTTTGTGTTCACTTACTGTTAGATATCAGTTTTTTACAAGTTATATTTATTGTTTCATTTCTTAGTGTTGCAGTGTTCTTTGTGCTGTTCTTTCGGCTAGGAAATTGAGTATTTGGGATTCACCAACGAATGAAAAAATGCCGTTGCATTTTTCCAGACATTAGCAATTAGAAAAGAGACTATTTTGAAGCAATGTTAAACTGCATATCGGCCCATTTCCCACCGAAAACCAGTGATCTATATTTTCAACGAGTTCGATTAACTAGAGTTTCGATATAACGTTGAGCGGGCGGAAATGCACAGCAATTATGCAATTAACATAAGTACTAATGTTATATAACCTAGGAAACCAGTAGCACTTATGTTAATTGCATAATTGCTATGAGTTTCCGCTCGCTGAAGGTTATATTGAAACTCTAGTCAATCCAACTTGTTGATAATATTATTAAATGGTCTTTCGCTCGCCATATTGCAACAACTTCAATTAAGTTCTTATTCCATGATCCGGATCCCTGAACGAGACCCACTTCTCGAGATCGGTGCAAGTAGTAAGTAAGTACCTTATTTTTCTTCTAGTGAAGAAATGGCCGAAACGTCACGTGAAAGAGGAATTAATAAATAAACAAGTTTTTGGTCTGAGGTGCGGACCAAAATTATTAGGTGAGCAAGTTTGAACTCCAATTTTCTTCAATGGCACCATTAGACATTATCAGGTTTCATGAGAGAGATAGAGAGAGACAGTGTGTGTGTGTATGTGTGTCCGTGAATGAGAGGAAGTAAAAAGAGAGAATGAGGCTGAAGAGGAAGATAGAGGACATGTAGAATATTGAAAATCCAAGAGAAGGAAGACATAGATCGGAGGGAAATAAGGATTGGATTTATGCGGGTTTGATAGGAAGAGGGCCTGGGCCTGGCTAGTTGGAGAGGTCGAACAGACTTTCCCTCAAGGTGGTTCTCTCTCTTGGGACCTCCCAGTCTTGAGTAATGTCCGCCCCGTGTCATGTATACTGAATATTATTGGTTGAATACAGGGAAAACTTTTCTTATAGCTTTTCCCCTTTCCTATGAGGACACCACCCTTCGGCCTTTTTTTGTTTACAGCCGTTCGACAGGAGTTTCCCCGCCTTTTCCATACCCCATGTATGTTATTCAGCCAGCCTGCTATCGCATTAGTTTCCTTCCACCCTTCCACTTTTAGCTTATTTATTCACCTCCTTAAATCAATGAATAGTGCCAATCCATTTGGATGTTGAAGTGAAATAAACCCAATTTGACCATAAAAGACCAAATAGGCCAAAAAAGGTGGATGACAGCATGGCGATACACCCCAGAAAGCAAAAGATATAAAATATCAAATGATTTTTGAAGCTAATTTCTTAGGCAAGTTTGTACATTATAGATTGAAAACTCATCTTTACCCGCTAAGAGATTGTTAATAAGCTTGAGCAAGTTGTTCAAAAGGGGGGAGAGCCTAGTGTCTCCCAAGAAGTCAATTATGGATCTGTTTTTGGTCTGATGTGAGACGTCGAACGGATAAGGCCGTCACGCAGGAGCTGAATAACTTAGTTCAGAAAAATAATATTTTTGGGGTCCAATAGTGTTTTAGTTGGCCAACTATTCCAAGTTCTAGATCGTTAGTATTCCAAACCCCCCAAATGCTTCCAGTCCCTCTCACCAACGAAATTATTTTCTATATACGCCCGTGTTATGAATGGCATGTCTAAAATAATCTACGTAAATATACCCACAACGTTTAGTTTTGTTCCAAAATAACGAAAACTACAGCCGATATTAGCATATTAGTATACTTGATCCGGAGTAAACCCCCCACGGAGGTTGGCCGAGTTTGGTAGTTAATGCACTTAAATATCAAATAACTAAAAATATCCTAGCAGTATAGGTTTGTACTTACTTCACCACACATTGTGACCCCAATTTAGAGGGGTCAGAAAGTGCTTAAGGGAAAACGTAGGAGTAATTTGACAAAAAATAAATTTATTCTCTTAAGCACCGAAAAATATTAAGTGTTTAATTAAATATACAGTGAAACCTCTATAGCGGACACCTCTGGGAGAACCAAAGTTGTCCACTATAGAGAGGTGTCCGCTCTACAGAGGGGTTGGTCGAGATGGATACGTACCGAATTTGTATATTTAATTCATGTTTTAATTAACCATTTAATAATTACCCTTCACAAGTTTTTTTTAAGTATATAGAAAGAAGTTCAATAAGTATAAACTTAAAAATAAAAAATAACTAAAAATATTTTCAGGCGTATATCCAAAGAGTAATGATGGAAGCTTGGATTCCTACTGAGTAACTGTTTCCGCATTCACCGATGCCGATTCTCCACAAATGGCTCTAAATAAAATTTTGTATCTGCCACGAAACTTTTCCAGCCACCCTTGGAAGCTTTAAATTCAGAATGGCCCAACTGTCCAGCTATCTCTAGTGCTTTTGCCTGGATCATAGGACCTGAATGTTTTGAACACGCACTCTTTTAAACCATTCCAGTGTAGCGAGATCGATTGTAAATCCGTGTCCAGTTCTTAGTTCTTGGACAACACGTTTGTCACAATTTTCCGTCCATTTCTGCAAAATTCGGCAACTTTACGCACACCACATTTTTCGCGATTAGAAAATGTTATCACGTCAATTTGTCAAGTGTCAGAGATTTCCGATTAGACATATTGAAGAGAAAGCACGATATTTACTCAACAAGAGCTAAGAACCAACTGAAAATTGAAGAGAGGGAATGCGAACGGAATGAGAGTTTTGGAATATTCCCGGAACCGTGATACCTCGTAGGCAAAACAATATTAATCTGCCAGCGGGAAAATCATATGCTTCTGCTGAAAAGGAAGAGGTTCCTGTTGTGAAATTCCTAGGAAGATATTACTAGTCACTATTATATATATATATATATATATATATATATATATATATATATATATATCTTATCCTTACAAAGAGTTTGTTTTTGTTAACGCATTTTACTGGAAACCTACACCGATAGGGACGCTTCGATAACTTACATTAGCTGTACTTGTCCGTAGTAAGGAGGTAAAAAATCAGGGTTCTCTGCCCGTGTCCGTTGTACAGAGGTGTCCGCAATATAGAGGTTTATTTTACCGATAGAAAAATTCGGGACTGTGAGAAAATGCCCGTTAATAGAGGTTTCCGCTGTAGGGAGGTGTCCGTTAAGGGAGGTTTCACTGTACCATGTTTCGTTAGAAAATACTGTTCAATATAAAGATATACTGACGGATAAAAATTATTTCTTCGACGTATTTTTATTATAGTTTTTTAAGCGCTCAATCACCAAGGCATATAAAGTATTTTATGATAAGCCGACAAAGAAAACAGTTTATTCAAATTACAATTCATTTATATTTTCTTAAGACTCTAAAAATTCCCAAGTAAGTAAGCTGGTGTTACTTGAAAAATATCTAGAAGTGTTAAACTAACGGTCTCACTTCCCTTTTCTAAGGGGTCGGGAGGGTCTTTAGTCGAAGGTAAAATTTAATCAGCTGACGTAGTTAGGAGTAAATATCCCAGGAAGAGTACTTCTAAGCTCGGTGCTTGTGTCCAATGATAAAGGACTTCGTTAAGCTCTCCTCGATAAATTATTTTGAAGCGTTAATAATTTTATGGAACTAAACTCAAAAACTGCTCTAATTACTACGCAATTATGTCATCGGCCTCGCGGGGAAAGAAAATGAAGGCAGATGTGTGCCGAGGAAGTTGGGGAAATGTTTCTAAAATATCACTATCGTCTGTACATATATCTAAATACATATTTATCTGATATTCTCTTAGAAATGGTAGGTAGTCTCAACAAAGGGGGTTTCCTCCCCCCCTCCATAGGAAGGAATACCACTTATGGGGTTGACCTCATAACGCATTCCAGTAGTGCCGACTAGACCATTATACGTTTCAGAACCCATAAATCATGAAAATAATGGTAGTTCAAATTTATATATATGTGTGTGTGTGTGTCTGTGTGTGTGTGTGTGTGTGTGTGTGTGTGTGTGTGTGTGTTTGTTGTGTGTCTTTTCGCTTTCTAGATGGCTCAAAAATGGATGGATAAGAATCGATCCTTAATTAGAGAATTTTATAGGCGTTTCAAAATTTTGATGAATGCGTTTTTCTTATTCTATTTTTCCCGCCTAAGGCCAGGCTATGGCAGCGGACAGAATTTGGCATTCGTAACAGACTACGGCTACCATGGCCGCTCTTGGAGTTCTATAAATGTTGAGTTCTAAAGAAGATAAATTGTTAGAGCATTCTGCGTGTTGGTTGCCCAGAGAATAGGCTAAACAATAGATGGGCTTAATTTATCGGGGTCTTGGAACATTATGTTTATCGCTGTTCATTGTGATTTGGATAAATGGACAGCAAGCATTGACAGCTCAGGGCAAATGTCGGATTCAGGAACAGAGGACAGGAGCTAAGATAATACGTTAAAAACAATTACCTACAATAGATCAGTCAAGTCAATATTTGTACAATAGATGTTCTTGTATTTCTTGACATTTCTCTACGACTAACAAATGAGCACTAAAATACATATGTATATATATGTGTTTGTGTGTGTGTGTGTGTCTTTGACTCCCGCTCTCTCTCTCTCCTGAAAGGGAGAAAGAGACGGAGAAGGAGAGGGCGAAAACGAAAGAGAGGGAGAAGGAGGAAGAGAGGGAATCTTATAACCTATATAACCTTTTATGTACTAATCAATTTCCAAAATGATGCCTTTCCTTTATTCCAAAGAAAATCCACCCCTATTGTGAATCGAACCCACGATCTTTGGCACGGAGTGTAAAGTGCTAACGCCTTAACAACCACGGCAAGCAGAAGTCACTTTTTAGTACCCTCACCGAGAACCTAAATGCTTCCAAAGTAGTCTTATTTGAGAAGTTGGGCATACTCCTTAAGACCACTGCTCACATAATAAGCTTTGTGGTCAGTTAATCACTAGTAATGAAATCCAATGATAGCTGTGGTTGATGTAAGTTAAATGTACTTATTAATAGCTGAGCGTTATTTTGGAGTAGCAGTGCAGTAAGGTTAGTTCCAAGATACTCACAAAGGTTGCGCTGCATGACGCATATCCCATATGCCTTTTCGAGAATTTAGTACTCCAGGAGAAACATATCATTCAATAAATTTAATGAAACTATGATTATTGGGTCTCCCTAAAGAATGGATAGCGTAACAGATTTCTGCCAAAGGATTTACGGGTCCGAGACCTGTATACAGTAGATTGAGTATTTTTTCATCTTTAGGATCTTTGATAAAATCTCCTTCTCCACCCTTGTTTAGAAAGTGTGGCGACTTATAGATAGCCTGGACCGATTGGCGTAGATGTCGATGCGACGTTAAAAGTATAATAAGAAGAATGACAATTGTCTTTGAAGCTGAAGTGTATTTTGGACTTTGTAGGACTGACGTTTCTTACAACGGTATTGTTTGCACACTCAAAAACCATGTAAGTGAAGCACAAGGGCGGAATAAACCTGTAGTAGATCGCCCTGAAAAACTTTAACCTACAACTAACTTACAACTTACAAATCTCTACGAGCAAGAACATCAAAGAAATGCAAAATGATGACTATGATCCTGCAAATCGACTATTTACTGACTTCGGATTGGAGTTGAGTCTTGTATGTTATCATTCCCCTTAGACTGGTTGCATCGGACAGAGTCAACATAAAGAACCCATTGATGCTGGACTCATACACGTGCTGACTCGGAACGACCTCATAGCTCCCAAACATTCCAACGGTTCAAGGAAGCCTACTCGACAGCCATAAAACTTTAGGAAGCTCATTCCATGATCTTTGAAGCAATAGCTCTGGTGGAACTAATGTCTAAGGAAAAATAAAACCACGAGGGGTTTCAAAACCAGCTATTCTCAGCTTGTGGCTCAAAGGTTCTTAGCCTCCCAGAATGTAGGACATTATTGAATACATTTTTTATTCAATAATCATTTCAATAAATTTGTATTGAATTAAAATGTATTCATTGATTAAGACATTTATCCACTGACTTTTATTAAAAGTAAAAAGTTCAAAAATAATAAAATTTTAATGAATCATTCAAGCTTATGCATTGCTAAATAGGCGCAAAATTTTCAAAAATTCATAGCTACGAAAGTACTTAAATATACAAGTTGAAATGTTTACGGTAGTAGACAAAAATATTAAATTTTTATCAAGTCCCCCACCAGAAATATTAAAGCCTGAAGTTATCAAAAAATTCAAATAAATGAAGTTTAAATTTTTTTTTTTTTAAAAGGGAACAAATATCAGGGCTAAGAATACTTTTATTACAAGCTACTCAGCTAGGTTTATTATCATGCCAAAAATCAACTTTGATATACACACCCTATGCCAAAAACTTACCCTCAAAAATTTTGGGAAATATATGAAAAAAGTTGTTTTCAATGGCAGTATTCAGGTATTGGACCTCAAAATATTCAAATAGTGAAGAAGATGTAAAAGATGCAGCAGACTGTACGAAAAACAATGATGTCTGAACTATTAGTCTATGATTTACCAGTCCTGAGAAAATCAGTTTTCCGTATGAGCTCATAAACTCAAAAATCAGCTTGTGCGGTGAAACAAAGATGGCTGCCATTTTCAGACGTTTGACAATAAACAATTTTTAAAAATTGTTTTGAACTACTGATTCCATATGTAATTCATGGTAAAAATATCAATTTTTTCCTAAAATGGTCAAGCAACTAGATTATTTTTTTCTGGGCCATTTGAAATGGATTGACTCTATTTCTATTCATTTAAAATATTCACGAAAAAAAAGTTTGCCAATTTTTCTTTTTTGACCAGTATCGATGTACTGAGTGCAATGTGAGTAATGATTTTATTTATGTAAAAGAAATAATTAATGTGAAAGTTGGTGAGGTAAGAAAAATTAAGGGTGACTTAATTCAATATAAGCTCCTGTATTGAATTCATTACATACATTATTTGAAAATTATTATTATTATTTGGCACGAGAGAAACTTTACATTTTCAGAAAAATCTATATTTCCAACGTTTTGTCATGCTCTTGGACAGCCTTCTTCAAGTATACACAATTACAAACCAGAAGAATATTAAAAAAAACAGTCAGCATAATTTTAAATCATTAAATTAGATATAAACATAGATTATAACAATCATTCTTTGTGTGCACATTCAGTGAACAAAGGTTTTTTTTTTATTTTTGTTAAACAATTGAAAACAGTAGTTTTATACAGAGCTTACTTAAAAGTGAGTAAACAATTTTTCTTCGGATTTTCGGATATATTCTTATTTACCTTGAAACCGATTGGGAAATCGTTGTAAATGTAAAGCATAGATTCGAAAGCTCAGTAAATGTCCTACAAATACGGTTCTTATGAGATTTTTAAAAAGCGATCTCATGTCGAAAAATCGGTGCTTAAATTCGGTGATTTCCGCTTCGGTTACTTCATGTTTCCTGATGTGGCGTCTAAGATTGGGCTTCGCTTTGATTTAATTTTTAATGTTTACACGTGTTAACATTTTCCACAAAAGATTAAGACAAGGCATTAACTGTTTCTATATTATGCTTTCCAAATGACCGTGAGGATAACAACGGAAACGCGTTAAGGTCACGAACTTCCTTCCGAAGAGTTGGATTTTTTTTTTAACGTCTCTTTTGTTCTATAATAAGCACAAAAATACAAAAAAAAAAGAAAAAAAAAGGAGTAGATGTACAAAGGGCGAGGGTGTAAACGCCTTAGGCAAATGTTTGGCTTCAACAATTTTTTTCCGCCAAAAATAGGATATTGAACAACGAAATTCTTTTTATCATATATATTGAAAGTAAAAAAAAAAATATGCTTCAATAAGACAACGTAACTTTAGAATAATTGTCATGAAATTTTGACAGTTATCGTTCGAAAGTTGGTACTATCTAAAAGTCATATGGGTTTGTCAACTACAAATATGTCAGTCAGGGAACCTTATGAGTGATGTATTACACATATACATATATGCATATTCATAAGCTTACCGACCTGGAACACTTTCCCATTTGATAAGATATTGGAAAGAACAGAAGCTCTTTGAATTAATCTGGACGGAGGGCTGAATTCTCCTTCCATTCCCAAGTAGTTTTTCCACGGGATGTCGTGTTGGGGACACGCGAACAAGGGATCATGATAAGTGGTTATAGCTCTAGATAGATTGGTTTCCCCGAGATAGGAATGCAAACCAGGGCGACTCACACTCAAACCACAAAAACTATGTTTCGACACTAGAATCCTTTTCTTGTTGTTCAGCATTTTTATCACTTCCCGAAGGACTGGAGATGTCGAGGTTGCATCCATGAAAGAATTGTTGACAAATGTCTAAAATGTCTTAAGTCCCCCTCTCTGTCGCTCTCTCCTTTTCTACGTCTCCTTCTACCTCTCTCCCTACATCCCTCTATGTCTCTTAGGTCTCCCTCTCCGTCCCCCTTAACGTCTTCCTCTCCGTCTCTCTCTCTCCTTCTCTACGTCTCCCTCTACATCCCATCTCCCTCTCTCTCTAAATCCCTTTATGCTCCCTACGTCTCCCTTTCCGTCCCCCTTAACGTCTTTCTCGCCGTCTCTCTCTCCTTCTCTACGCCTCCCTCTACATCCCATCTACCTCTCTTTCTACATCCCTCTATGTCTCCTAGGTCTCCCTCTCCGTCCCCCTTAACGTCTTTCTCTCCGCCTCCCTCTTCATCCTTGGTACGTCTGCCTCTATGTCCCCTCTACACAACCTCTACATCTCTCTCATTGAATAGTATTTACTACGTAGATACTTATTAAATTATCTTTCTATCTCTCTGTCTCACTGTCTGTCTCTATTAATCCAAGGCGTTAAAGAGAAGAAATACTAACGGAGGAAGCAAGTAAAAATTACACAGATATAAATAAGAACAGAGATAACAATATTTTTATATTTTTGTTTAATAAGTAATAAATATCTAAAAAAAAAAAAATCCATGAGAGCACAGAGGAGCAGCTACAGCAGAGGTATCTGATTCTTGAACATACGGTACACTAAGAAGATGTGGTCAGTACTAAACTCCGGCCGCCTGAGTTTCCCCTACGCAGGTACACATTAAATTAATTAAAGGCTTGATAGGCCTAGGGACGGTCTGGTAGTCCGAATCGAACCCCAAACGACGCCACTAGTATATAAACTCTTTAGTCGCTTACGGGTTTTGAACTCAAGTTCTCAAACAATAGCTCAAACGAATTTATCTTACCTCCTTCAAAAGGCCCAAATGACTAGTTCGAATATAACATTTCACCATCTAATTTCGAGTTGTTCCTTTACAAACATCGATCAGTCCTGTTACGTCGTTAAAACAACTTGTCAAATGTTTGTGAAGTTCCAAAAAAAAAAAAAAAGTACGAAATAAACGAAAGGGGCCTCCGCGTTCATGACTTTTGACAAGTCGTTTGCCATATGTTAGCGGCGTTAAACGAGGAGGTCGCTCAAATAGGCCAATCCGATCGAATACATGTTTCCGACGGGAAATGAAGAAGGCCCGGTGATGAAACAAGTAGAAAGTTTGCATAGGATTTAAGCAAATTAAATGAAAGGAAGACAAACGACCTGTCAGACACTCAGAGGATGGACTACTCGGCCCCAACTAGCCTAACATCGCTTCTACATCCATCTAACAACGAATTCAACACTGACAGTCCATTTCTTCCACTTCCTTACTTTAAAAATAACAAATAAAATATACAAATATTTAAATTTTAACGTACATTATAATTAACTCAGAACTTTTAGGACGGGTTATCTATAATAGGTAACCACTATTTTCTAGCCAGGATAGGTCTGATGCATTTTCTTTTTTCTAGAAAAAAAGCTATCACACCTTGTGGGAACCGAAATCACGACCCATGGCTCAGAGTGTTAAATGTTCACGCCTTAATTCTCACGACCACCGGGCATCCAAATATAAAAATAATTATTAGTGTGAATAACTAAAAAAATAATAATAAATATAAAAAATAAGAACAAAACGAATAAAAAAAGAGAGACTAAATGCAAAATAATATGGATATGAGAACAAGTTAGCTGATTGCCCAAAAAAATCAACCAAATCAACGATATATATCTATATATATATATATATATATATATATATATATATATATATATATATATATATATATTTATATATGATTGATTTGTGAGACAGCTTCTCTCTCCAGCGGTGTTCTTCCTCTCCTTTGCGCAATATTTCGTCGGGTTCATCTCCGACTTCTTCGGGCTGCTATGTTGTCGTCCTCGGTGGTTCCCTTGACAACCACCGAGGACGACAACATAGCAGCCCGAAGAAGTCGGAGATGAACCCGACGAAATATTGCGCAAAGGAGAGGAAGAACACCGCTGGAGAGAGAAGCCGTCTCACAAATCAATCATATCAACCCCAGCGAAGAAACTTAAAACAAAACATATATATATATATATATATATATATATATATATATATATATATATATATATATATATAGGTTTTAATAAAGGCCTTATAGGTCATAAAAATGCTTCAATACTTGATTTAAATCATTTCATTTATGTCGAAGTTTCTGGCAAGCTTGCCCTCTCTTCACAGACAAACTTTTCTTATAGATAGTAGTCGTCATCTAATAAGTTAGTCCAAAAGAAAGAAGTAAATAAAACGTTTCTTCCCCCCCCCCCTTAAATCTAAAAGGAACAATTACTAGTCCTAGCTATGAACGGGACCCTGGTAAGACGACGCAGTTCTTCCGGGTCGGACTTCATATATTATTGATTGGTGTGACCACTGCTCACTCTCTCTATAGCAGCGTACTTACTCTCCTTTCTGCAATATTTCTCCGGTTTCCTCAATTCCGGTTCAGGAAGCTGGAGTGGAAACCGGCGAAATATTGCTGAATGGAGAGTATGAACACCGCTGGCGGGAGAAGCATACTCCCAAACTAATCATTTCAACCCAGCGAAATAATTTTAAAAAAAATACACTTTATATATATATATATATATATATATATATATATATATATATATAGAGAGAGAGAGAGAGAGAGAGAGAGAGAGAAGAAAGAAAAAAATACAGGCCCTAACATGGTACAGCGGTGACCTAATTGTCCGAAAACGTTACGCGGGGGTGGAATAAAATTGCGACTCCAAAGTAGCGCGCTCACATACGGGTCACTTCCTTTTCACGTGTAGCGCACTTCCACATTACCGCCTCTTTTCTTAGTTTTATTAGCACTTTCCTCCTAAGGAAAGTAGCTATTGAGGTTGCACTCATGAAAAATTTCTTCAGATCATTATCGATCCTACCTAGTAGACACCGAAAATGACCCCCGCTAAAATTTATATATACATATATATATGTCTGTTAACACGATAGCGGCCAGAGTTTTTATTTTTTCTTCACGAAACGTGGTATATAGCGTTCGATTAGCAAACGATTGAACGAGTTCGTTAACCACCAAAATCGGTCCACCGGGAGGGGGGGGGGTTTACCCCGAACCCAAAACACTAATTTGACCATGCCAGCCGTAGTTTTTGTTATATTTCAACGAAACCCGGTATTCGTTATGTTAACTAATGGTCCTCCAGTTCATTAGTCGAATGCTCTACCACTGAGCTAACCCCCCCCCTCTCTCTCTCTCTCTCTCTCTCTCTATATATATATATATATATATATATATACATATAGGGTGCTCCCGAAGGAAATCCCCATACTTAAGGGGTGTGTACGCCGACTGAAGTGTAGTTGAATGCCGCCGAGGAGAAATTTTTATTTGCATTATTTCCCTAGATATAGGCGTTTGCGTGTATTTATTATCTAAACGCTATTTTTTGACTATTTTTTCATTATTTGTCGTTCAAGGCATCGGGAAAATTTAATTCTGATGACATTTTCAAGGTCTCCATTAAATTTTGTATAAGATCTCATTTAGCCAACGGCCATTGCCAAATTGAATGCACCGGTTCCCGTAGATCACCGAAGTTTAAGCAATGTCGGGCGTGGGCAGTACCTGAATGGGTGACCGAGCACGTGCTGTTTATATTATAAAAGCGTGGCAACCTGTAGATAGCCCGGCGTTTATAGCCCAATAGTTGATACGCTGTTAAACACGAAAAGAATCTCGGATACCTTGTGCAATGATTTCTCAAAATTCACAACATCCACCCAAACAAATAACTTATCACTAAATAGAGGTTTTTCATTAATGTTCCACGCACCGGACGAAAATGTTTTTGGTCAGATTGATGGAACTCTCAGCAAAGTTGCATTATTTCATCACCATGGCTAATTTATATTTATAGGTCTATGAAAAGTGAACATTCGCTATTTATGTAATGAGTATGGACCTGTCACTTAAAATGTATCTAAATCACTTTCCGTTCAAGAGGGCAGACATACTGATATCGTTTATCGACCTTAATAAATAATTATTCAAAGAAAACCGTCTCGGGTCTTTTTGCGAAGACCACATCCAGTTACTTTTGAAGTAGCAGTAGTGATTGTATCAGTGATTCAGTGCATGGGCATAAGTCCTTTGCCTTCCTATTGGAGGATTCCGATGACCAATTGCATTGTTTCTAGCTGGGAGTAAAGTAACCTTCAACAATGAATAAGCTTTTGTTTATGAAAAAGCTCTGCTTATGTTAGTGAGAAAAAATGAGTCTTTTACTATTAGTTCGCGATGTTCCTGACAAAGAAAAAGGGATTGGTTTCTTACTCGGAAAAATTAATGGAATCCTATTACTTTTAGCGAGTTGAATAGACTAGAGTCGCTAAAATTAATAAATTATATTAATTGAGACTTGGATTGACTAGAGTTTTGGTATCTTCTTGAGCGAGCGGAGCGTAGCATAGCGAGCGGAAACGCATAGAATGTAATGCCTAATAAAGGTAAAATATCCAAATATAGATAAAATTATTATCTAATATGAATTATAACCGTAGATAACGAGTCAAGTAGTAATAGATAACCAGCAAAGAGCTAATGTAAGCTAATCAGTAAGCTTATCAGCGAGTACGAGTAACTGTTATAAATCACTACTGCTACTTCAAAAGTAACTGGATGTGGTCTTCGCAAAAAGACCAACCGTCTCTTGTCTTAGTGTCATTTTATTTAAAGGTAGTAACGGAGGGGTTGGAAAACGATGATTTTCAACTCCTCCGTTCCCCAATAAGATTAAGGGATTTCGTGGGTAGTCGTTGCTATAAACACTATTGTCAAGCCGAGAACCGAGAAGGCATAGTTGCTGTATAATATGCAAGATTGAGGTAAATCCTGTTTCTGTCATATTTCCTTATTCTTAGGAACTCTTTTCTTTATAAAAATCTAATTTTTTTTTAAGTTATTCGATAAGTGAATAAGATACACAATATTTTTCCAACATGCGGAATGGCCGTCGAGAATATAGTTTCCAATCCGCTCATAGGTAGCGCTGCTGGGTCTCTCCGTGGTGTAGTTGCTAACCTCTTGGCTTCTCGTGCCAGCGATGGGGGGTTGGAATCCCTCCTGCAGCTATCTACCTTTTAATGTTTACACCAAAATGAAAATTAAATGTCATCATTAGAGCCCGGAAGTTAGGTAAAATGCCTATTGTATCTGAATGGATATATTGAAGAATCAGATAGAAATAAATATTTTTTCGTGCATTTAGGAAGTGTAGCGACAATTTTTATTTTGTCTTTTTTGCCTATTTTGGCTTCCGTTGTCTATTTCAAGATGTAAAACTTTTTTCCGCCTTTTTTGGTCGTTATGCAATTTTTTCGGAAATTCATTAATTTCCGTTCATCGAAGACGAAAAAGGTTGCACAAATTAAATTACATATATATATAAATACCGATTCGAAAGCTTATTTTTCCAAAGCATGGATTGAACCAATGAAAGTTTATCTCCCATATTTCTCATGTCAACCAACAAACCAATGAGATTATGCCATGATCTAGTGACACGCTTTAGTGATTATTACGGAACGAATGTTCATGTAAAATAAAATTCAAAATATGTACATATATATTTAACTATTTATAATGAAATATTTAATAAAATATTGAAAATATGTAGTAAAAAATACCAAAAACACTATAAAATATTCAAAAGAAAAGCAAATATAACAAGTAAAAGCTCTCTTAATATAAATGGAAAGAACAAAAGTCTAAAATAAATAGAAGAAAATGACTAAAACTCCATAACATATTGAAAAAAATCATAATTAAAAATTAGGAACTCATTTTAAAAGGGGGAAAAAGAAGTTGAAAATTTCTACAGATGAACATTAGCTTGGAAAATTGTTTGCAACAAAATGGATTTTTAAATTGTCTAACGTGAAATGACGCCGGTCTGGTCTCATAAGGGGAGTATACAGTGGTGGGGTCACCGATCAGGCCCGTTTTTAGCAGCTCAACTTCAGGAACATAAATATGCTTCAGGTCCACCCGACAAATCTATGTAATCACAGAGGTGCATGCGCGGTGGCTATGTTAGTGCATGGCCACTGCGCTTGCGCAAACGCCAGCGGACACTTTTTTGTAACGCTTTTTGTCAGTTTAGTCATCGCTAAAGCATATTAATGCTAAAATACATATTTTCATTAATATTGAGTGAGATTCCTCTTTGCCTTTACTCCTTAAATGCCTATTTTAACAGTCAGTAGTTCGGTTTGCTAGATCTTCACTCGTTTTTATTACCTTCATTAAGCGATTTATTACTGGGTCTAATTACGATATGTGTCTGCAATAGCTGACTTAATGCAAGATACAGATATTTTATAGACTGCCTTGAAGAAGCTTTATAATGTAGGGGGGTTAGAGCGTAAGTTTTTGTTTAAACTGCTTATATGTGCGTTGACTTTAGAATGACTTTTTTTAGAACAAAAAAATGTTTCATCTAAAATGTATAAATTGTTTAGGAAAAAGAATGGTCAAGTCGTGTCCTCCGTGTATGTTTATCGCTCTAGAGAGAGGTAACAACGGCAGAACGAACTACCGCTGCTAACTGTCCGATAAAATGTTCAGCAAACAAACACCTCGGGTTGTTGAGACACTGGGTCATTTCGGACCAGTCCACTCAGCTTGGCGTCAGAGGAGGTATATATACTGCCATGATTCTATTGCAGCCCTGCGGAGAACCTAAGGAATTCGAAGGCTGCTTAATCAGACTAGGTAGAGATAATACCTAGAAATCTTAAATTATTCTTGTTAATTGTTATTTATTGCTATTGGGTTTAATAAGCTGATATAAATATAAACGTAATTATAAATTCTCATTAATTGATAAGATATAGTGGTACTTACGTATTAGCGTGAAAGCAGGTTAAAGAGGCGGTTCTCGTTCAGAGATCTGGATCATGGATAACGCATTTCTATTGGTCAATCACTATCAGAGATATCATCTATCGTGTTTATAGTAGCCATATTGTTCCCTTTGTCTTTTTAACGCAATTCATTTGTGCTTTATTTACCCACGCAATTGTTGTTGTTTTTTTTTGTTACGCGATTTCAGTTTCTGTGCGAGATAGCGACATCAGAATAGCTAGGATGAAAGCTACTTTTTCGAAGCGATGCCAAATTGTGTATCAGTCCATTATCCAGGGAAAAACCATCCTTGATCTATATTATCAACGAGTTGGATTGACTAGAGTTTAGATATAATCTTGAGCGAGCGTAGCGAGCGGAAACGCATAGCAATTATGCTATTAATATAAGTGCTACGCGTTTTCGCTAGCTAAAGATTATATCTTAACCTAAATCGTTGATAATCCCGTCGCCATATTGGCGAAATCTGATTTGACTCCTTGATCCAGATCTCTGACACGGTGTAGATCCAGTTCTCTGAGACCCGGCTCTTTAACCTGCTTTGACGCTAATACGTAAGTACCGATATAGTCGAGCGTTGAGATATAAGTGTTGATCATCGGGATTCGGTCTTTTGATTGAATAAAAACGACATTTTATAGTTAAAATGTGCTTATTTATGCTAGCATTTCGGCTTGATATACATTAGAATTTATCGTTGCCATAACTGTTTTTACAGCCTTAAAGAGGGTTTGTATTACAAGCCGAAACGTTGGCATAAATAAACACATTTTAACTATAAAATGTAGTTTTTATTCAATCAAAAGGCCGAACCCCGATGATCAACACTTATATCTATATCATTAATGTAATAAAACAAAGATAGCATTATAATTACTTTTTGTCCGAATATAAGCTATACGTTAATGTATCTAACTATCTTAATTTCATAGATGTCAATATCAAATAAAAACTAAAATTATCAAAAAATTTTTTCATAGTTTTATGATAGGACTAGGTACTTACTGATAAAGTTTCAAGCTTGAGAACTTTTTACTTTTTTTATATAATTTTTTTTTTATATAAGTTTGCCATAATCGTATTTTTTGCAATATTTAAAGTACAATATCTCAAAAGGGCCTTAGTCGAAAATTATGAAATTAAACGTTTCAGAACCCCTAGAGAAAGAAAATAATGGTTGCTCAAATTTATATATAGTATATAGTATATATATATATATATATATATATATATGTGTGTGTCAATGCGCCGTTAAAAAAAAAAAGAAAAAAAAAGTGGCTTATTACACCTTGGCTTCTCGTGCCAGAGATGGGGGGTTCGAATCCCTCCTCTCTCTCTCTCTCTCTCTCTCTCTCTCTCTATATATATATATATATATATATATATATATATATATATATATATAAATAAATATATATATAAATATATATATAAATAAATATATATATATATATATATATATATATATATATATATATATATAAATATATATATATATATATATATATATATATATATATATATATATATAAATATATATATAAATAAATATGATTGATTTGTGAGACGGCTTCTCTCTCCAGCGGTGTTCTTCCTCTCCTTTGCGCAATATTTCGTCGGGTTCATCTCCGACTTCTTCGGGCTGCTATCTGTCGTCCTCGGTGGTTGTCAAGGGAATGATTTTTTCCCGGAATTTCCCTCCTTTATAGCCCTACTTCGTAGACTATGCGGCCAATGGTGTAGGGGGTCCGTGGGCCAATAGGGCTCGAGGGCTGTCTAAGAACACCGCTGGAGAGAGAAGCCGTCTCACAAATCAATCATATCAACCCCAGCGAAGAAACTTAAAACAAAACATAAATAAATATATATATAAATATATATATATATAAATAAATATATATATAAATATATATATATATATAAATAAATATATATATAAATATATAAGAGAGAGAGAGAGAGAGAGAGAGAGAGAGGAGGGATTCGAACCCCCCATCTCTGGCACGAGAAGCCAAGGCGTAATAAGCCACTTTTTAGCACTTTCCTCCGAAGGAAAGTAGCTATTGAGGTTGGACTCATGACGGAATTTTTGAAAAATGTCTTCAAATCTTTATCGATCCTACCTAGTAGACACCGAAAATGACCCCCGTTAAAATTTATATATATATATATATATATATATATATATATATATATATATATATATATATATATATGTGTGTCTGTTAACACGATAGCGTTCAGAGTTTTTGTTTTTTCGTCACTAAACTTGGTATATATCATTCAATTAGCAAACGATTGAACGAGTTCGTTAACCACCAAAGTCGGTCCACCGGAAGGGGGGGTTTACCCCGAACCCAAAACACTAATTTGACTATGTCAGCCGTAATATTTGTTATATTTCAACGAAACTTGGTATTCGTAGTGATAATATAGACAGAAAAGTGAGATATAAAAATGAACTAAATCGGTTCATTAGAAGGGGGGGTTTACTCCGGACCCACAATACCAATTCGCCACTACCAGCCGTGATTTTTGGTATATTTCGACGAAACTCGGTATTCGTAGTGGTAATCCACAGGTGAATATGTGTTGTAAAAATAAACCAAATCGGTTCATTACGAGGGGGGGTTTACTCCGGACCCACAATACCAATTCGCCACTTCCAGCCGTGATTTTTGTATATTTCGACGAAACTCGGTATTCGTAGTGGTAATCTACAGTTAAATATGTGTTGTAAAAATAAACTAAATCGGTTCATTAGAAGGGGGGGGGGGTTTACTCCGGACCCAAATTCCTAATATACTCATACCGGTCGTAATTTCTGCTGTATTGTAACGAAACGCGGTATACGTCGTGGGTAACTCATGAGAAAGAAGTGTTGTAAAAATGAGCTGAATCGGTCAATCGTAAAGCGGGGGTTTAATTTGTAATATATTTCAATAGAAAAGCCCGCCAAACGTAGGTTCACAAAGCCGCCGCAAGGAGCGCTTTCTACCACTAGAGTGACTGTATCCTGTTCCTGCATCAGATCAAAATACGATAATATGAGTTTTTTTGTATTTATTACGTAGTGTAGTAGGTACCATGTGTAAACATAACTCTGGAAGCAAATTAATAATTGATCAGTTACTCATTACAAATTTAAAAGAGAACTATTCATGTTTTTATTTAATTTATGTAGGATATTTTAAGCAAATTGTTCTGGAAAGCAGTCTACACTACCCAAATTCTGAGGAAAGTGCTTAGTTATGCAGCTCCTGCGTGACGGCCTTTTTTTAATGGCGCATTGACAAATCTGCGCCATTAGCGCCGACATCCAGGGTGCAGCGAGGAAGTTTCTCAACGAGCCCTGAGATGAAAAAATGTTTGCCGCCGTTGGGGATCGAACCCACCATCTCCCTCTAACGAATCTAAGGCGCTAGCCACTAGACCACGGGAGACCCCCCAGCAGCGCTACCTATGTGGATATTGTAAACTATATTCCCTACGGCCATTCCGCATGTTGGAAAAATATTGTGCATCTTATTCACTTATCGAATAAATTAAAAAAAAAAAAAAAAAAAAAAATGTAGATATTTATAAAGAAAACATTTCCTTAGAATAAGGAAATATGACAGAAACAGGATTGACCTCAATTTTGCATATTATACATCAACTATGGCTTCTTGGTTCTCGGCTTGACAGTAGTGTTTAAAGCAACGACTACCTACGAAATCCCTCAATCTTATAGGGGAATGAAAGAGCTTGAAAATAATCGTTTTTTCCAGCTCTTTCATTTCTGCCTTCATAATAAAATGACACTAAGACAGGAGAAGGTTTTCTTTGAATAATTATTTTATTAAGGTCGATAATCGATATCAGTTAGTCTGCCCTCTTGAACGGAAAGTGATTTAGATATATTTTATTAAGGTCGATAATCGATATCAGTTAGTCTGCCCTCTTGAACGGAAAGTGATTTAGATATATTTTATTAAGGTCGATAATCGATATCAGTTAGTCTGCCCTCTTGAACGGAAAGTGATTTAGATATATTTTAGTATGGTCGATAATCGATATCAGTTAGTCTGCCCTCTTGAACGGAAAGTGATTTAGATATATTTTATTAAGGTCGATAATCGATATCAGTTAGTCTGCCCTCCTGAACGGAAAGTGATTTAGATATATTTTATTAAGGTCGATAATCGATATCAGTTAGTCTGCCCTCTTGAACGGAAAGTGATTTAGATATATTTTAAGTGACAGGTCTATACTTAATACAGAAATAGCGATTAGTTTTCACATTTCATAGACCTATAAATATTAATGAGCCATGGGAATGAAATAATGCAACTTTTCTGAGATTTCCATCAATCTAACCAAAAACATTTTCGTGCGGTGCGTGTAACATTAAAAATGAAAAACCTCTATTTCGTGTAAGTTATTTGTTTGGGTGGATGTGAATTTTGAAAAATCATTGCACAACAATTGCATTAAAAAATTTAATGCAGATTTTGAAGATGTCATCAGAATTAAATTGTCCCGATGGCTTGAACGACAAATAATGTAAAAAAATAGTCAAAAACTAGCGTTTAGACGAATACACGCAAACGCCTATATCTATGGACATAATGCAAATAACAATTTCTCCTCGGTGGCATTCAACTACTGCTGAATGAATGAATAAATGTCAATTTTATTATATACCTTTACACAAATATTTAACAAAGTAATAACTGAACAATTTACATAGGCTTGGACAGTGTCCATCAGCCTGAGTGCATGTAAACATTAATTAATTAATCATTAAAAATAAAAACAAATAAAATAGAAACTTATATACTCCTTTTTAACAAAAACTTACGAAAAGAAAAAATATTCAAAAACAGAAAAGAAAATAACAATAAAAAAAAAATATAAATAATGATTAAATAGCGAACAGAACAAGAATACGTGGAGAAAAGTCCGTCACGCAGGAGCTGCATAACTAAGCACTTTCCTCAGAATTTGGGTAGTGTAGACTGCTTTCCAGAACAATTTGCTTAAAATATCCTACATAAATAAAATAAAAACATGAATAGTTCTCTTTTAAATTTGTAATGAGTAACTGATCAATTATTAATTTGCTTCCAGAGTTATGTTTACACATGGTACCTACTAAACTATGTAATAAATACAAAAAACCTCATATTATCGTATTTTGATCTAACGCAGGAACAGGATACAGTCACTCTAGTGGTAGAAAGCGCTCCTTGCGGCGGCTTTGTGAACCTACGTTTGGCGGGCTTTTCTATTGAAATATATTACAAATTAAACCCCCGCTTTACGATTGACCGATTCAGCTCATTTTTACAACACTTCTTTCTCATGAGTTACCCATGACGTATACCGCGTTTCGTTACAATACAGCAGAAATTACGACCGGTATGAGTATATTAGGAATTTGGGTCCGGAGTAAACCCCCCCCCCTTCTAATGAACCGATTTAGTTTATTTTTACAACACATATTTACCTGTGGATTACCACTACGAATACTGAGTTTCGTCGAAATATACCACAAATCACTGCTGGTAGTGGCGAATGGGTATTGTGGGTCCGGAGTAAACCCCCCCTTCTAATGAACCGATTTAGTTCATTTTTATATCTCACTTTTCTCTCTATATTACCACTACGAATACCAAGTTTCGTTGAAATATAACAAATATTACGGCTGACATAGTCAAATTAGTGTTTTGGGTTCGGGGTAAACCCCCCCTTCCGGTGGACCGACTTTGGTGGTTAACGAACTCGTTCAATCGTTTGCTAATTCAATGCTATATACCAAGTTTCGTGACGAAAAAACAAAAACTCTGGCCGCTATCGTGTTAACAGACACACACACACACACACATATATATATATATATATATATATATATATATATATATATATATATATATATGCATATATATATATATATATATATATATAGATATATATAAATTTTAACGGGGGTCATTTTCGGTGTCTACTAGGTAGGATCGATAAAGATTTGAAGAAATTTTCCAAAAATTCCGTCATGAGCCCAACCAATAGCTACTTTCCTTCGGAGGAAAGTGCTAAAAATTATAAACTTTAAATTAAAAATTAAACTGGTTAATGAGAAAATGCCTGTATTTGCACGTATTATTTATAAGTTCCTTCCGCCAAGGATTAACTTAACATCTTCCGAAGAGAGGAAATCTTTGCTATAATGTAATCTTCTGAACTCCTTCATTACAGGACATCGAGCAATGAAGTGCAGAGTGTCTTCTTCCTCTTGAAGATTGCACATGGAGCAGGGTGCAGGTCCGTCTGCACGCCATGGTCTACTGTTCAGATGCAGCATCTCTGTCCTGGCTTTCATGATCAAGCGGATCGCGTAGAGGGACCTGTCATCTGACATGTAGGAAACGGCTACATCGGTGTAGCTTTTCGTAAAGGAGATGATATTGCGACGACTGAGACAGTTCAGTCCATCGTCTCTGCTCGAGATTAGCGAGTGACAGCAGTATCCTGGAACTTACTTCTTTCATCAGTACTGGGTCACCGCTTGTCCAGCTGTCCATGCTCTCCCCAGCTCTGTCGAATAGCTTCTCCCATTCCCTCAACAACCAGCCTTTTTTTCCTATAAAAAGATTGGATTGAACCATTGATAACAAAAAAAATAATGAATTTTAACTTTTGTAACATTCCATTTTTTTGTTTAACTTCCAATGCATCTGAAAAATGAACAATTATGTTAACAAAAAAAAAAAAATAAATAAAAGTAATTTAATGTTTTAACTAATTTCTAAAATTTATTTGATTTCCATTTTATTGTGTTCTTATATTTTTATGTTTCATTTCTGGCTCCATTTAATTTAATTATTGTGTTAACTGATTCAATGTTTTATTTACAATGAGCCTGAAATAGCAAATGATCTTGTTGTGAACACATATCTAGAAATAAATCATTATTAACAAGCACATTTTTAATAAAATATGTTTGAAAATTCTATGAAAAAGAGCATTTAAAGATAGCAAAAAAAAGAACAAAAAAAAAAAAAAAAAAAAAAATCATCGAAACAGTTCTTGCTTAATAAATTTGGCAACAAAGAAACTGTGGATGCACATTTATGGATGATATGTGAATATTGCACCTATAATGAGTTATTCTTAACAATTGATTTTAATTAGTTTTACTTCTTACATTACTTTATTTAACTATTGTTTTAACAATTAGCCTATATAATCATCTCATTGTGACATCTCAGCTAATAACTACTAATATTGATCAATAAAAAAATAAATAAAGAATATATAAATATAGTCCAACAGGTTAAAGGAATTTTCATCAGATAGCATACCTATTCATAAAGGCAATTGGTACTCACCAAAACAGTGGAATTAAAAAAAAAATAGGAAAATAAAATTTGAAATAACAAAAAATTTATTTATATCTTTTATGAATTTTTATTAATTTCTTATCTTTCAATGCAATATAAAATCATTAATATACTATAAAAGAAATATGGTAAAAATATATAAAATACATGTTTTATGTACTTTGTATGGGAACATGTAGCTCAAAATAAATTGCCTTTTTGCAGGGTTATTGCAGAGAGGAAACTATTAAAATATAATTTAAAAAACTGCAATTAATCAAAATGATTTTTTTTTTTTTTTTTTTTTTTTTTTTTTTTTTTTTTACAATGAGGGGAAAACCTAAAAGGCCTACAGAAAGTTTGCCTCGTGCAAATCTCCAAGTGTCACCCACCAAAAACCCCTAATTACCGGTATGATTCCCTCTTGGAACAGCTACTTTGGCCAATCATAAATATTTAGAAACATGAAAATAAACTTATTTGAGGCCAATCAATGATAATAGATAATGTTAAAATAAAATAAAATAATTGGTGCATTTTGAAGTATAATCCTGTGTAAGAAAATTATTTCAGAACAGTTTTGGTCAGGTGGGATATAATACAATAAAATTGAAAAATATTTCAGTAAAATAGAATCTTGAATTTAAAAAAAATAATAAGTATGAAATTTGAAATAACAAACAATTAATTTATATTTATTTTATGTATTTTTATTTATTTATAATCTTTTCAATGTAATGTGAAATCATTAATATACTAAAAAAAATATGAAAAACTATATAAAATAAATATTATAATTATTTACATACATTCTGTATGTGAACATGTAGCACAAAATAAAAGACCATTTTGTAGGGTTACTGCAAAGGGGGAAAAAAAAAATTGTATATATACTTTAATATCCTTTTATGGCATTCTTTATTTTTCCCAAGGGAAAAAAGTCATATAAATAAATTTAAAATTAGTTATATATATATATATATATATATATATATATATATATATATATAAATATATATAAATATATATATAAATATTAATATGTAATCAATTACATGCTATATACATTTGTCATGTACGGCACATGTAGAAAATTAAAATAAACTTCCTTCCTTAAGGGTTACTTAGGGAAGGAAATAAATAAAAAATAAAAATATATAAATATATATATATATATATATATATATATATATATATATATATATATATATATATATATATGATTATACATACAAGTAGTAGTCCAAGTGTAATTTGATAGAGAACTTGTTAAATATTTAATATAAGCAGGATGCTCTCTTCTCAATTCGATTTAAAAAATATAAATATATATTTTTTGAAATCATTTACAATTTATATGTATATATATATATATATTAGTAACTCCATTCATTATTTAGTATATATAAATATATATATATATATATATATATATAAAATCAAACAATCTAATATACTTCATTTCTATTCTAATAATATAAGAAACTAAAATTTGCAATTATAAAAAATGTAACATAGAATAATATGTGCCTGATAATTCATTAAAGATTAATTATTATTTAAAATATATTATTTTACATTTTATGAACTAGTAACAACTTCATTAATTTATTTACTAACTTCATAGATATGGGTCATAACTCATATAAATCTTCATGATTACCTTTCTATATTGGAATGTCATCTGCGCACAATTATTTTGATATGAAAAATAGTCTTTAACAACAAAAAAAAAAAAAATAATTCACTTGTTATTGTAAAGGAAGAATTAATTCTGAATCTCAAAAAATCCAGAAAGCATTAATGACATCCAACAGCACATTCTGATGGAATGTAGTCATTAAGTTTGGATGTATGAAAAAATGGTTTAAACACTTCAAATTTTCATCGATTCAACCTATTACCCTTATACTGACAACCTTTATTAAAATATCTGTATGTCTGTCAGTCTCCATCTCCGTCTCCTCTCTGTATGTATGTATGTACATATGTATGTATGTATGTATGTATGTATGTATGTATGTATGTATGTATATATATATATATATATATATATATATATATATATATATATATATATATATATATATGTATGTATAAGATCTAAGAATTCCAGAAAGCTACAACAAAATAAGAAAAACACATTTAAAAAGACAGATGCTGACAGATACAATAAGACAATGGACTTTAACTACAAAAGGACAACACTTAAAGATATTTATAACAGACATTATAGAATACTTTCTATAATGTCTGTTATAAAACCTACAATAGGCTAGTGCACATAGGGAAGGCAATTGCTACGCCCAAGGACATAGCCGAGGCTACTCCCAAGGAGCTCAAGCTATACGTGAGGAGCTGCAAGCTAGAAAGGGAGTAAGACAGGGACGCAATTCACAATAGATCCAATAGGGTCGCGGTGAACAAGGGCTTAGGGCCCAGGTCCCTTTGTATTGTATTGTATTGTATAGAATACTTTGACAAAACTTATGCTAAAACAAATTTGTATATGACACAATTATTAACAGGACATGGGACAATTAATTCATACTTTTATAGATTTGGACTAAGCCAAGATGAAAGCTGTTACTGTGACTTTAATACAACACAGACATATCACCATTTACTGTACGACTGCACACTTCTAACTTAAGAAAGAAAAACATTACAGACATACATGACCAAACACATAGGACATTGGCCTGTTGCAGAAAAAATATCGTTTCTTAAGTGTGATAGGGCTTTACTAAAATATGCTGAACATATTTATACAAAAATGGGATACTGGAAAAACCATTATAGTTGAGAAAAAAAAATCCTTTGATTTCTTTCATATAGGAAACATAGTTTTTTTTTTGTATTCTAATTCCTTTTTTTTCTTTTATTTTGTTTCATTTTTTTCCTTGATGTTCTACATTTAGAATGTACCTAATCATAAAGAATAGAAAAAAATAATTAAGATGTAATTAATTACATGCTATGTACATTCGTCATGTAGAAAATAAAATAAACTCCCTTCCTTAAGGGTTACTTAGGGAAGGAAATAAATTAAAAAAAAATATAAATATATATATATATATATATATATATATATATATATATATATTTATATCAGGTTATCAATAAACTCAATAGCAGTAAATAACAATTAAGAAGAATAAGTAACGATTGTTATCTCTAGTTATTATCTCTATCAAGTCGGATTAAAAATCCTTCAAACTACATAGGTTCTCGGCAGGGCTGCAGTTAAATTATGACAGTATATATACCACCTCTGCGTCACACATGGTTAAGTGATCATAGTGAAAATATAGCATATCCATATTTTCACTGTGGTCACTTAACTTTTAACTTTGGTCTTTCTCTGCTCACGGCACTCAAGGCTACGAAAGAGTAGCCGAAAGGTCCTTAATACAAATTTTTAGAAAAATCGTATTTATGTTTTCTTACTCGAATCCCAAGTATTCCTTGACTGCTTATGCATTTTATGTAGTTAAGGAAAAAAAAAAATATATATCCTACTGAAATTTTCGGTACTTACGTATTAGCGTCAAAGCAGGTTAAAGAGGCGGGTCTCGTTCAGAGATCTGGATCATGGATAACGCATTTCTATTGGTCAATCACTATCAGAGATATCATCTAATGTGTTTATAGTAGCCATCTTGTTCCCTTTGTCTTTTTAACGCAATTCATTTGAGCTTTATTTACTCACGCAATTGTTGTTGTTTTTTTTTTTGTTACGCGATTTCAGTTTTTTTGCGAGTTACCGACAAAATAATAGCTAGGATGAAAGCTACTGTTTCGAAGCGATGCTAAATCGTTTATCAGTCCATTATCCAGCGAAAAACCATCGTTGATCTATATTATCAACGAGTTAGATTGACTAGAGTTTTGATATAACCTTGAGCGAGCGTAGCGAGCGGAAACGCATAGTAATTATGCTATTAAAATAAGTGCTACGCGTTTTCGCTAGCTAAAGGTTATATCATAACTCTAGTTAACCCAAATCGTTGATAATCCCGTCGCCATATTGGCAAAAACTGATTTGACTCCTTGATCCAGCTCTCTGAGACCCGACTCTTTAACCTGCTTTGACGCTAATACGTAAGTACCAAATTTTCGAACAATATAGAATTATAATGTCAATATCTGAGGTCATAATGTACAATATTAAAACTTTGACTTTAGCAAGGATCTGAGGGATTTGTCAATGCGAGAGGGCGGTTAGTCACAAATGAATGAATAATCGGTGTTTCATGCGTCACAACAATCGTAAACAACTTTCTCGACTATACTGGGGTCTCATTGAAAGCAGATCTCACGACTGGTGAATGGCCCGTGGGCACTGTGGTTTCTTTATCAAAATTGGCATAAAACGGCGCATTATATCGCGTTTCCTCCCCTTCCTCCATAGGTCGAAAAACTGATTATTACGTCAACCTGATAATACAAACGGGTGGGGCCCCATGAGAGATTGCCACGGCTCAGAATCTGCCCACAGGAACACTTTTTGGCACAATCAGCCCGAAAACACGCCGCAGTACACATACAGCTTTCTTAAGGTTAACGTAGAGAATCAAGTAACACAGTGTAACCAACGTATTCAAGAAAATTGAATAAACCTTGAATTTCTGTTTTTGGTTACTCAACGTTTTTGGAGTTCAAAACGTTTATTATTTATCGACACTAAGATATATATTAATTTCGATTATACGTGGATAAAATATTAGAACATTTATGAAATAAAAATATATAAAACAAACTATAAAATAGAATTCTTGAATACATTTAAATATTGTTTTTGAGAAAAATAACTAAAATATTCTATACATTTCATAAAGCATTAAATGTTTGAAAACAATCCAGATTCTCTTAAACGTATTTACAGGGTGAACGCAAGTGGTGACGAATACTTAAGGAGGTGATAGTAGACACCAAATGGAACAGAAATCCTCATTTCGGCTAAGGGTTAATTCCCTACAGGGAGGGAGGAAATTTAAATTTTGTGTTTTTTTAGGTTAACCACATTTATATATATATATATATGAGGCCTTCTAAAAAAGTTAAAATTGATAATGAATTGAAAGATGAAGGTAGGAAAAATAATAAGCGTAAACGAGAACACATTGATAATTCGGTAGGAGCACACAAAAGAAAAAGATTATTGGTACAAACAGAAATAAAACATTTTTTTTACTAAAAATAACTCTGTAATGGAAGAAACCATGTTAAATCAACATTTATTTTCTCAAAAAAGAAAGCAATTATTTGTAAAAAACAAAAATGACAAAGATTTAAATCCAATAAATCGATATTTTACGTTTAATTATCACCCGCTTATAGCGAATAGGGTAAAAACAATTTGTAAAGGTATATGTAAAATTAGTTGGAAATATGAACACAAGATACAGAATATGTTTAGTAACATTAAAGACAGGGTTAATGCATCAAACACAAAATATAATATCTATAAAATTAACTGCAACGACTGTAGCAAATGTTATATTGGGGAATCTGCACAATTATTAGGTAAAAGAATTATACAACACGTAAAGAGCATTGACACACAGGAAAACGGTACCGCATTGACGGAGCATGCAATATCAAAAAAGCACTGTTTTGATTTCAAAGAAGTTAAAATACTTAACAAAGAAAGAAACACGCTGAAAAGAAAAATTAAAGAAAATATTTATATTCTAAAAAATTCAAAAACAGCTGTTAATAAAAGGACCGATCTTAGAAACGTACATCAAATTTTCCATTCTGTAATAGATTAAGACCTAATTTTTGTAACGGACGGACTTTACAAATACCACATATAGATAAAGACGCGGCCATATTGGTAGGCTTAGGACATGACTAGTATTACCCCTGCCTCCGTAGAAGATACATGGGGAGACGAGAGGACTTCTTAGCAAGGTAGGACTTTTAAAAAATGTTTGTTAAAGTTATTTTAAAATCTGGACTTTTAAAAAATTTTGTATATTTTAAATATGTTTAATATTGGGAGGTACAAAAATGGATTTGGTTGCAGAAGTGCCCCTGATGAGGTGCGAATGAATTAAGCACGAAACATGTAGGGCAGAAAAAATAAAGTGGTGTGACACAAGGAAGTACTACTTTTTCCCGACCCTAAGCCTAAAAGAACGAAACGCATTAAGTAATATATATATATATATATATATATATATATATATATATATATATATATATATATATATGGCGGAAGGTCAGTAAATAAAGAAACATGCCGTTATTTCAGCTCCAAATCCTTTATTGATTGCTCTAACATTTTGCACGCCCTCCTAGTGCCCCTTCAGGAGCACCCCATGACTTCCCATGGGGCTAAGCCTGCCACTTCTGGCTCAGTTTGAGAACTCAGGGCTGTCCCTTGAGCTGTCCCTAATGTTTTGCTGATGTGACGAGAAATATATTTTTAGTTATAAGTTCCTGAAGAGGCAGCAGGAGGGCGTGAACACGTGGAGCAGTGGATAAAGGATTTGGAGCTGAAATAGCGGTGTGTTTTCATTACTGAACTTCCGTTAATGTTTCCCATCTTTGACTTTACTGTAACTTTAACAACAAGTACAGGTTTCTGGTTGGTTACTTGCTATCTTCGATCCTCATATCACTCGACTCTAGTTTTTACCTGTTGATGATAATCGCGTTTTTTTGCTAGTAGTAATATATTCGCCAATTAGTAGCCGATCCCCACCGCGAACCTACTGTTTGCTGTACAAAATGGATTTAGGCTCAGTTTCAGCTGTAATAGGATCCATATGTCTAATCAGGATCTGTTAAATATGTTAATAATGGTTTACTGATTAGAATTGTCGACCGACGTATTGTGGTAGAATGAATATCAAGTAGCCAAAGGATTGTTATTGCATTATGTATTGGTTCTCTAATTACGCTGCAGCTGCTAATTTGTTTTCGATAGATTCTGCCCCGGCGATATTGGGTTAGTAGTTACTGCTTGTCCCAATAAGCTCGTTATCAATACGGCATCTTACTCATGAGCATATTCGAATAATTACCGCACTGGAATTGGTACTTCGTCGTCAGAACTACTACTAGCAAATAGTTCTGCACGGAACATTGTCGTGGAACTATAATTCCTCCTTAGGCTATAGTCCGCCCGTAAAGAAAAGAAACAGAAGGGGCGTGGCTGGAGCGGAGCTAGGCCTTCCAACACATGGTCTGAGTGCAGCGCGTGCGCACTGCTTGGTCCTTTTGTTTGTGGGGAGACTACAGGCACCCACGTGCCGGCAGAACGTCCGGCCGGTCGATATTTTTGTGTGAGCGCACACGGTCCGGCAAACGGACAGCCGGTTGCTTCCCACTCCAAGCATTGCTTCCCCTTGGTTACCTGTACATAAATCGTGTATTTAGTAGGACAATTAATAGAATGCTCTCATTAATGTATTTCAGCGATCAACAATTTCGGGGTATTAGGTATTTTTTAATAATTTAGATTTTTTTTTTTTATATTCCCCTACTCTTTTTAAGCTTTTAATTTTTATCATAATATTACACTGATATAAACTGAATTTGGATCTGCAACTGGTCTCTAAAATTCTTAAACGTTTTTTGATATTTTAGTGTAACAAATAATATTTAAGGTACACTTAACATATTACTAGACGAACCAAAGAACCTTTTTTTATATTTGAAGTAGAGTAAAAAAAAATCCAAGATGAATTATTATTTTAAAAGTGATTAAATTATCGAATAATAGGGGTCTCCCTTGGTCTAGTGGCTAGCGCGCTAGATTCATAAGCGGGAGATGGTGGGTTCGATCCCGGCGCCAGAAATTTTCTCATCTCAGGGCTCGCTGAAAAAATTCCTGACTGCGCCCTGGACGTCGGCGCTAATGGCCAAGATTTATGACGATGCGCCGTAAAAAAAAAAAAAAAAAAAAAAAAAAAAAAATTGAATAATAGGAACACAATGACAAATTTTGATTGAAACATAAATTTCATTTACTCATTAAATCATGTGCACCTTAAATATATCAATAAGCATAAATGAATTGACAATCACAATTCAGTATATATCAGAACATAATATTATGATAAAAATTAACTTAAAAAAAGTAATACTCAGAGTAGAAGAATATAAAATAAATATCTAAATTCTTGTTAAATACTTTTGAAATAGATTTAGTGTCATATCTGGACTACTGGAAGTAAAAGTCATCTATAAGAGGACCTTTGGTTGGAGTGGGGAACGTCCGGCTGGCCGTTTTATCGGCCCCTGTGGCTTCTCCATTGGCACCAATGGTTCTCTAAGTAAACTAGCATTATACACTTTTTTAACGCCAGAAATAATAGCAGATTTCAAAATCAGCCCCCCAAGAAACACTAAAGTGATTTTCCTGTACGGAAGAAATTTGTAAGCCCAAACTTTACGTGACGTTTTGAAATTCAATACCTCCGATTTTGATGTCCTCAGGCTCATCAAAGGAGAGCTTCCTTTTTCTAGACATATAAATAACTATAGTATTATCTCTGATGGTACTATTAAGAAAACGTTCTCAAAATAAAAATAAAATTTAAGCTTTTTTACATATAACGTTGATTACAGAACAAGTAGAAATATGCTGATGGGCGAAAATGTGTAAACTTTGTAGCCTTTATCGAATCCTCAAATTTGATTTGAATCGGTTAGATTTTCTTTTAAATATGGTCGGATTTTTGATTTGCTAAGAAAAATCTTGACGTCCGTTTTGAAATAAATTTTTTTTTAACGGACTACACTCTAGAGAAGTCATTATTATGCCAAAATATTCCATGTATCTACCTTTTGCATATATCGTTGATTCCAGAGCACGTAGAAACATCCCGATTGGACGAAAATGTGTAACTTTGGAGCCTTTATCGACCGACCAATTTTTTTTTTAAATATGGTCGGATTTTTTAATCTTTAACAAAATCGTATGGGTCCATACAATTTTTTGTAATGTGTAAAAAGAATTAAGGAAAAGTTAGAATCAATCATTTGTGAAAGCAATTCTGCATAATGCAGTTTTCTTTCCTCTTCAAGGAGAGTTATATTTGGAAAATCGGAGTTATAGTAAAGAATCTATTGCATTTCCTACAAATACTCATTTCATTTTGAGAAATGGAGCAATTTCTGTTTAGGATATTGTCATTTTGTTGCTCTTTTGGTGCCCAATATCTTCCTTTGATTTGAGATTTCATTTTACATTTTTACATGTGTTTACATTTTTCACGAAAGATTAAGTCAAAACATGTTTTTTTATTTATTTTTTACGGCGCATATTAACTGTAAATATTCCATACTAAAATGACCGTAGCGATAATAACGAAAACGCGCTAAGATGACGCAGTTCTTGCGATTCGGACTTTTTTTAACATTTGTTAGCTCTCTCATTCACTACACACCACTGCATTCGCTGATTTCTAAGCAGTCCTTTGTCTCGCATGAAGCCGTTATTAATTTGAGAACGTGATCAGAGGGTTCATATAAAAGTTTAACGGGATTTCCATAATTAAGCCGACGTTTCAGATTCCATACGTTCCCTCGTGTTCACTTATTCCATATTCCATTAATGTAAATTGCTTTTGCCAATTAGTAATGATAAATGCTTTATAGTCCTTTCACAATTGATGATATCAATACATTCTAAGTTGTGTCGTTAATTGAATTCTTGTGTGGAATTTACAATGTATTGCATACTGAATTACTTCAACATACCACCAGAGGTGTGTTTAATGTGAAAAAAATTCTGGGTTTCGTGGTCGTGTGATCACTGAATTTGTTTGTAGGTTGATTTGTTTTATTTTAGCGGATTTACCCCAATTATAATGCTGGCTTTAATAAAAAAAATCAGACACTGAAGAGGTATTTGATTCTTTAACTAATAACTAGGGGATAGTGTAATAAGGTCTATGCTCCTTACGACACTAGGAGATACTCATTAAAGGCTGTGTAAGCCTAGCAACTATTCATCTGCAACGACGACACTAGGAGATACTCATTAAAGGCTGTTTAAGCCTAAAAACTATTTATCTGCAACGAAGACACTAGGAGATACTCATTAAAGGCTGTGTAAGCCTAGCAACTATTCATCTGCAACGACGACACTAGGAGATACTCATTAAAGGCTGTTTAAGCCTAAAAACTATTTATCTGCAACGAAGAAACTAGGAGATACTCATTAAAGGCTGTTTAAGCCTAGCAACTATTCATCTGCAACGACGACACTAGGAGATACTCATTAAAGGCTGTTTAAGCCTAAAAACTATTTATCTGCAACGAAGAAACTAGGAGATACTCATTAAAGGCTGTGTAAGCCTAGCAACTATTCATCTGCAACGACGACACTAGGAGATACTCATTAAAGGCTGTTTAAGCCTAAAAACTATTTATCTGCAACGAAGAAACTAGGAGATACTCATTAAAGGCTGTGTAAGCCTAACAACTATTTATCTGCAATGACGACACTAGAAAATAAAATCTTTAGTGCTCCTCCAAGTTTCGAAATAGATTTAGTGTCCTAAATCTATTTCGAAGAGTCCTCCAGAACAGTCAGGTGCACTACCACTAAGGGGGCACCTACTCTGGACCCGTTCCGATCCGATCCAATAGCCACCGACTGTCGGAGGAAAAACAAACACATGCATCTTAATGGAGGTGCCTACATTGGTCCCGCTCTGATCCAATCCGGTCCAATCCAACGGCCACCGATTCTAGGCCATTCAAACATATCCGCCATTTAAGATTTCGGACCGACAAAGCAAAATGGCGCCAACCCACATTTAGTGTTTCAAAAAGGTCTACAGGTTCTAAATCTTAACCGATTTCAATGCATTGTTTTTTATATCAAAGGAAATAACATTTAGAACAGCTTTGTCAATTCACATTTTTGTTCCCCTCGTTTATTAAATTGCGTGGAAAGATGTTTATAACCATCCAATATTTATAACCTTCTAATTTTTATAACCTTCTAGTTTCCTTTCTTATAAATAAAATATGAATACCAATACTTCTCTTTCCTCCAACATTCAACCTAATCGAAGGTTTCTATGCTTATTAGGTGGTATTTCTTAACTTAATCACTCATTTTCACTTCACTAGGAGGTCATTACTGACGAGCTGTGACTAAATCGGATCGGATCTGGTCGAGACCAATGTAGGCACTCACGTCGGCCGCTGTTGGCCGTTGTCGATCAAACGAAATCGGATCGGATCGGTTCGGGCGAAATAAGGGTCCAATGTAGGTGCAGCCTAAGTCTCACTCGCCTACCTAGCAGTAACTCAGGGGAAGTGTAGTTCGCAAAACATACCAACGAATCTTTTTTTTTTTTTTTTTGTAAGCATATTATTACCACATATTAAGAGCAAGAACGTCTGCTAAGTGTGGTTTCGTTAATTTTTAACAACTATTTAATTTTTTATTCTGAAATTTTGATATCGATATCCGATTGGTAACTTACCATAAACAAATAATTCCTAATTTATTCAAACAAATCAGATTTTCTAAAGTAAAATAACTGTAACCTCGTGTGGTTTCTTTAATACCTATAGGCGAATAGCAACTTACCCAAGGTTTATTCCTAATTCATCCAAACTAACCAGGTCTTCTAATATAATATGGCCAAATGACACAAGGAATAAGAACGTAAGGTATACGCCGAATGATTAGACAGCTTCTAGGTATTAGCCTTTTTTCCTCCTGCTTAATGTAAATGGACGTAAAAATTCCTATTTAAAAAAAGAATAATCCTATAATATATTTTCTGAGAGTTTGACTCAATACCCTGTTACACTAGAAGCCTAGATAGTTCAGCCAAAGCAAACAATAGAGAAACATTTCTTTCTTTTGAGTTTCATAGAGTAACTAATTCATGGGAAATTCATGACATTCTCTCAAATTCAAGCTAAACGAGAGTCACGATTCATAACTCATGGGAATAATAATATGGAGAACTAAGGGAAATTTAAAATATCTATGCTGTCAAGGAAAGGTCATCCTACATTTGGAGTGGTCGTAGAATAAGTTGAGCCACGTCCCTCTTGAACAATTTGGTTGATCCTTTTAAGCCAGCTCGCTCTCTCTGCTTATTTTCCCTTATGCTTAAAGGGAAGAGATGTAAATTCTCTTTTGTTATCTCCAGAGACCTTGGAGGTCCTCGCTCGGGACCATTTCCGCAAACCCACTCCGTGTAGATGAACGGAGACCTGCCAGTGTAAAGGACTCGCCCGAAATTCCTTCCTTCAAATATACAGGAATGGTAAATGTAATTTACATTTTGCCCGTATTCTACGTCTAACGTTGAGGAGACGCCGAAGTCCACCTAATCCCTTATCGTGCCTAGGAAGAAGGGAAACATCTCATACGCAGTGAGCAGAAATATACTAACAACAGTAGGCCACAGCACTAAATTCAGCGAATCTTTTTCTGATGTAAGTCGAAAATATAGTTCTGTTAAGCTTCTACGAATGTCTCCTCACAAAAAACTGCATTGTCTTCGAACAAAACTAAGATCTATCAAAATATTTTATGTAGGCATTTAATAAGACTGTCGATGCTCCCTCGGGAGTCCCACCCGCCGTAGCAGGTTGATTTTGGGTTCGTTGAAAAATGCCCTGCTCCACCATGGGTGTTTAGAAAGGTTCACAATTTGTAGATAGCCCGGCCTAATTACCTAGAAACCGATGCTCCGTTAAAAAAAAAAAAAAAACCCCACTATCTATACCTTTTAACATTTTTTTTTACTTCTCTTTTTTAAACGTAACGAAAATTAATATAGCTTGCATTGCACAAATGTGGAAAATGTGAATAAATTTGGAAGCCTCTTCTTCGTTTTTTCAAGCTTTCTCAAAAACCTTAATCGTTCAAGATATCAAATTGAAAGTTGTTTTCTTCGATTCTTTAATTACGAGTATATAAAATAATGTAAACGCACTGGCGTCCAAGTCGAGAGGGAACGCGCCCTACCCACGAAGACGCCAAATGGCAGTCCCGGTTTTAAGATTATCAACTCATATTCTGGCGATGCCTTCCGAACAATTACTCTTTGCGGTGATATATTCGTCCTTAAATTCTATAAATTATTATTCCAGTTTTGCTTCCATTCCTGCCAATTTCTTGGTCAGTCTCTATGCCACAATATCCTTTGTAGTCTTATCTATCGTGAGCGGGGCATGATACGCATCAATTGGACTTTTTCCCAGATTCATGATTTGCATTTGCTTACTTCATAGGAACGCCAATTTCTTGTTCAGTCTCTATGTCCCTAAATTCTATAAATCCTGATTCCACTTTTGCTTCATAATTAGGTGTAGGTTGTTCAACTTATCCTGGAGGGCTTAAATTCCTATCAGAACGTTCACAATCACGACATAGGTTCCAGGGGAAACAAACAAGAGAGAGAATGGAAAGGAAACCTCTACTGAATACTTGGCTGGAGAGAGGGAGAACATTCCTCGACACATTCCTGTCTAACGATCCAGCCAGCCGCCGAATAAACAGACCTAAGAGAAATACACTGTTCCTGGCCGAATGTCAGCTATTCAGCACACACGCTCGACTAACTGGATAATTAGGGCGGGGAATGATCCGTCAATAGGTCTAGTATAGAAGTAGATTTATCTTAGCCTCTTAGATATAATGTAGCTCGCTACATCTACAGGCATTCGTACGCAATAAACTGCGCGATGTGTAGGTTACTTTCTGCGTGACCTTTCCCCGTGTAGTCAGAACAACAATTTCCATTGTAAAAGTTTGCGTGGAATAGCCCTTGATAACTCGACTTCTTTCTTGGGACTTCCGATTTTCTAGGTCAGTCTGTATGTAACAATATCCGTAGTAGTCTATCGTGGGCGGGGCATGATCCACGTCAATTAGACTTCTTCTCATGTACTCACTATTTGCATTTGCTTACTTCATAGGAACGCCAATTTCTTGTTCAGTTTGTATGTCTCAATATTCTTTGTAGTCGTATCTATCGTAAGCGGGGCATGATCCACGTCTATTGGACTTCTTCCCAGTTATTCAAGATTTGCATCTGCTTACTCCATAGGAACGCCAATTTCTAGGTTAGTCCAATGTTACTTGATCCTTATATCGCGTACCCAGGGCGGGATGCCCTCGCCAATAGGTCTATTTCACTAGAATTCACGATAAGCTGTTGCTCGCTTCATCTAAACGCCATCGAAACGCCAATTCTAGATTAGTCTGTTTGTCACTTTATCCTTTTTAGTCATATCCATCGTGTGTCCTGGGCGGGAATGCCCTTCTCAATAGGTCTGCGTCCATAGAAGTCACGATTTGCTGTTGCTTGCTTCATCTATACTCCATAGGAACGTCAATTTCTATTCACACGATCCTGTGTAGTCTTATCCATCGTTAGCTTACAATTGAATCCCGGGGAAGTTGACCCATTATTGGTCTTCTTCCCTGGGATTCACAATTTGCATTTGCTTACTCCGCAGCAACGCCAATTTCTCATAGTCACTTTATCCTTATTTGACCTATCCATCGTGAACCCTGACCGGGAAAAGACCAGGACAATTGGTCTTCTTCCCTGGGATTTACGATTTGGTATTGCTAGCTTCATCTATACAAACAGGAATGCCAATTTTTATTTTCGTCTGTATGTCACTCAATCCTTTGTAGACTTATTAATAGAGAATACTGAGCAGGAAAACAGCAATGCCAATCGGTCTTCTTCCCTGGGATTCACGATTTGCTTTACCCAGCTTCACCAATACAGACAGAAATGCCGAATTCTAGGATTGCCTGCATATCACTTTTTCCCGTGTCGCAGCGCAAGCGTCGCATGCTTGATCCCTGCTCAAAAGGAAGATTAAGTTATAAGTCGAGGGAGAACGCTAATATCGACTCCATACTAAATTACTTGTAAATTAGGCGAGTAAGAGGAATTTGGAGCGTCGCAAACAGAATCGTGATGTTGGTCTACACGAGGCGATGAGTTAGCCGTTGTTGAGTTTTCTAATGTAGTCTAGCTCAGGGCCGAGGAATATGCAAATGCACGTGTTTAGCTATTCAAAACTACTTAGGCCCTTGCTCTGTTCCCGTGTAGTTTTGCTCTCACACATACTTAACGGTTAGCATAATTTCCAGTCGCGGTCCGACAAACACTTCTAGCTCTTAGGAATCTACTTTACCTGTCCAATGTCGCCAGGGAGAAATTAACTACTCCAATATGTAATATCCGGTGTCATGTACTTACCTACATAACCCCGCAAAGATTATTACATTAGTATAGAAGTTTGCACCTCACACAAATAGCATCGTGATTTTGAGCCATTTTTCTCATTATTATTTTTTTTTAATCGTGTGTTTAGCGGCGTATCAACGATTCGGCTATTAGCTCCGGGCGATCTATGGATAAAATTATATAAAAAAATTTGGAGGTGGAAAAATTGAACCCTACTATGTAACTATACTTGATACAGGGTGATTCAGGTCTAAGAAGCCAAACTCTACCGTCCGTTAGGAGGCTGACAAAAAATTAGTGAGAAACCTGTAATTAATCGAGAATAACAGAAGTGCGTTTTTGGACGTCTAGAAAGTGTCTTCTATCAATGAGTTTAATGAATTAAATCACTGTTTTCTTAAAGGAAATTTTATGATTTATGATGACATAATTAGAATTTAATTATCTTGAACAGTTTTTGAGCAATCTTTTCTTATTCAATAAAAAGTATGTCTACCTTAAAAAAAATAGAAAATTGGACATAACTGCCTTTCTCTACGGAATCGAACCATACTTCAAATGAACTTTTTTGTTGGAAATTATGTCAAGAATCACCTCCTTGAGTTTAGCTTCTTAGACCTTAATCGCCCTGTATAGTTCTGCCAAGCTAGGGAACGTTGTTTCTGGCATTTGCATTTTTTTATGATTCTGGGAGGCTAGGAAGCCTATATTTCCGGTAATCGGGCCTAAATATCTAAACTTTTTATGGTTCTAACAAGCTAGGGATAGACAATTTCCGGGAATATAGCTATAATTTTTATGGTTCTGCGAAACTAACATTTCTGGTTACGTCTAAACTTTTTGCGGTTCTGCTAAAGTAGGAAACAAAGAGTTCTGATAAACAGGGCATTTTAACAGATTTTTATGATGGGGTATATGTATTTATCCATTTTTATTAAAGAGGAAATACACAAATTTCGTTTTCTTTATTTTTATTAATTTTCAAAGATATCACATTCATATTGTCGTTTTTCAACCTAAAAATCAACGTTTCATTTCGCTTTAAGTAGTACGCAGTAATACTGGGTATTAAAAATGTTTATTTTATGCGCTTAACGTTTGTGTTACAAGTCTCGACCAGTTTAGATCTCATTGTCCATCTCGGTGCCGGCAATTTCTTAAAAACGAGTTACTACTTTATGTACTATGTATATATATGTATATTTTTTTTCGGAATGAGAAGAAAACATATCCATAATATTATTTTTAAAGAATTTTTTGTAAGGTATATTCAAATATATAATCTGTCTGTAGAGCTAGGTATCCAAATAGATGTAGCTATGGGCCTTTAGCTAAGACAGGGAGAGAAAAAGAAGGAAAGGCAAGCCCATACCCTTCCTTGGGAAAAAATAGCTGGAGGTTCTGAAAATTCCTTGCCAGCATTCCTTCTTTGCCTCTGCTCTCCTCCCACCCCCTACCTTCGCAGACAATAGCGCTGCTCGGAAGCGGCTAAGGAAAATGTAATTTGTATTGCCTCATATTCAAGAAGATGGATGGCTCCTCCCTTATATCCCTGCCTTCCTACCTTGATCGAGTAGGGGATTGTCAAACCTCCTTTTTATATAACTACGTGAGGAGATAGAGCGGTATCTTTGAAGCTATGTCAGGTTGATGTTATTCCTCTTGGAAGATATCCATATCCTACTCTGACCTACGGGAGATAGGATAGGTTGCTTCTTATCTGCGAGAGGAAGCAGATCAGAAGCATCTTATCTATTATTCGTTCATCTGCATGCACGAGAAGATCTCTTGCTGAAACAAAGGATGGGTATGCTAGTTTCTCTGGATTCTGTAGTCCCTCAACCGCTGCAGTGTACTAAGTGTCTCCAAAAGTCATGAAATATATTTTATTGCCGTGCCACAACAGGTCACTCCGGTAGGTTGGGCCAAGCGGACGGGGCCGGAAACACTGCAGGGGGCTCAGAACATCGGTGGCGACGTTGTTCGCGGATGAATTGAAGGGACGTGTGAAAATTGGCCCTGATCATTTGAACAACAATATTACAGGTGGTCATTGCAATACAACTCATTGACGAACCTCGAAGAGCGCTGAAAGGCAAACCGCGGTGTCTTCGATGGTGTTCGGGCCCGGCGTCGTGGCATATGCGCCAGAGAGATGTATTCTGCAGGTCCGGCGTCGCAGAGTGGGGCCAAACGACATTTCGTGTTTCAATAAAGGCTACAGCCTCCAAATCTTAACCGATTTCAGTGAATTTATTTTTTTAAACGAAATCTAATAAAATTTAGAACAACTTAGTCTAGCTGTTTATTAAATTGCGTGTAAGTAATTCAAGAACTTTTACAATTGAACATAAAATAATATTTTATTTTTCATCTAACTTATAACAGCACTGATATCGTTGATATTAAACATTCAAATCCTAATTAGACTTGGAAAAAATCTGGCATCTTCAAAACGTAAATTTATGTAAACATAATCGTGAAGAACAAAATATTATTTTATGTTCAATTGTAAAAGTTCGTGAAAAAAAATGCATTGAAATCGGTTAAGGTTTAGAGGCTGTAGCCTTTTTTGAAACACGAAATGTCGTTTGGCCCCACTTTTCGTCGTGGCGTGTGCGCCAGCAGATAACCTTCGTATTTAGTTTGAGACCTCATTACGTTATTCCTGGTGAGTTTTACGGGTCAGGTATCGTATGATACTGAATCCGCCAGAACAATTCCTTTACCGGAGCCCGCTGTCGTGGCGTATTGTAATTAATCCACTAAAAGTAAATCATTTCAAAAGATTCTGCATTTATTTTTTTATACATTTGCCGAAGTAACTATACAAAAAGGCCGTCACGCAGGAGCTGCATAACTAAGCACTTTCCTCGGAATTTGGGTAGTGTAGACTGCTTTCCAGAACAATTTGCTTAAAATATCCTACATAAATAAAATAAAAACATGAATAGTTCTCTTTTAAATTTGTAATGAGTAACTGGTCAATTATTAATTTGCTTCCAGAGTTATGTTTACACATGGTACCTATGACACTACGTAATAAATACAAAAAACCTCATATTATCGTATTTTGATCTAACGCAGGAACAGGATACAGTCACTCCAGTGGTAGAAAGCGCTCCTTGCGGCGGCTTTGTGAACCTACGTCTGGCGGGCTTTTCTATTGAAATATATTACAAATTAAACCCCCGCTTTCCGATTGACCGATTCAGCTCATTTTTACAACACTTCTTTCTCATGAGTTACCCATGACGTATACCGCGTTTCGTTACAATACAGCAGAAATTACGACCGGTATGAGTATATTAGGAATTTGGGTCCGGAGTAAACCCCCCCTTCTAATGAACCGATTTAGTTTATTTTTACAACACATATTTACCTGTAGATTACCACTACGAATACCGAGTTTCGTCGAAATATACCAAAAATCACGGCTGGTAGTGCCGAATTGGTATTGTGGGTCCGGAGTAAACCCCCCCTCCTAATGAACCGATTTAGTTTATTTTTACAACACATATTTACCTCTGGATTACCACTACGAATACCGAGTTTCGTCGAAATATACCAAAAATCACGGCTGGTAGTGGCGAATAGGTATTGTGGGTCCGGAGTAAACCCCCCCTTCTAATGAACCGATTTAGTTCATTTTTATATCTCACTTTTCTCTTTATATTACCACTACGAATACCAAGTTTCGTTGAAATATAACAAATATTACAGCTGACATAGTCAAATTAGTGTTTTGGGTTCGGGGTAAACCCCCCCTTCCGGTGGACCGACTTTGGTGGTTAACGAACTCGTTCAATCGTTTGCTAATTGAATGCTATATACCAAGTTTCGTGACGAAAAAACAAAAACTCTGGCCGCTATCGTGTTAATAGACACATATATATGTATATATATATATGCATATATATATATATATATATATATATATATATATATATATATATATATATAAATTTTAACGGGGGTCATTTTCGGTGTCTACTAGGAAGGATCGATAAAGATTTGAAGAAATTTTTCAAAAATTCCGTCATGAGTCCAACCTCAATAGCTACTTTCCTTCGGAGGAAAGTGCTAAAAGGCTAGGGCCCTGTTGGAAATTTTGTTCGAAGCCATTGGCCCTGAAAGAGTTATAAGGCGCCTGAATAGAGTGAAACGTGTAAAGCTTATTTCTATAAAAAAAAAAGTGTTTAATTCTATTTTTACACACGTTCCGGCAAGTATAGCTAGCTATATGAAATATAGAATATAGAAAATGCCATTGTAATATTATTATGAACTTATTTAAAATACATATTAAAACCAATCGAAGAAGTTGACATGTTAGAATCGCCTAAGGCCATTGAATGTTTTGTCACGCAAAAACATGCTTTGGAGCTTATGTCATATGGAGTGGGAAAGAAAGAGAAATAGGAAAACCTTTTTTCTGCTTTGTTAAGCTTTGCAGAAACAATCGCTCTCTGGGGGAAATAGCCTTTGCTCCTGTTTAACAATGAGCCCTCCAAGAGAGAGAGAAATACCTTTACTTCTTCAAAGGTTTATCTCAAATCTAAAACTATTTATAATAATACCTTCTCTACATGCGCAATTTATTCCTCCCAACAAACAAAACTAGATTTTTTAAATATATAAAACGAATTTTTATTTAAAAACAAAACAAAATAGTTTTATTAATCACACGAGGAAACCCTGACAGTCTTCACTTTCGCAATCTGAACGGTGAACGATCCCTCCGCAACAAAAACTTAAATAATATTTTTTTTTTAAATACATATATAAATGAGGTGTAGATAGTTAGCCGTCGAGGTGGGGATTCGGCTAAGAAAACATCAATACGATTTTTGTAAAAATCTAATCTAAATCTCAACAACACACATTTAACTTAAATTACAAAAATATTCTCTCTATAGAACGAAACAAAAAAATACCTCAGATCTCTGAATGCGTATACATAAACTTAAATACCAACAATATACAAAAACTACAAACAAGGTATGTAGTATCTTAGTTATTTTTAAAGATTTAAATTAAAGATCATTTTGAATTTTGAATTTAGATGTTCTAGAAGGAAGCTCTAAAAAATAACTATCGTACACTTACCTGCTTATTAACAACATAATTGTTCTCATAAGTGATTTGTATGTATAGATCTATAATTTGTCTTTATTGGTTAACTTTTCTGTTTATTAATTCTGTATTTTTTTTCTTATGTTTTTTAGCTGATGAAGACCACCAAAGAGCAGCCGAAACGTCCTTATTACAGATTTTAATAAAATTGGTATTGATTATTCTTAGCCGAATCCCAACTATTCCCTGATTGCTTACATATTTAATTGTAAAATTTTATTAACTCAAGTCACTTTTCAATTATGTAAACACAAATCATAGAAGATTATAAAAATATGTTATGAGGCAACGCGCAAACTTCCATAGTTCAAGTAACAGTACTGATTAATAAAATTCAAATAAATGAACAACGCCGGTTAAATTAATATAGAATTTCGCAAGCGGTTAAACGGGCAAAAATGAAAAAGACTTTCTCAGGCAAGATATTTACGGTCAAATAAAAGTATTTACGAAAACAGACTTAGGCATAAAGTGCACTACACATGAGTAATTTTTTTTCTCTAACAAGACATTTACGGTGCCATTGATGTTAAGAGGAGTATTTGCAAAATACCCTTTAACCCTGGATTGGCATCTACAGTAATGAAACTGTGGGGTAAATTTTACCCCATACATTGAAAAAGTTAAAAAAAAAATCACAAAAAAGCTAGGAAATGCTAGGAACTCAATATTGTTCATTCACCAAATAATTATCCTAAAAAGTATATTACTAAACAGAAAATATTTTTCAAGAACAATAAACCAGAATGATCAAAAGTCCTAGAAAATACAATGTTCTGTCCTGTTAAGACTCGGAAAGATTGTACACATTTTACTGATCGGTAATCGCGGCACATCGCCCTTCTACACACAGAGCACAGCGTTTTCGACGTTATCCTTTCTGTCACAAAATGAATATCTCACGGGTTTGTCAAAGGTAACGAAAGATGTTGAAGGTCCATCTGGAGATAATTCATCTCCAAAAACAACAAGCTTCAATATCTTCAGTGGTGTATTCTCCATTTGGGCACTAACTGCCACATGAACTTCACCAGTTGGTACCCAAAATCAAAGAGAAAAACGTTTCTGGGTACTTATTAGGACATTTTGTCACTTGAAAAGCCGTAACTTAAAAGTTGAGAAGATATGGACGACCGTTCGGAAGTAGGAAGCGTTGATCGTCGGGGTTTCGGTCAGTGTTCTTATTCAATAAAACACATTTTATTTGCTAAAATGTATATTTATTGCCGCCAACGTTTCGGCTTCCTATACAAGCCATCTTCAGGGCTGTAAAAACATATATGGTATAACAATGGTAAGGACAAAAAAAAAAGGCTAGAAACATTAACATAAATATGAGTACCTATATGCTTGAAAATATAAATATAAATATATATATATATAGTATAATAATAGCAATATAAATAAATATACATGTATATGGTATCCAAGCGAATACAGTACAAGTGTCATAGTAACATACCTATTGAGAAGATTGAGAACTGTCCCGTTTCAAGAAGAGAACATTTCTGAAGACTGGAAGGATGGGGCAGGGCTAGACAGTAGAGGATGGGGGGAGGGGGTGGAGAGAAGTGGAGCTGGGAGTGAGGACGGAGGGTAAAGACCGCGATAAAGATAAAGGACTTGCCGATGGATATTGCAGGTACAGGGAAGGATTGGGCCAGGGCTAAACTTAAAAGTGATCGACCCGTGAAGATGTACACCGTGGGGTAAGAAAATACCCCATACACAACTCGCGACCTTCTCATGCAGCAATTAGCAGACAGCTGGCTTTGTTTATATTAGTTCTACCTGCTAATGCACTTCCGAGTATTTAGGAAAGAGAAGGGAGTCTCTCTGATTTAAATTAAAAAACTCACCATAGAAAAAAGTGTGGGGTATTTTTCACCCCACGGTGTCAATCGAGGGTTAAGGCTGTATAAAGTCCACAACACATGAGTAATTTTTTTTTTCATTCACGATCCGATTGATACCAAGAGGAATATTTTGGAAAACATGCTTTAAGCCAGTAGTAAGTGCACGACACATGATTCATTTTTCTCTTGAACAAGACATTTACTATCCGATTGATATCAGGAGAAATATTTGGGAAAACGTGCTTTAAGCCGGCACAGAGGGTGTTCGCCGATGGTTTAATGGAGAGGTGCCAACATCACCCATCAATGGCAAGAAGTAAAATATAAATCAATACTGTTCAAATATTTTTTGAAACAGATTAAACAAAATCATTTTTCGCGTTCATCATTTTAGATTTTCGATCAATAGCAGAACAGGGTTAATACCAAGCAAGGGGTCTTCCTCTAGTGGCTAACGCATTAGTTTCCCATGCGGGAGTTGGTGAGCTCGATTCCCACCGGAGGCAGGAATTTTCTCATTACCTCGCTACACCAGGATGTCGGCGCTAAAGGCGAAATGTCGAAAGAACGATCACGGTGGTGTACAGAAGACTTGGGAAATATCGATGGAGAGATTACCTTTCGAGACAGAATATACATAGCCAAAGTAGTGTAGGGAATACTTGGCAAACAATTGGACGGAGTGATTACCAAGGAAAGCAGAATATACTCAACCCAAATGGTGTTTGGTCGTGGTGGTTATATCCATTTCTCACAGTGAGATTCAGTCCAACTCTCACTCCAAATTGATCGACATTCGCCTGGTACTGCATTCGACTTGACTAAATATGCGATGTCTGTCAGTGCAGCTCCGTAAGATGGATGCGTTTGACGCTTAAACTTTCGCGGTTCAATTGGAAGATAACTATTAAACGAGCCCAATGCTGTCGAAAGGACAGTCTCTCGCGAAGAGTTGAAGGACCAACCGGCAATGTTTCCAGATATTACAGGATGAGCCACAAAGACATTCGCTTGCATTCTGACTAACATGTCACTTTCGCCTAACAACAGGGTACCAGCCCGATTCGGTTGGGGCTGGTTGCTTGGCATTGCGATATGCGCTGGCTTGCAGTGGACGCCCCAAATGAACGTTAATTCGATGGGATCGGTTTTTCAATACGGAAGACTTGGCGTCGTCACTTGGCATTGCCACCAGTGGAGGGCTGGATGATTTTCAGAATAAATTTCCTAGTAAGTGAGTTTCGTTGCACGAAAATAAAAATAAGAGCTACTGGGAGGACATTTGTATATTCGTCTGGAACAAAGGTTCCCGCCTAACCCGCACGCCTAATTAAACAATTTTTCTGACAAAGGAGCAATGGTAACGCGTGCTGCAATTTTGAAGGAATTGGAAGGCCAAATCAAGCACGATTGGCGTCTGAGATAATAACGCAACGGCTAAGAATTAAGTGAAATTAATGAAAGTTGGCGTCCTAGGTTACAGCACAAACAAAAGTTAGAAGCGGTAGAAACAAACATTACGAGGGTAGTGGCAAAATTAAAAAGGTGGTCGAAGCCGTGCCCTCAAGAGTAGATTTGCAATCTATGAGTACTCCAACGGTCGAGCGCAGCGTGCAATTTGTTATTTGAAAGGTTTCATGACTCTGGGACACTTCGGACCACCCAAAGAGAGCGAGGCGCGAACTTGTGTATATACCTCTCCGTACTCCGCTCCACCCAACCGAGAACCTAAGAAGTTTTAGAGTCAGTATATTTCTAAAAGATGGGGTTATGCCTACATATATGGCAATTCCAATTAGTCGTATTGCTGTTTTCTTACTGCACTTATTGAAATGACGTTATCAATCAATATTTTTTATAGTATTGGTATTATGGGTAGGAGGGGCGGTGCCAACTACGGGGAGGAGCCAGTACGTGAATGATTCAGAGTATGGCGCGGAGTCAGCTGCCCTCCCAAAATCCCTAATCCCAAGACGTCTGATGCGAACAGAATTCTGGGACCCTCGTCAATGATCTCCCAGCTTGTCATCCAATAATCTAGTGCCCTTGGATACCTGGTGACCCTGCATTAGTCAAATGACTTGTTGTGGTTGCCACATTGTGCACATACAGTAGACTCGATCTGATCCGATTCGAATGCACCGACTGCCGGAAGGAAAACAAACACAAGCATCTCAACGGAGTTGCATACATTGGTCCCGACCCGATCCAATCCGAAGACTCCTGCAGCCCCCCCCCCCCCCAAAAGAATGCTTCTCTTGTCGTAGTGTCCCAGGTAATTATTCTTTGGAAATGACAAACTTCCGGAAGTACGATTGGCTTCTTAACTCCCCCTTCATTCCTACTACAAGGTAATCGAAGATTTATGCTCATTGTGGTATTCTTTAAATTAATCAGTTATTTTCACTGCACTGCTAGTTCATTGCTGACGAGATCGGATCGGTCGAGGTCGAGTTCAATGTAGGCACTCGCGTCGACCGGCGTCGGTCAACCGATATCGGATCGGATCGGGAGAAATATGGGTTCAATGTATGCCTTGTATACCTTCCGGGTGGATTTAGGCTACTTCTGGTCTATTTCCAGTGTCCTGCAAATATTGTGCGGATATATACGAATTATTTCAGGGTCGGACTATATGAATTATTGCAACTTCCGGCCCCTACTAATTAATTTCTTGTCACTATATTCACACCTGGGTCACCTCCGGGTGTTTTTAGACAACTTCCGGTCTCATGCAAATACTCTGGGGCTCTGAATACATACCTGGATTATTTCCGGCCTGGAATAAGTGACTTATGGCAACTTCCGGTTCTCTTTCGGCTTTACTTCCGGTCACTACTAATTAATTTGTTGTCACTATATTCACACCTAGGCCACTTCCAGGTGTCTTGCAACTACTGTGAGGCTCTAAATACATCCTTGGCTTATATCCGGGTCGCCCCAGGTGACCTTTACCAACTTCCGCTTTACTTCCTGCGTATAATAATTACTCCCGGGTTACTATATTGGCCCCTGGGTAATTTTCGGCGGATCTAGGTAATTTCCGGTTGACTTCCGGTGTTATCCAACCTATCATACTTGCGCTAAATTCATCTCTGGATTACTTCTAATTATCACTTGTAGTGATCTAAATTCATCCGTGGGTGACTTCCGGGTGGGTCTAGGAGACCTTGGAGGGCTGTGGGTTTACTTCCGTGTGTATTTGGGGCACTTCATGGTACTTCCAGTTCACTCCCGTTCTCTCATAATTACTTGTGAAGTACTCGATTGGCCCCCCTGCCACTTCCGGGTCAGCCTGAATCAACCCGGTAACATCCGGGTCTCTACTGGCTCGCTTCCTGTACCGTACTGTGAATAAGAAGTGTGAAGGAAGTAAGAAGGGTTTTTAGTGCTAATTTTGCTAAGCTATTTTTATGTATACCTGGAAGGTAATTGCAGAATTAATTATTAATTGCGACCTCCGAGATTAACAATTGATTAAGTTGGAAAATAACAGTGAAAAAAAAACTTTTTTAAAAAATGTTTAAACTTAAAAAGTTATTTTGGTACTTTAGCTTTTTTTAAAAGGAAATAAAAGTAAAAGATTAAAAAATACTTTTTTAAAATATATGTTAACAATTATTTTGACCCCTGGTTTAATCCTTTTAGTTAGGATTAGTTATCTCCTGTTTTGAGAGTAATATTTAACATTTGCATTATTCGCATGGATTTCAAATGTTATTTTATCAT
>OX328132.1:23244596-23443679 GCA_946811695.1 Gonocerus acuteangulatus
TATAAAGTTTAACAAACGAAGGACCAAAATAAAAATTAAATGTTTCCAAAATACTATGACAAAAAAATTACTTCATAATTTATATTTTTAAAATTAATGAATAACTGTTATGAAATAATTTTTACATAACAATTTTCTCGATAAAAATGTTAGGAAAATGTAAATAATAATTGTTTCTGAAAAAAAAAAAAATGCTAGTTTAATTTTAAAACTTTGAAACAACAACAAAAAAAGATTTTGTATTATCAGAGTGAAAACATTGATAAATTTTTAATGTATTTCAAGGAATAACGTTATGCAGTTCATTAATTTAATATTTAAATTTTAATTAATCACTTAACACGAGCGCTGCCATAAATCTCTATTGTCCTGAGAATTCATAAAAAAAAATACTTGATTTGGAACCTTTTGTTTGTTTGAAGTTTAAGTCAGCGAATCAATGTTCGACGAGAACCTATTATTACTTTTCCATGAAATAATTCAGTTTAATCCCAAAAGATGTCCTCGGATTGAAAATATTTATAGACTGGCCCTTATAATTGAAGGATACCCAGCAAGGCAAGTTAGTGTCGAGAGGGCTTTTCAAATACTTAAATATATATTAAAGGGCTACAGGGATAACTTGAGGCGAGATACTTCACAGAAGTTCCTGTTAATTAATCTTAATTGATTTGTATCAGTGTATATTGTATAAACTAGAACATATTTTTTTTTGTTAATTCCTTTCTATTCACTATGGCATTAATGTTGTTTTTTTATTTAAAATAATGTTTACAATTTAAAACAATAAAACAAAATTTGCATTATCACTATACAAAAAAGTTGGAATAACATTATTCAAATAATTTTTATTTTTAAGTCTTTGAAATGAAAATTAATAGAAAACTCTTTAAAAAAATAACAAAATATATTAATTACGTAGGCATTTATATTTTTATTCCCAAACAACAAAAATTAAAAGTAAGGTGAAACTCATTTGAAATACAAATTAATAGTTATTTTCGGTCCCTAGTATAAACACTTTTTGCAATGCTGAAACACATCCTCACTGCCACATTCACAATATAGATGAAGCACCGAATTTAATGTTCATTTCATCAGAAAATAAGCTTTGAAATCTTCTTGTTTACGGTCAATGTTATGAATTAAACCTTAAGCTGTTGAAACCTCCAAGGGAGGTTCTTTTGATAACGGCACGGTTATCTTGCAGTTTTGTTTACAGCTTTAAAAGCTCCCATGATAGAATAAAAAATTCGAACTCGCATGAAAATTGTAAGCTCTTAAATGGATTTAATTTAACCCCGGGCTTTAAATTTGTTTTTATTAATTTTTACTAATGGTCATACGCATAAGACTTCTTGATTATCTAGCCCCCCCCCCAGATCTGTGATATACGTTAGTATAAAGCAGGATTGGGCTATTATTATTACATATAATGGTACTTACGTATTAGCGTCAAATCAGGTTAAAGAGGCGGGTCTCCTTCAGAGATCTGGATCATGGATAACGCATTTCTATTGGTCAATCACTATCAGAGATATCATCTATTGTGTTTATAGTAGCCATCTTGTCCCCTTTGTCTTTTTAACGCAATTCATTTGTGCTTTATTTACCCACACAATTGTTATTGTTTTTTTTTTGTTACGCGATTTCAGTTTCTTGCGAGATAGCGACAGCAGAATAGCTAGGATGAAAGCTACTTTTTCGAAGCGATGCCAATTTGTTTATCAGTCCATTATACAGCGAAAAACCATCCTTGATCTATATTATCAACGAGTTGGATTGACTAGAGTTTAGATATAATCTTGAGCGAGCGTAGCGAGCGGAAACGCATAGCAATTATGCTATTAATATAAGTGCTACGCGTTTTCCCTAGCTAAAGGTTATATCAAAACTCTAGTTAACCTAAATCGTTGATAATCCCGTCGCCATATTGGCGAAATCTTATTTGACTCCTTGATCCAGATCTCTGACACGGTGTAGATCCAGTTCTCTGTGATCCGGCTCTTTAACCTGCTTTGACGCTAATACGTAAGTACCCATATAATTATTGTTTTCTATTTTATAAATTTATTTTCCTTATGTTTTTATAGTTCTAATTGTTTACTTATCGCTTAACTGGGTGTTCGTCGTGGGCGTATATAAGGGGGCCCCGCCCCTGAAATCGGTAAAAATGTATCACAAAACCTTACAAATAAATTAAATAAGATCACTTAGTTCAGAGAAAATAGTTTTTATAGGGTGTAATAGCGTGACACCGAATAAGGAGCGCACACATGACGTCACAGATCACTGATTTTTTTCATATCCCCATAATGACCCACTGTGGAGATAACTTGTGAATCTGCAATTGGCTCTTAGTAAATTTATTTTATTGCCATTAGGTCAGTATACAATTAACTGCAAAATTGATCTTAATAATTTAAAAGCATGTTTTCTTTAAAGTTAAATAATTTTCAATGAGTTTACAATATAACTGCAAAGGTTTAATAAAAACACTATAATTGTAATACATATTTATCATCTGTTAGTATTAGGTACTATTATTATTATTATCATCTGTTACTATTAGGTACTATTATTATTATTATCATCTGTTAGTAATTAGGTAGTATTTTTGCGTGCCACTAGTCACAATGGTATGGCCGATTTTAGACCTACATTTTTTTTGGCATTAGAAGATAGATGACACTCCCACTCCATGGAAAAAATTTCGGAGGGGGCTGGGAAAATTTCGGGGGGGGGGGGGGGGGGGGCTGAGACCATTTCCGGTGTATGGAATACTAACTATTTAGATCTTGGAAGAGTTTTAGCCAACTTAAACGCTATTACACTCAAAATAGAATATTTTTTATGAACTAAATGATCTTATTTAATTTATTTTTAAGGGTTTTATACAATTTTTACCGATCAAATCAAAATTCGGGGGGGGGGGGGGGCTGCAGCCCCGTCAGCCCCCCCTTATATACGCCCATGAACTGGTCACACTACTGAATACAAAACTTAAATCGGGCTAGGTAATGTTCGGGTAACCACAAAGTCGCGTGAACAAAATTCAAATCTTAATTAATAAATTATTTTGGCACCGGCAACACTAACTAACCAGGCGTAACTTTCCCGATGTTGACAGTCAAGTTATATTAGTGGTACTTCAAATTCTTAAAATGTCATAGTAATTTTATCCTGTTGTAAACCCCCTGAACAATTCTACAAACAAAAACAAAAATGTTCACTATAAGAAAGCCTAGAAATGTTGGAGTTAGTAAGAAGGCAAGTAGTAAGTCAAAGGAGCACTTGAGGTTGAAGGAAGCTGTGATGGAAAGTCAGCTATTAAAGAGCCAAGAAGTTGGTGGGAACTTCAGCTACACCCAGGGGGCTCTTATTTTCAGCGCTAAAACTTAGGGCTCCTCGACAATATCCTTCTAATGGAATATTACTCCAGTCTCTGAATACGAATGAATTGGTTTTACAAAAAGTTTGTAGCCTATAGTATTTGTTTAATTGGTCGAAATACGTGGAAATTTGGATACAGTGAAAAGGAGGGACACATGAAACCTGTAGCATTACAGAGGAATAGGAAAATTCCGACTGGAAGGAAGTGCGTCATCTTAGCGTGTTTCCACTTCTTTATTAACAATTGGTGTCATTTGGATAGATAGAGCTAATATTTTGTGAACAATTTATACACCAACACCAAAAAAATCTTGAAAGAAACGAGATTTTAGGAGCCATTGTGCAAAGAAAAGTTACAGTAACGGAAATAACACAATCGGCCTCTTGGGTTTCCTCCCTATTTCAACATTTTAAGTATTTTGTTTTACAGGAAAATTCATTTTACTGCTAAAATCAATTTAAAAAAATTCAAATAAAAAAACTGGGGAGAACAAACACAATGAACCGATCAAAACAACGGTTTTAAGTACTTCCTTCTCTGTACTGAGAACGTCCCATCGAAAATTACTTTTGTACAGAAGTTATTAAACTTTGAGAATGAAATTCATTAGCCACGATTTTCCGACCGTTTTCGAGAATTTAAAGAAAATATGTATCAGATTTAATCTTAGGAAGATGTGGGTTCAGGCAGGGCCGCCACATCTCAGAGCCGGGCCCGGGACCAGATTACGGGCCCCCACTTCTCACAGCCGGGCCCCCACATCTCAGAGCCAGAATGAAAATTCTAGTACTTTGCGAAAGGACTTTGGACATTTTAAAATTATTTTCATCTTCAGTTTTGAGCAAAATGAGAATAAAAGCCGACAATCGGTGCTGCAAAGGTCACTTTCGGTATTTTGTTTCCAATTAGCGAGGATTGGCCAGGGCCCCCACGGTGCCCGGGCTCGGGACAACTGTACCCGGTTGTTGCCCCCCCCCCCATGTGGCGGCCCTGGGTTCAGGCCCCGCCTGCTTCAGGTAGATATTTTCAGGTATGAGCCCGGTGAAAAACGTCCCTGCTCCTCTATTCCCACATTATCCTTTCTCTCACAAAATCCCCACGGATATGCACAAGAACACACCATACACGCACATACTCTCTCTCTCTCCCCCCTCCCCCTAACCTTCTCTCTCTCTCTCTCTCTCTCTCTCTCTCTCTCTCTCTCTCTCTCTCTCTCTCTCTCTCTCTCTCTCTCTCTCTCTCTCTCTCTCTCTCCTCTCTCTCCCTCTCTCTCTCCCTCTCTCCCTCTCTCTCTCCCTCTCTCCCTCTCTCCCTCCCTCCCTCCCTCCCTCCCAGACAAATACCGATCTAAAGTTTCTTTTAAAAAAAGTGTGTTTTTCGTAGTACAACTCCAATTTTCTCTGCTTGTACACCTTTTTTTTCAACGATTCATTACATTTTTGAGATCAGCATTAAATGTTCTTTACGTGTAATGCACATTCAATGATCACAATAATCTCATTCAACCCGTAATATCAATTCCAAAAGTAGAAATTAATAAAAACTTCTGGATAGCGACAACTTTTCGCAAACCCTACTCTTCCAAAAGTAACCCTGCACACTGCCGAATCCCAAAGTGCTTTCAACAGGTCCTGCTACCATCTTCAGAGCTTATAACGAGTTCAGCTTCACGGTTCAGTGTTCACTCCCTCGGTCAGCTCCCCACCCATGAATATCATTATAAAGCTCATTATAAGCTCTGAAGATGACAGCAGGAGCTGCTAAAAGCGCTTAGCGCGAAAAATAAAATTTGTTGTGAAGGAATTTACCTTCTTCCATTTTGCTCCAAATCATTACCTCAATTTTAGCTGTTTCCGTGCCTTTTAACATGATAGCGGACAGAGTTTTTGGTTTTTCGTCACGATACTTGGAATATAGCGTTCAATTAGCAGACTATTGAACGAGTTCGTTAACCACTTACATCGGTCCACCGGAAGGGGGGATTTCCTCGGACCCAAAACACTAATTTGATCATGCCAGCCGTAGTCTTTTGTTATATTTCAACGAAACTTGGTATTCCTAGTAGCAATCAACAAAGAAAAATGGGTCGTAAAAATAATCTAAATCGGTTCATTAGGAGGGGGGGGGGGTACTCTGGACCCAAATTACTAATATACTCATACCGATCGTAATTTCTGCTGTATTGTAACGAAACGCGGTATACATTGTGGGTATCGCATGAGAATGAAATGTTGTAAAACTGTGCTAAATCGGTCTATTGGAAAGGAGGGTTTACATTGAACTATGTTTCAATGGAATTAGCCCGCCAGACGTAGGTTCGCAACGCTGCCGCAAGGAGCGTTTTTTAGTACCATCTATAAACATAACTCTGGAAGCAAATTAATTAATTGAACATTTGCTCATTACAAAAGTAAAAGGGAACTTTTCAAGTTTTTATTTTATTTGTATAGGTTATTTTAAGCAAATTATTCAGAAATGCAGTCTACACTAACCAAATTCTGAGGAAAGTGCTTAGTTATGCATCTCCTGCGTAACGGACTTTTTATTTTATTTGCGGCCGCTATGAAAAAAAGGTTGAGTGCCACTGCTTTATTATTATTTATTTTTGTAAGTTTTAAACAAGTAAATCCTATCAATAAAACTATTACTAGAGTTCAAAAAAATCATTTAGAATGTTTACCAAGATATTTAAAATTTGAGGATCTATTTTACTACGTAATTTCATCAAAATGACATTTCCTAATATTTAGGGCAATGAGGGGTTTCGTCATGGATTAGGGGTGATAAGCGGCCCTCTAATCAGCTACGAAATATAGCTGGTGGCTTACTGCTTTATCTATGGTAATACAGATATCATTTCCTATCTCTTGTCCAACCTGTTGGATTTCCAGAAGGGTTCTAGATTGAAATCAACATATTTGAAACGGATTTAAAGTCAGGAGAGCAACCTGGAGCTCTAATATTGACTGAAGAAGTGTACATTTAACGCTTGTAGTCTGTTTGATCTTACCCTCCGATTTTCTCGGGTCCTTGAGATTGCTTGCTCGAGGAATATTCTGTACACTGCCTACGCTGGATCCTCTCGGCTAAATGGGCGAAATTCAGAGTTTTACTTTGATTGGAGTTCAGAACTTATGGAGAAGTTTGATGCCTCATTAAAACACCAATTCAACTGGCAAGTCTAATTCAAAATCGCTTTAAATCAATCTTTTTTCAACTTCATCTACCACCATTAATTCCATTTATGTTAGCAAAACAAGAATTGTAAAAATTTACAAATGTATTCGTACACTGAAACAATTTAACAAGGAACTAAATAATGGATACCGTGACACATGAATATAGATAATGAAGATTAGATAGTTAGCCGTCGAGGTGTTAAGTAAAGATGGAATGGTTGGGATTCGGCTAAAGAAACCTCAATACGATTTTTGTTAAAAAATATTTTTCCCATGCCCCTTGTGTATCCTTCCATTAACACCTTTTCTCCTTTCCTGTCATAAAATGTCTTAAACAGGCCTTTGATCCCTACCGACCCCCTCCCACCACCTGGTTTGTTTTCAGTTCCATATACCCTAGTAGATTCCTTTTTTCTTAGACACTTCCACAATGGTTACTTAACTGTCAACTTTGGTCTTCCTCTGCCTCCCGGCATTTTCGGTATGTAGTATCTTATTTCTTTGTTAAAATTAATTAATATTATTATTAGCACCTATTTACTTATATTAACTTCAATAAAATAGCCTTTTTTCTTCTTTTTGTGTTATGTTTCTATTGCTTTTCATTTTACTCATTCTAAGAATTTAAGACCAATTTGTTCTTGTATAATAAGTTAATTGTATTTATAGTTCTGTTACTTATCTCAATTATAACATTTTTTTTTGGTATTAATTTCTGTTTTTCTTGTCATTTTAGCTGACGAAGGCTACCAATGAGTAGCCGAAACGTCCTAAATATAGATTTTTTAAACAAAAATCGTATTGAGGTTTCTTTAGCCGAATCCCAACCATTCCATCTTTACTTATGAATATAGATGGAAGTGAAGTTGCAAGCTGCATACTTCCTGGAGCACTTTACGTCATCACCTCTCTCCGGTAAAGAATTGTTTTTACCACACACAAAAAAATATCAAAAATAACTCGACTTCCGAGTTAATGGGATAAGATTAATGAAAACAAACTAAAATATATCAATTATTTAGAACATGCCTGGGAATCAAAAATAAGGAGGTCGTTATTAGAAGTCTCCCAATAGGACACTCAAGGCTAACTCACGGAAATGTTATGTAAAAAGAGCGTTCTCCGATATGTTCCAAAAGTATTTTTGTTTTCTTTTCGGAGCATCGACTGCTCAGGTCATAAGAAGCATTAACATACGTATTGAGCGCATATTTGTTAAGAATGATGTGCAAAAAATATTTCGCGACCAAATAAATACACAGGGTGATTCAGGCCTAAGTTGCCTAACTCTAGGAGGCGATTTTACACATAATTTCCGAGAAAAAAGTTCATTTGAAGCATGGTGAGATTCTGAAGGGAAAAAGAGTAATGTCCAATTTTCTGGGTTTTTAACGTAAACATATTTTTTATTCAATAAGAAAGTATTACTCAAAAACTGCTAAAGATAATTAAATTATGCAATCATAAAATAGACAACATTTTCTTTAAGAAAACATTGATTTAATTCCCTAAGGCCAATGAGAGAAGGTACTTTCTGGACGTCCAATAGCGTACTTTTGTTTCTCTCGATGAATCAGAGCTTACTCGCGATTTTTTTCCTCAGCTCCCTTACGGATTCACTACTTACAGGAAAACGTCTACATTTAGCGGACACCATTGAATTCGAAAGTGACGAATCAGAGGAAAAAGTGGTCACAAAAGAAACTCCTACTATTAGGAGATGCCACCAATGTTAAAAAACGTTGGACCTCCTTGAAAACCTGTGGCTACGCTACATGTTTAAGCATTTAAGTGACATTTTAAACAAATATCCAAAATTATTTTTGTTACTGAACACATGTATGTTCTACCTCAATGGGAGTTCAGTTAGCCGATACTTGTCAATTTGATTTATATGTACGTGCCAATAACATGTATTTCAGGTAACCTCACTTAGTTAGATTTCATTTCAATTTTTGTTTATTTTTATCATCCAACATTTTTTCGTCCCATAAGCCTATCCTATGTTACATTTAGAATATTATATTATATTCCCATTGCGATCCAAACTCTGGGAGGAGGGTGAAGCACCATGCCCGGCAAAGCTAGTACTACTAAAACATCAGAAGGGAGGGAAAGAAAACTTTCTACAAAGAATAACAATATTTTTTTAGCCACATTTTAAAGAAGCTAACAGATAAAGTTTCCTAATTAAGGTGGATGGGAGTTGGGTCAAGTTGTTTCTCTTGAATCAAATCAGAAAAGAGAAGGCATAATGGGGGGGGGGGGGGGTAGGCAAGGGCGTATATTCCCTGCTCAAGACGGAGCGGGAAATCTTTCAAAAGTAAAGCTTTCTTAAAGGAAAAATCTCTCATTTTATGAATCTGGCCCTCCACCGAAATTCCCCCTATCCGGGCCTCAGGAACAGCTACAGAACCGAACAAAAATCTACCGGCAGAGCTATATAAAACGTTCGTCGCGCAGGAGCTGACGCTAACTTAGCACTTTCCTCAGAAGAAAGCTAGCTTACGCCGCATTCCTGAATAATTTGTTTAAATTATAATTGTATTAATTATTTTTTCCTTCAGTGGTTTGTATGCGAGGTACTCCACTACATAATAAACACAAAAAAAAAAAACAAAACACATTTTCGTTTATTGATCTTAACCCTACGAAATAATCTTATTTAATTGTAAAATGTGAGAGTGGGAAATCAAACATCAAAATACCACAAATTTAGACATAAGTTTATTTGTATATTTGTCCTCTGAATATCAACATTAAATATAACGTTTTCTCCTATAATATTTTGTCTTTATGACTGCAAGAATAAAAAAATACTATAATATATAAAATTTGTTTAAAAGGGGGGAAAATATAGTGACTTGAATGCATGCACATTAAAATGATCAAAAAAATAAAAATATTGTTATTCATTTATACACTTTTCAAATATTCTTTGCCTGTGTTCAGCACACAGACTCTTACTACACTTTCCACAATGTGTTAAAGCTTTCCTGTCTTTCTTACGACACAAACACCACATCGTATATATGGCCAACCGCTTTTTCACTCGTATCACATACTTCAAAAATTTCACTGTCTTCTCTATCCAAAACATCTCTAAACTCTCTGTTTTTCTCATTTACAATTTGCCAAAGCAATTAATTGTTAATTTAATCTTCAGTGCATAATAATATATCGTTATACATAGTACATTCGATAAATGAAAATATTACATTAACCACAACGTGGGGTCGCCCGTGACCCAAAGGCTTTATATACGTTCACAGGGATATGAATGAGAAAAGCCTGGCTCTCTATTGTGATAACCGTTGCCAGGACAGGAAGGTACAGGATCGGACATGTTTAACAGCTGGAATGTGTAGGAAATAACAACTATTTTCAGAACTCAGGGGTCACGGGTGACCCCACGTTGTGATTCCAGGGTTAATACTAGCTGTTCCCCGGCGTGCCATGCTACACAAGTGTGGATTTGTAAAGACACAAACATACAGACAGACAGCTGATAGACAATTTTGACTTAGGCTATGACACTCCCCGTATCAACATCTACCTGTGTACTAAGTTACGACAAAATCGGTCAAAGGTTGTGGTTTTGTATAAAGAACAAACATACAGACAGACAGCTGGTAGACGTTTTTGACCTAGCCTATGACACTCCCCGTGTCAAGACCTGCCTGTGTGCCAAGTGTGATCGAAATCGGTCAAACGGTGTGGATTTGTATAAGGAACTAACAGGCGTGTATAAGGTGTATAACACACGTGATTTTTATATACAAAGATAGATAGATATAGATATGTATAAATCAGATGTTTGTTTGTCATCCTGCTTGTCCGTCTGTTTGTTTCTTATGCACACCGTATGGCCAATTTTGAATGGTCAAAGGCGTCTAGTTCGGAGGTAAGGGATTCGAAAGTGTGAGCCCAAACAGTTACAGATTAGCATTATTAGATTCTAATATTACTTATTTGGTTACTAATTTATTTTTCATGAGCTGTAGATAGTTAGCCGTCGAGGTGATAAGTAATCAGGGAATAGGCTAAGAAAACATCAATACGATTTTTGTAAAAATCTTTATTAAGGACGTTTCGGCTACTTTTTGGTAGCCTTCGTCAGCTAAACAAGACAGCAGTGAACTGAAGTGAAACAAGAAGTAGCGAATAATAAAAATGCACACATTCACAGAGAGAACAACCATAACAACACAGAATACGGATGGCCAGGAGCTTACAACAACGCTCCTGGCGATCTTTATAACAACTAAGATTTTAAGTTTGGCGTCTTAATTCAATTTGAAAACCATTGCGTTAATAGGCTTCCAGGTACACGTTTAAAACTAAATTGGACGTGGTGAGTCTAATGAAATATTTCCAAGGCCGCATGAATGAATGTTGTTGAGGGAAAAAGCAAAAAGTCCGTCACGCAGGAGCTGCATAACTAAGCATTTTCCTCAGAATTTGGGTAGTGTAGACTGCTTTCCAGAACAATTTGCTTAAAATATCCTACATAAATGAAATAAAAACATGAATAGTTCTCTTTTAAATTTGTAATGAGTAACTGATCAATTATTAATTTGCTTCCAGAGTTATGTTTACACATGGTACCTATAACACTTCGTAATAAATACAAAAAACCTCATATTATCGTATTTTGATCTAACGCAGGAACAGGATACAGTCACTCTAGCGCTCCTTGCGGCGCCTTTGTGGACCTATGTCTGGCTGGCTTTTCTATTGAAATATATTACAAAGTAAACCCCCCTTTCCGATTGACCGATTCAGCTCATTTTTATAACACTTCTTTCTCATGAGTTACCCACGACGAATACCGCGTTTCGTTACAATACAGCAGAAATTACGACCGGTATGAGTATATTAGGAATTTGGGTCCGGAGTAAACCCCCCCTTCTAATGAACCGATTTAGTTTATTTTTACAACACATATTTACCTGTAGATTACCACTACGAATACCGAGTTTCGTCGAAATATACAAAAAATCACGGCTGGTAGTGCCGAATTGGTATTGTGGGTCCGGAGTAAACCCCCCCTCCTAATGAACCGATTTAGTTTATTTTTACAACACATATTTAACTCTGGATTACCACTACGAATACCGAGTTTCGTCGAAATATACCAAAAATCACGGCTGGTAGTGGCGAATTGGTATTGTCGGTCCAGAGTAAACCCCCCCTCCTTATGAACCGATTTAGTTCATTTTTATATCTCACTTTTCTCTCTATATTACCACTACGAATACCAAGTTTCGTTGAAATATAACAAATATTACGGCTGAAATGGTCAAATTAGTGTTTTGGGTTCGGGGTAAACCCCCCCTTCCGGTGGACCGATTTTGGTGGTTAACGAACTCGTTCAATCGTTTGCTAATTGAATGCTATATACCAAGTTTCGTGACGAAAAAACAGACACACACGCACATATATATATATATAATATATATATATATATATATATATAAATTTTAATGGGGGTCATTTTCGGTGTCTACTAGGTAGGATTGATAAAGATTCGAAGACATTTTTCAAAAATTCCGTCATGAGTCCAACCTCAATAGCTACTTTCCTTCGGAGGAAAGTGCTAAAAGCAAATAGAAAACAACAGATTTTACTAGGGATTTTCGGAAATATTCTTATTTATCTCGAATGCGGTTAGGAAATCGTATTAATTGTAAATCATCCATTCCGAGTTTTGTTGGTGATCTCGTTCGGAGTAGTCAGTGCTTAAAAGGAGTGATTTTCGCTTAGGATACTGTCAGTTTCCTGTTGTGACGCCTAAGGTATTAGCATTGAGATTTAATTACACATCTTTACTTGTGCTTACATTTTTCAAGAAAGATTTGGACAAACATTAACTGTTTCTATTCTACGCATTTCTAATGATACTACAAATAAAAACGGGAACCCGCTAAAATGACGCATTTCCAGCAAAGCGGACGTTTTTATATTTAGGCAGGAGTGAACGCTATTAGAGAGGTTTTGAAGCTGGGTATAGTCCTTATCGTCGTGGGTTAAACTAACTTATATATTCAGCTGATCCGACTAAATGCTTTAAGGAGATAACAGCTGAGCACCTGTCCCGGTGGGCGAGAGCTGCCTGTTCACATTCCGTTGTAGCTGTAGCTTGGAAAATGTCAGGGCCTCCCTTCATAGGTTTAGTTGTAAGCCAAGCCCAAAAACTTACTAACGTATAGGTTCGGCTTGTTCCTCAATAAGTCTTAAATTTGAGACCCCTCCTCTAGATTTTGCTAGTTCATGGGCGTATATAGAAAATAATTTCGGAGGGGGCTGGGAAAGTTCGGGGGGGAGGGGGGGGGCTGAGACCATTTACGGTGTATGGAATACTAACAATTTAGATTATCCATCTGGAGGGGGGGGGGGGTACGACGGAACCAAATTACTAATTTGCTCATATCAGTAGAAAGTTTCGTTTTATTGCAATTAATCTCGCTATACATCGTGAGAATCTGAAACGACAACTGCATTATGTTGAAATTGAATTTATTTAAATTTTAACGTCCATTATTATTAACTACGAATTTTGGAACAGGTTGTCTATAGGTTACCACCCTTTTCTAGCCGGGACAGGGCTGATGCCTTTTCTTTTTTCTAAAGAAAAGCCACCATCCCATAGTGGGAATCGAACCCACGACCTTTGGCACTGATTGTTACGTGCTCACGCCTTAACACTCACGGCCATCGGGCTTCCAAATTCAATTAAGCCTAAAAAAAAAAAAAAAAAAAAAAAAAGCTTTGGTTGTTATGGTCACCACCAGGGTCGTTGCTGTAATCTTTTGAACTGCTGTAACCGGTATTCTTTATTTTTATATTATCGTTATCCTTAACTCAGTGGTAGAGCACTGGACTGGTATGCTGGAGGTTTTGAGCTCGATTCCCGAGCACGCACTAAAGATTTTTATCTTCTAGTGTCTTCGTTCGTGGGTTGGATTCTTCCTCCCTCACCGTCCCTAGGCCAACTCAGCCTTTAATTAATTTATTAATGGGTACCTGCAAAGTGGGAAATGAGGCGGCAGGAGCACAGTACTGACAACACTTTCTCCCTAGCATATGTCTCTATAGGTCCTCGTGGCCTGTTACGGGACTGATTTTTTATCTTTAATTATTAGAGTTTAAAATTTGAATGATGTTAAATAACGGGTTTTTTTTAAAAAAAAAAAAAAAAAAAAAAAACTAACTAAAAGAGCTAATGTTTACTATTTTAGGATTTATAAGGATTGTTGGAATATATTGCCCGTTTTCAGTAAGTAATTCAGTGATGTCATGTGGTAAGTCTAGATTTTCACGTTGTTGGCATATTTTGCATTTAAGCAATCAGGGAATAGTTGGGATTCGGCTAAGAAAACATCAATACGATTTTTGTAAAAATCTGTATTAAGGACGTTTCGGCTACTCTTTGGTAGCCTTCATCAGCTAAAAAGACAAAAAACAAGAAAATACAGAGTTAATGAATAGAAAAAGGTTAACCAGTAAGATAACTGATAGATCTTTTTTTTTTCTTTTTTTTAATTTATTTTAAGAGCTTCGCAACGAAGGTGACTTGCTCTTTTTAAAATACAAAAATACAGTTTTATACAATAATACAAACTTATGGAACTAAATACTACAAAAGTGTTAAGGGAACATCATACATTTGGTAGAGATGTTTACAGAAATAAGAGCTAAACATTATTTACAGTATTGCTATTTACTCTATAATTATTATATTTACATATATACATTATACATGTATATATGTAAATATATATCTTATACATGTATATATGTAATATCTTATACATGTATATATCTTATCTTATACATGTATATGTTTCCAATAAAACTCTTCATAATGACCTAAACATCCCTTTCGTTCAAGAACTGGCAAAATCCCGATTCCTAACCTTTCATTCCAAATTGTCCTTCCATCCCAATCCCAGAGCACAAACACTTTCCTCCCAAACCCACCCACAAAACCCGCCTAGAAGGCTCAAGAGACATTGGCCTCGTGACCAGCTAAATGACTAGTGGAGAAAAAATATATTCCAAAACTAGGAAGTACCAATATTGATTGGCTTCTTCCATAAGTGTTGTTTGCACTACGCTGTCCCAAGGTGCTATACCATTGGGAATGAACGTACCGCTGCAATGGTGGTGCTGATTTACATGAATGGAGTGGACTGTATTTCGGGATATTTGAAATTATGCACGGATATGAAATAAATTAAGTGTAATAAGATTATGGTACATGTTTCTATGAGTGGGGGGTGGCCGAAAAGGGTTATAATATTGGTTAATGTATTAGTGGTTTTTGAGGTTTATAAAGGGGGGGTTGTATTAAAACAAATTGATGTCTGGTCCATGTTGTCTGCTGAAGCAGGAGTAGTCTCTGATGTTGAGATAGTTGTGCTACTCACTGTGGGGCCTGTCCTTTCTTCTCTTCATCCTCCTCCATGTTGCTCTCCGGGTTGCTTGGCTTCTACTCGACCATGGCCAAAGCTATGGGCTTTTGTAAAAGGATGCACATGGTGTCCACAGCATACATTAGTCAAAAGTTGCTAATGGAGTCCTGGACCCTTTTTTAACGGTCTCCAGCATTTGAACTGCATGGAGGTAGCAGATGAATATATGGAGGCAACCTCTGTGGTGAGCCGAGTGATGACGTCACAGGTTGGCTGCTATGGGGGTTTACATCAAACAAACCGCCCACCTAAATTTGACCCGGTTAAATTTAAATAAAGAAAACAAAACTTAAGTTATGGAGCATACAAATAATAAACATCACATGGGGAAAAACTATAACAATGACAAATGATGAAAGAAGACGATCACTGCATCGCTTATAAAAAGATAAATAATTACTTAAATTTAACAAAATAATAAATTTAATTGCTTCCTTCAGTTACCCTACTGAAATAAATAAATAAATGAATAGTTACCAAAACATGGTAGACGACAAAAATTAAAAGTTTAACTATCCTTGGACTCCTTGTCCTCGGGAAGAAAAAGGGGGACAAGCGATGACACGGCTCTGGTAAGGTGACTGCCGGAAGGAGTCCTGACAACTACCGAGCGCGTAACACCGTCTCTACCCGGAAAGGTTTCGACGACTCTGCCGACAGGCCAGTGGCCAATGGCTGGGCGTTTCTCGACGAGAATGACCAAGTCACCAGGCTGAAGATCAGGGGTTCTTCGCGTCCATTTGGATTTTTGTTGAAGGGTGTGGAGATATTCCCTTCTCCACCTAGGTAGCTCAACCTGATAACGGCCGTCCTTCGTGCGGCTGTGCGGGTTCTGAAAATGCTGCTCACACATTTCGTCTTTTGTTTTGATGCTGGACGTTGAGAGACAAAACAGAACGCTTGTTTCCGGGCTCTCGGTGGCTTCTAACTTCCCCGAGACCACAAGTCCAAAAACTGAAGGTGTAAGGTACAAATCGCCGACCTCGGATTTTATTGGAGCTCCGTTGATTAGCTGTGGGTATAGATCACTGCCAATCAAAGCATCCACTGGAACCGATTTGGCAAAATCCTGGTCCGCTAGCGGGAGAGATGAGAATCGCTCGTAGACATTTGGAGGAGCTGGGAGATTGGGCAGCGCTGAGGTGATCCGTTCGACGATCAAAACTTTGGTCTTATATTCCTTTGGGGAGGAATATGGCTTGATCACACAGGTCGCAGTGTTTAGGGGTTGAGCGATTTTGGAACCCCCGAGTCCACACACGTTTCCTATGAATGTTTCAACGGGCGCCCCTATCCGACGGGCTAGTTGCCTAGTGATAAAAGTGTGTTGGCTGCCGGAATCCAACACGGCGCGGATGGGGTATAGTTTTCCCTTTGGGGATTTGATGAGTGCTTGTACAGTGCCCAAGAATACTAGTCCGCCCGAATATGCAGGTTCTTCGGCTAAGGATTCGAAGCCAATGAACGCATCAGGGATTTGTGGATTGGCAGGTTCTTCATATTTTGTTCCATTTTTACTTGATGTTTTTGTGGCAGCTACCTTTTCCTCGTGTATAAGACTATGATGCCTTCCTTTGCAAAATTTGCACGAAAATTTCGACGGGCAGCAGGCACTATTATGCCCTTCGCGAAGGCAGTTGGAGCATCCCTTCCAAGCGGCAACGAACTCCGCTCTTTGTTCAACCGCGAGAGACGCAAATCTGATGCAAAATGATAAAAGATGTCTGCCTTGACAATACGGACATTGGCCCGAATGCGCCTGGAAACTGCGCGACCTTGTGGGAATCGCAAAATGACGCCTTTGACCTTGTGGTGAATTTGGAGCCTTGTTTCCTGGAATGTTTGTTCTAGGTGATGGGCTGCGGCGGTTAGTATTTGTCACATGAAACGATACACCATTATATTTTGCAGACCACCGATTGGGATATTTAGCCCTTGAATCGCCTTTGGGGCGCGATTCAGCAGGCATCGACGACGCTGACGACTCTACGTCTCTTGATAACTTAAATGCCATAAGACGTTGGCGCACAAAGTCTATGACGTCCGCAGCAGATGGCATGGCTTTCGGGTCACTGCGAGCTAGCTCGAACTGCCTCCGCGTCTCCGTGTTAAGAGAGCGGAGCGCTAGCTTAGAAAGTATGAAGTCCGCTGGATTGGCAAGATTGAGAGACAAGAACCCTTCGATGCTGTCACCGACCTGAGTCAGAAACTGCTCATATCTCTGACGTTCACCTAAGTTGCCTTTACAGTCGCTGTCAAGAATCCGCTGCAAGTACATGCTGGCCAGAATACGAGGGTTGTCATATGCTTCCGTAAGTTTCTCCCAAGCTAGCTCGTATGATTCTTCGACTTTAGGGAACCGGCAAATGAGGGAAAAGGCTTCTCCTTTTAGGGCTTGCATTAAATAATGTAGCTTGTCAACTTTCGGCAATCTGGTATTGTTGTGGATGAGAGATACAAATGAATCCTTAAAACTCGTCCATTGAAAAATATCTCCTGAAAAGCTGGGGATCGATATTTTGGGAAGTTGAGCTCTGTCAGATCCGCTTAAGTTCAGAGCGCCAAGGACTTGACTAAGGTCATCGGGAAGCATAGTTTGACGAGCATCCCGGGGTTCTTCCTTCGCTTTGAGGTGCGAACGTAGAGCGCGAGCGTTAAATATCTCGCTCTGCACTTGGTCGTAGTGCTCCTCCCAAGCCCTTGAGGGAAATTGATCTGGCTTGTCTATCAAGACGTGGATCCTATCAAGCTCATCCCAGGTTTCTTGATAAGACGCCCAATGTGCTTCGGCTGAATCGTGGTGCACGAGAAATAGATACGTTTGCGAATCATCAGCGATGGCGGCTTTCCGTACTGTGGACAAACTGGTAATGTTTCTCTTGAGAGACCGCAACTTCCGTTCAAGGATCTTGATGTGAGAGTCGTAATCAGGGATAGACTCAGGCATGGTTGAAAATTCTTCTATCACTAGAGATGACTTGAAAGTAGAGTGTAAAATAATTAGGATACTACAACCCATCGAGCAAAGAGGAGAGAAGAGAGAGAGAAAGCAAGACCATGAGGAGAAAAAATGCAAAAAAAAGAGTGCAAATGATGAGCATCACGAACATTCTATAGAAATAAAATAAATAGAAAATTGTATAATGGCTTTAAAGTAATAAAGCAGTAAATAATAGCACCAATTATTGATTCAGCAAATTAGTATATTTAATGATGTCAACAAGCAAAGCAAATAATTATTATAAAATAATAAATTGACCTAAGTAGGCAAGAAATAAAGTAAAGGCATGACAATGATGACGTCACGCAGAGGATGACTGTGCAGCACGGAGAGTTCAGAGAGCTGTAAAGAGACAGACCTCTCTGTTGAGGCAGTAACCTGCCCAGATATATGATAACAACTGACATTAGCACATTGTGTTCTGTACTAAGTTATTTGCTCTTTGCTAAGTTAAAAGTGTTGACAATCATTTAATAGTGACTAAATCATTGTATATAAGAATAAATAAGGTGCTAAAGGACAATTGATAATGTCAAATTAATTATATAAAGATGATAGCTGCACTATGTAGGCAGAAATGACTAAGTATTGTAACTTATTATTATCTAATTAAATAGATACACAGAAAAATATAATGACAAAGATGAGTATTTTATTTATTTAAATCCATATAATTGTTGAAAATTGCAAACCGCAAGGCTTAATGAATGCTGAGTGAATAACTATTCACCTTTATTAATCGCTTAATGGAGAATGGGAACTTAAGTCAGGTAAATAAAGAACTTAGATGATTATAACTTATGATTATATCCAGGCAATATTGAAAATTGATACAAAGCACTAGCAATAAAAGGTAAGTGATTTTGCTAGGAAAAGCAGTGATAGAAGTAAGCTGAATGATTATTACAATTATTTTACCAAAATTATCACAACATTGTAATAAATTAATTAAATTGTTGATCAATTTATAATCATCTGATTAAAATGTTCATTAATTTCTAAAGGTTTACTCAATTTGATTAATATTCTTAACAGAACTCATTTACCAGATTGAGAGATACTATATGTTTGATAATTAATGTTTCTTTTCTGCAGAAACATCTTAATATAAACATTAAATAATACAGTTTGCCTCAATGGAGAAAAAAAATTAATAATTAACTGATAATAATGAACGCAAACTCTGAAGTACAGTAACTGCACTTGCAACTGTTGAAAGTTGCAACTTGTATCCTATAATCTATTAACTATGCAAGTTAAATAAAATAAAGAGCTTTAAACACTAAAGTAAATAGCATTTTTGGTTCTACTATTAAAGATATGCCTAATATATACACAATAATTAATATTACTGTTAACTGAAGCAAAAAAAGTAAAAAATGTAAAATTATTTGAGAATCAATCATGTTGATAATTCTAATTAATTAAAAATTACTGCGATGCAATGATTTACAAGTAGGATTGACCTAATAGGAGCAATATATGAAAATAATAATTCTAATAATGAAGATTATGCAGACAATGATGATGAAGAATAAACAAAATAAATTGAGAAAGCTCAGTAAATATGATTTTAATTTTGAACCCAATTGTTGGGTTAATTTTATCCGGCCCTGCTGGACCACTATGTTTGCACTACGCTGTCCCAAGGTGCTATACCATTGGGAATGAACGTACCGCTGCAATGGTGGTGCTGATTTACATGAATGGAGTGGACTGTATTTCGGGATATTTGAAATTATGCACGGATATGAAATAAATTAAGTGTAATAAGATTATGGTACATGTTTCTATGAGTGGGGGGTGGCCGAAAAGGGTTATAATATTGGTTAATGTATTAGTGGTTTTTGAGGTTTATAAAGGGGGGGTTGTATTAAAACAAATTGATGTCTGGTCCATGCGGTCTGCTGAAGCAGGAGTAGTCTCTGATGTTGAGATAGTTGTGCTACTCACTGTGGGGCCTGTCCTTTCTTCTCTTCATCCTCCTCCATGTTGCTCTCCGGGTTGCTTGGCTTCTACTCGACCATGGCCAAAGCTATGGGCTTTTGTAAAAGGATGCACATGGTGTCCACAGCATACATTAGTCAAAAGTTGCTAATGGAGTCCTGGACCCTTTTTTAACGGTCTCCAGCATTTGAACTGCATGGAGGTAGCAGATGAATATATGGAGGCAACCTCTATGGTGAGCCGAGTGATGACGTCACAGGTTGGCTGCTATGGGGGTTTACATCAAACAAGTGTTATTATCATTATTATTTGTTATTATTATTATTATTATTATTATTTTTTCTTCGTCTTTACTTATTTATTATTTAGTTATTTTCATTTATTTTATTATGATTACCATTTATTCATATATTTACATTTAAATTATTTTGTTATTTCTTTTTTATTTTTTTTTTATTTTTTTTTTATTTTTTTATTATTATTTTTTTTTTTACTTTGTTGTCAGTTGTATTAATCAACTTTTGTATATATCATTAATCATATTTGTGAGCAAACTTAACCAATGTACTTAAAAATGTACAGATGTTAAATAAACGTATTATTTAAAAAAAATAAAAAAATACATGTATATATGTAAATATATATATATATATATATATATATATATATATATATATATATATATATTTACTTATGACTAAAACTACTAACATTAATTAATGGGTCATGGAAGACACTACATTTTTGAGGCCTTCCTGTAATGGCCATTACATATTTGGAAAAAAAAATTATTATTTTTTTTTATATTTGTAATCAGATTATTATTATACCAGGGAAATAAGTATGTCTAACGGCTTCCGTCCGACTAAATTTTATCCTGGAATCAAATTTTTGTGTGTAGGTTGTGTTGTTTTAAAAATGTTAATATATCGTTAATGAGGGGTCTCCCGTGGTCTAATGGCTAGCGCCTTGGATTCATAAGCGGGAGATGGTGGGTTCGATTCCCAACCTCCGGCAGGAATTTTATCATCCCACGGCTCGCTGGTAAAATTCCTCGCTGCACCCTGGATGTCGGCGCTAATGACCTAGATGTAGATGCGCCGTAAAAAAAAAAAAAAAAAAAAAAAAAAAAAAAAAAAAAAAAAAAAAAAAAAAAAAATATCGTTAATGAAGGAGCTACCCTCTGTCAGTAGTTCCTGTAAGTTGTAAGGTAGTTTTAGTTGTTCTCGTATTCTGCATCCCGTTAGTAAGTGTTTTATTGTCATTGGTACGTTACACTGTCTGCAAACGGGTTGTTCTTATGTTAGTAAAGTCTGTCCTATGCTTAATCTACATAGTATAACCACTTCTCGTCTATTTCTTCGGCTACTTCAGCTCCATTCGTAGATAGTATTTATGATTTCTCTCAGTTTGTTGTTTTGTATGTTTGTTCAGTATTTTTGCCATGTTTCTTGTATAATATCAACAAGTTCTTTTTTTATGTCTTGTATAGTCACATTTTCTGTCAATATTCTGTCATTTGTTTGTATAGATCTGATAGATCTATACAAACAAATGACTTTTGAGAACAATTATGTTGTTAATAAACAGGTAAGTGATCAATAGTTATAGAACTTAGTTCTAGAAAAAAAAACAAAAAAAAAAAACAAAAAAACAAAAAAAAAAAAACATAAAACAAATTTTAAATGAGGTATGTACAAGATAGTAGAGAATAATAATAATATTATTAATCTTTAACACTCAACTTATATAACAAAATATAAACTTTAAAATAACTTGAATTAATTTACATCATTCTTTATTTTTTAACTTGATCCTCTTATTTCTGTAATGTTGTTATAATTCATCAATTTTTTTTTTGTCATGACATATGCATATATATATACCAATAAGCATTTACTCGATTATATTAAATACTCAAATTAGTTTATATAATTCTTGCTACTTTTGTTTTTTATTTTATCTGGGTTTTTTTTTTGTGTTTTTTTTCTTCATTTTACTTTTTTCTTAATTTAGTTATTGGTGTTCTTTTTTTTTATTTGTTTTGTTTTTTGTTTTTTTGACTAGACTGAAAACATTAATTACTCGAGGGTTATTCATGTGTGCCCAATTCTGAGTCGTGTAAACGCGCTATGATAACGCAGTTGGAATTTTTTAATGTTTATAAAATATCTGTGGGTGTGTATGCCTGTATGTAATATTAGATGTAATCAGGTCACTTGTAACTTCATGATACAGTTGATTAATTTGTATGTTATTACTGCACCAATATAAGCTAATTAGGATTTAATATTAATATTTATTTATGCTAAATCCAGACGAAAATGATTTATGCATGGAAGGTATACGCTGGTGCCCCCTGCTGGTCATTGGCAAATATTAGATTTATTGTCCACATAAAAACTAACTGGCTGAAAGCCGTTACGGTCAATTTAGAACCCAAAGCCTCAGCTATAATCCTGCTCCATTTCACTCTATCTGCTGGCTAGATGCGCCATCAGGCTACTACATTCAGCCATTGGGGGTGATTTTCAATATTATCCAACCATATTTTCCGTAGCTTTCCACTATTTCTCGCATTATTTCTAAGTAAGGCAACATCTATGTCAAAAATATAAATACAAGTTTTAAACAAATATTTTCATAACGAATTTACTTATAGGTAACTACTTTTCTTTTCTAAATATACATATCGCCATTCCGGAAGAATAGTGACGTAGCTGAAAAAATGTACCAAATGCAAATACGTCCATAGACAATATCAGAAACACGTCCCATACACGTAGTTTCACTCAGGACCGCCTGGTCTTCTAGAACAACGAACAATTTTAAGAGAAACGGTGAGGTAAATGCACTTAAGCGTTGCCATTAGGGCGATTCTAATCCCTGGTAAACGAAAGTAAAGTATATATTCTACCATGGGCGTATATAGGAAATAATTTCGGGGGGGGGGGGGCTGAGACCATTTCCGGTATAAGGAATACTAACTATTTAGATCTTGGAAGAGTTTTAGCCAACTAAAACGGTATTACACTCAAAATAGAATATTTTTTATGAACTAAATTATTTAATTTATTTTTAAGGGTCTTATAAAATTGTTATCGATCAAATCAAAATTTCGGGGGGGGGGGCTGCAGTCCCCCCAGCCCCCTCTTATATACGCCCATGTATTCTACATACACTCAATATACCATTGTTTTCTGTAACTAACACCCTTTTAAACTATGCTTTTTATAAGTAAAGATGGAATGGTTGGGATTCGGCTAAATAAACCTCAATATGATTTTGTTTTAAAAAATCTATATTTCGGACGTTTCGGCTACTCATTGGTAGCCTTCGTCAGCAAAATGACAAAAAAAAGAAATTAATACAGAAACAAGAAAAAAATTTTTTATTATTGTGATAGGTAACAGAACTATAGATACAGTTAACTTATAAAAGAACATATCATATGTTCTTTTATAAGTTAACTGTATCTATAGTTCTGTTACCTATCACAATTATAAAATTTGTTTTCCTTGTTTTTGTATTAATTTCTTTTTTTTTGTCATTTTAGCTGACGAAGGCCACCAATGAGTAGCCGAAACGTCCGAAATATAGATTTTTTAAAACAAAATCATATTGAGGTTTATTTAGCCGAATCCCAACCATTCCATCTTTACCTCGACGGCTAACTATCTAATCATCATATGCTTTATATATAACTGCAAATCGTTTTTTTACTCTTCTGCAGTCTTTGCATTTACGTCCCTGTTCTTCGGGAACGGCGATATGTGCTTATGTATGTATATATATATATATATATATATATATATATATATATATATATATATCGCGTGGCGCTCGAATGCATCGATTTGTGTTGAGTAGTTGACATTGTGGGTGTGTTCTAAGGGAAGGGGGCATGTTTCCTGTAAGTTAGAGCAACCAGTTTCAATAAACAGAAGTCCATAACGCAGGAGCTGCATAACTAAGCACTTTCCTCAGAATTTTTGTAGTGTAGACTACATTACTGAATAATTTGCTGTAAATAACCTATATAAATAAAATAAAAAAATGAATAGTTCTGCTCATTTGAATTTCTTATGATAACGTTGAAAATGTCTTCTTTCATAGTTATGTTAATACATACTGTACTACTTAATAAATACACAAAAACTTCATTTTCCGTCTTTTGATCTGACGCAGGAACAGGATACAGTCCCCCTAATGGGAGATAGCGCTCCTCGCGGCGGCTTTGGGAACCTATGTCTGGCGGGCTAATTCAAATGCGTTTAAAGTAAACCCTCCTTTCCAATAGACCGATTAACTTCATTTTTACAACACTTCTTTCTCATGAGATACCCACGACGCATACCGCGTTTCGTTACACTACAGCAGAAATTACGACCGGTATGAGTATATTAGTAATTGGGGTCCAGAGTACCCCCCCTCCTAATTAACCGATTTAGATTATTTTTACGACCCATTTTTCTTTGTTGATTACTACTAGGAATACCAAGTTTCGTTGAAATATAACAAAAAACTACGGCTGGCATGATCAAATTAGTGTTTTGGGAAAGCACTTTGGGATTCGGCAGTGTGCAGGGTTACTTTTGGAAGAGTAGGGTTTGCGAAAAGTTGTCGCTATCCAGAAGTTTTTATTAATTTCTACTTTTGGAATTGATATTACGGGTTGAATGAGATTATGAGTATATTAGTACTTTAGGTCCGGAGAACCCCCCCCCCCCCTCCAAATAACCCGATTTAGTTTATTTTTACAACCCAATTTTCTCTGTTGATTACCACCACGAATACCGAGTTTCGTTGAAAAGTAACAAAAATTACGGCTGGTAGTGGCAAATTGGTAATGTGGGTCCGGGGTAAACCCCCCTCCTAATGAACCGATTTAGTTTATTTTTACAACGTATTTCTCTCTTTAGATCAACATAACGAATACCGAGTTTCGTTGAAATATAACAAAAACTACGGCTGGCATGGAAAATTAGTGTTTTGGGTCCGGGGTAAACCCTCCCCCCCTCCCTGTGGACCGATTTTGGTGGTTAACGAACTCGTTCAATCGTTTGCTAATTGAACGCTATGTACCACGTTTCGTGAAGAAAAAACAAAAACTCTGGCCCCCATCGTGTTAACAGACACACACATATATATGCATATATATATATATATATATATATATATATATATATATATATATATATAGATATTTATAAATTTTAACTGGGGTCATTTTTGGTGTCTACTAGGTAGGATCGATAAAGATTCGAAGACATTTTTCAAAAATTCCGTCATGAGTGCAACCTCAATAGCTACTTTCCTTCGGAGGAAAGTGCTAAAAATCAGACTTTCCGTTCTTATTCGTAGAGGCACTTGGAGAGCTTATAATAGAATCAAACAATGTTTTCTTTGTAATATTGTGAAAAAGTCGTTATCGGTGGAAAAGCAATATTTTAAGCATAACAAGACGTTGGAAACAGGCAGCAGCAAACTTTCACAGAAGCGGAAATTACTCAATCCGCCTTCTTCCTCATTCTTAATATTTTTATTCTGAATGTTTTATTCTTCATTTTTATCGTTGAATATGAGTTATAAAAAAAAAAAAAAAAAAAGCACTGAGGAAAGCGAACACATAGGACCGTTCAAAGGCCCGAAACCAATACTTTAAAAGTTTTAAGTACTTATTTCATGGATTGAGATCGTCCCATCAAAAACGTCTTTAGAACCGTTTTTGTAGCAAATGTAGTAAGCTTTCGAATGATTCCGGTCCACTTACTACGATTTCCCAGCTGTATTAGAGAAATTATAAAAACTATAGGAAAGACCTAAAATTGAGCATAATACAAGTGTTCAGGTAGGCGGATTCGGTTGGTTAACGAACTAGATCTTTGAAATTTGACTAGGTATTTTTGAACCAAAGTTAAAAAAAATCGGACCATTTTTGAGCCTGCGTGAGAGCGAGCAGACAAATATCAACGGTCAACTATCTCCTCTCAATGAAAGCACAAAATTGTTTTTAAAAAGATAGATATATCCCTTCAGAATGTGTAAAGCGTACAGCCCAAAGAATAAATGCGACAAAGGTTATCCACCATGGATTAGGTTGTCACCGCAGAGATATGTTTGACCTGTCTGACGGGTCCCAATAAAAGGGCCAATCGACTTCTAAATGGTCCAATTTCAATGGAAGAGTAGATGTGTCCGATATGGAAATGCGTGGATTGAGGCCTATGTGGAGTTGGTGGTCCATGGCCCGTGTCACATCGGGGGGTTTTGGTTACACCGCATGCTAATCCTCTTCCTGCCTATGTAAATAGAGCCCCACCCCACAGACCGAATGGTGCTCTCATGCTTAGCCCAACAACTAGTGTGCATATTATCCATAGCAGACCGGCTTTGGGAACTTGGCCTCCGAAGTTTGTTGCCTAAATAACAAGATGCTCCCCCGGAGCAAGCATGAGGTTCGGATTTCAAGCAGACAATAATTCCTCACACCCGAAGCCTGCGACTGCTGTCGTGTATCCTTCCGCCTCACTCCCTACCAATCAGCTCCGGATAAATTAAGGGCAGACAGCTTTGTCTACCTTCTCCTGAACTGTCTGCTTCCTCCTTGTTGGCGTCAACTTGCGAGTAGTACATCTCTCAGAAGTTGAGATATATACAATTTAGTTAGTCTAACCTGGGGACGATAATCGACAATTATAAAACATTATAGTATATTTTTAGCAGGAACTGCGTCATCTTAGCGTGCTTCCGTTCTTAATAAAATTCAAAAAGCTTGGAATATAAACCGTTAATACATTTTTTTGATATTTATTAAAGAACGTAAAAATATCCTGCAAAAGCATCTCGATGAAAAGCAAAATTCATGCGCTACTATGCACAAGAAACTGGCAGTAGCAAACTCAGGCCGAAATTACTCACTCCACCTCCTCGTTTCCCGCTAATTCTAAACTTCTATTACGAACAACAAGTCACATAAACATGCTTCTCATTTACTTATCCTATTTTACGGTAAAAATTGCAATTTTTAAAAAAAAACTGCGAATCAAAAACTTTGGCAAAGTAATGCAAAAATAAGTTCAAAAGATCGAAACTTTCACACAAGATACCTCTATGAAAAGCTGCATAAGAACCGTTTTTGTAGGAAATTTATTAAGTTTTCTAATATTCACCTCGATTTCCCAATCGGTTTCGAGATAATTTAGAAAATACACAAAACTCTCAAGAAATGTCTAGATTTTGCATGTTTACGCCAAGCAGACATTCATTCCATTCCCCACCTTTAATTGCCTAAAAAAGTGAACCTGGATGTCTAAAAAGGCAAAGCTATCACATTTACAATTTTGTTCGTGCGAATTTCGTCGAAAAACTACTAATATCGTACGGAAATTTAGCTGTTTTACGAACGAATGAAAAGTATTTTTATACCCAATTTAAATGAATTCGGACAATTTTTAGGCATGCTAGAGTGGAACGGACCCTAAAAATTAGCTATTCAAAGCTGATTGACACCGTATGTAGTCATCTCACTCATGAAAAATTAAATTTTGTCCCAAACTACTTTTTTGGGTTTCTTTACCCAACGGGCGTTTCTTATTGGACATTTAATGTAGTTTATAAAACTCTGGTCGCTATTTACGATACATTAATCCAAAATCCCCAAAACACAGTTTTTATAAATAAAAAAAAAAAAGACCAATATTTTTGTAAACAGACGAAAGTTCGTGTAGCTGTTGTAAATGTTCAGATAGGAAGCTCATTTCTGCGTCACTGAACTACACATGACGTGCAGAATATACCCCTGAAGTTATGACATCTTAATGCGGATATATATATACATATATATATATATATATATATATATATATATATATATATATATATATATGTGTGTGTGTAATTATAGTAAGCATAATTAATTTCCTGCAATACTGTTCTTATGTGATTTTTGATATATCGGGTCTTTTTGCGAAGACAACATCCATTTACTTTTGAAGTACCAGCAGTGATTTTATCAGCGCATGAGCATAACTCCTTCGGCTTCCTATTGGAGGATTCCGATAAGCAATTGTATTGGTTCTTGCTGGGATTAAAGTAACCTTCAATGGTGAAATAGCGTTTGTTTGTGAAAAAGCTCTGTTTATGTTAGTGAGAAAAAATGGGTCTTTACAATTAGTTCGCGATGCTCCTGACAAAGAAAAAGCGATTGATTTCTTACTCGCTAAAATTAATAGAATTCTATTAATTTTAGCGAGTTGGATTGACTAGAGTCGCTAAAATTAATGCAATTCTATTAATTTTAGCGAGTTGGATTGACTAGAGTATTGATATCTTCTTGAGCGAGCGGAAATGCTATATATTATAATGCTAAATAAATGTAAAATGTCCAAAAGAGAGAGAGAGAGAGAGAGAGAGAGAGAGAGAGAGAGAGAGAGAGAGAGAGAGAGAGAGAGAGAGAGAAAGGAATAAAATATGTGTGTTTACAAATATTTTTTATGTTATCCTTCATAACCTGCAAAACAGTTAACTTTAATGCTTAATAACTTTTTTCGTAGTTGAGAGAATTGATTTTGATCATATTAACCTTTTTATTAATAAATATTACTTTCTATTATCTAATATGGATTATAACCGTAGATAACGAGTCAAGTAGTAATAGATAACCAGCAAAGAACCTGTGAGCTAATCAGTAAGCTTATCAGCGAGTGCGAGTAACTATTATAAATCACTACTGCTACTTCAAAAGTAACTGGATATGGACTTCGCAAAAAGACCCGATATATTAATCTCATTCGGAAAGAACGATGCTTAAATGGACCGCTTATGATACAGCTTATCTTCTTGCTTGGCTTTAAGCTTTCATATTACATGGGTTAACAGTTTTATCGAACGATTAAGACAAATCATTAACTCTTTCTATTCTAAGCCTTCTAAATGACACTGGGAAAAAACGGACTTTTGTGTTTTTAGACATATGTCAACCGCAGTTAGAAGACTCCGTTCTCTCAATTGAGAACGGAATTTAAATGCCACATTTCCTGTAATTCGAACTTTTTATTTACCTTCCACCTGTCATGTATATGAACAAAATAAGATACTGAATTAGTTCTATCCATCTTTCGCCAATATAATATTATTCAATACCTGCTAAAATAGTATACAATGACTATGAATACCCAAAATGGTGGCTTATGAAGGCAAAAGTTATTTCAGCTAATTGACGACTCTAAATGGGCCAAACCCCAAGGGAAATGTCTAATCTCTGAGAAGGGGGGGGGGGTGGATAAAATCCATCGGCCCCATCTGGGGGGGGGGGGGGTTCTATCTATTCTCTTCTTCTTTATCTGGCCCTTAATAGGGAATATTAAAAATCGATAATTATTGCCTTCCAAGGATAGACAATTTGCCTTATCACCAATCCATTTCCATTCGTCGATTGATAGCCTCTCCGGGAAGGTTTTTGTTCTTTTTTACTGTATTTTTATGCCCTTTTTAAAGTGGGGTGGGTCTTGAATAAACAATGAAATGAAAGAGCCTATTAGGCGCTATGAGGGGGAAAAGAATTTCATTACGGTTATAAAATTCTGCGGGGTCAAGTCGCTAATTTTGAATTTATGCCTTATTTGAGGTTATAAGTCAGGAAGTAATGCCCCGTAAAAGCAGATTCACTTCTCCCCTATTCCGGAAGGCTGCTAGTGACATAATGAAATTTCTTCTCCCTCCCTAAGTTTTAATATTACAAAATCTTAAGTTAGGTTTAAGATTAATATGTATTCAAGTTATATACGAACATGGGTGTGTAGCAATGAATCCAGAGGGGCAGTTACTTAAATTTTCTCATCTCACGGCTTTTTGGAACACTCTTCGCTGCACCGATGTCGGCGCTAATGGCCTAAATCTCGATGTGCCGTAAAAAAAAAAAAAATACTTGAATACACAAGTCAGGTCCTTAACCAAAAAAAAAAAAAAAAGGCATAATATTTTTTTATTTTTTCTCATTGCAGGGCAAAAAGGGTTGCTGACCCTATGCAAATTAGTAGAAATGAATATACACTTCTTAGCAAACAGACAAATTAGTATACATTTGTAAAATATTTATTTTACTTAGCTAAAATGCATGACATTATTTATAAAAGAAAGTCTTTAAAATAAAGATTAACTTACATTTTACGATTTTATTCATTCTGAAAAAGGAGTTCTTACCTGAAAAATAGAAAACAAATTATCATTATTATTTTTTTTAAGAACATATGACTGAATAAACAATAATCTAGAACAGAAATTAAAAATAATACAGTCAGAACTTGAATAAAAATAAAGACAAAAGATGCGAAAAAAATAAAGATCTTACAAGTTAGTTAAAATTTTCTTCTGTTACAAAGATCAACAAAAAAGAAAGAAAATCAATTTTTCTGAGTTCCTTTATTTTTTTTTATTGCTGCTAAATTGTGTGACGAATATGAGATAGTAGAATCGATACTATTACTACAATAATAATAATAGAAATTTAAATTTATATATACTTATATATATATATATATATACAGTGGAACATGGATAATTCGAAATCGTGGTTAATTCGTATATTTCTCTCGGTCCCTAGAATTTAGGGCATAAACAATGTAAAAAAATCGTGGTTAATTCGAATAAAATTTTTGATAATTCGATTTTTATACCTCCAATGGGAGGTGTCCGATCTTAAATCTTGTGAAAATATTCTTGTGATAGTAAGCTACGGATGTAGGGGTTCCGGGACAAGAAGCGCGCAGTCTAGGTCTTGGAGTCTAGGAGTTCTGTTAAGTGATGGGTCGCGCTTCCTCCCTTCCGGGGGTTGTAGTTACATACACCATCCTGTCGTTTTATCCTAGATTTCCCTCCCACCGTCCCCCCATCTTCATTTCTTATTCAGTTATAAGTCAGTCAGCGCCTAGATCTGTTGTATTGTTTGTGCCTTGATTTATTGGTGTACAGTGCAGTTTAGTGAGTTGTTGATTTAAGATGTCGAAGCCTAGAAGTTGTAAAACTTTAACGTTGCCAGAGAAGACAGCTGCGATTAAAGAAGTTAAAAAAGGAATAAAGAAAAAATCTGAAATTGCCAAGGACTTTGGAACTCCTCTTAACACATTATCAACTTACCTGAAAAATAAAGAAAAAAATCTTCCCCATGAAAATGACTTTTTTCAAAACAATAGACTTTAATTTTTACTTTTTTGATAAATTATTTATTACTTATGTACGTAATTATCAATTTATGAAATATTTGTTATTGTTTAAATAAAATGTATGTATTTTGAAAATATGAAATTCGATTTTTTATCCTTTATTTTCAAAAACTTTTGTAATTCGAATTTTTTTATCGGTCCCTAGGGGTTCGAATTATCCAAGTTCTACTCTGTGTGTGTATATATATATATATATATATATATATATATATATATATATATCCCAGAAGGTAAAAAAAAATTCGTCTTCTCACAAAATTTCTTTATTTTGCACTAGGCCTACAACACAAATGTGCCATCATCAGGTGCTAACAACAAAATAGAAACATGCATTAATATTATTAGACTCAAACCTTGGTTCATTTTTGGGCTTATAGTAAATTACAAGGACAGTGTATACTTGGAATTTAAAAAGCAAACGATGACGGTATATAATGGAAAATGTATAACTTTATATACCTATATATATATATATATATATATATATATATATATATATATATATATATATATAAGGAAGAAAGTCCCGTAACAGGCTCAGGGGGGCAGATACTGTGGAGGTATCTGATTCTAGACCATACGGCACACTACAGAGATACTGTGGCCAGTGAATCTCAATGTGGGATCGCACCAGCTGTGGCCAGATTAAGTATTAGAAGGTGGGCGGAAGCTGAGCACAGGAGGAAGTGGTGCAGCAGCTCCACCCAGAGACAGGCGAAGCTGTTCCTTTCCTTTGTGGACAAGAAGAGGACGGAGACTCTCCTTAATCTGTGCAGGTCCAAGGTAAGACTAGTTACAGCTCTTCTTACAGGTCACTGTAGAATGCACCGGCACCTCTACTCCATGGGGCTGACCAGGACCTCATGGTGCAGACTATGCTTTGAAGACGACGAGACGCCGTATCACATCATATGCAGATGTCCAGCTCTTGTAGCAAAGAGATACCTGTATTTTGGTGCAGACTTCATAGATGACCCTAGAAGGCTACCTGAACTGAACCTTCGAACTCTGCTAAGGTTCATCTCGGATACGGCGCTGTTGGTGTAACAGGCTGGCTTGTCGGGTGGCACAATAGGCCTTGTTGGCCTCGGTGCAGCTCCCTCTACGTGGGCACCCGTTATTAATAATAATAATAATAATAATAAAATACTGTGGCCAGTACTATTCTCTGGCCGCCTGATTTTCCCCAATGAAGGTACCCCAGTAATTAATTAATGGCTGGGTGAGTCTAGGGACGATCTGGACCCCAAATCCAACCCTCGAATGACCGCACTAAAAGATAAAATCTTTAGTGCGCGCTCGGGTTCTGAACCTGGGTCCTCCAGGTCATTCAGTTGAGTGCTGTACCACTGGGCTAACCAGTTGAGTTTATAGCTTTGTTGTGCTGTTATAGCTTTGTTGTACAATTCTAACTGGGGGCAATTTTATTTTAGTAATTTTACATCCATTTTTTATACATGCATCCGATAATCCGGAATATTTGATAATCCGGTATGCTTCAAGTCCCGAACGTGCCGGATTCTTTATTAATTATATTTATTTATTTATTTACAGGTATATTACAATCTACATTTTACATTGTATTGTGTAATGTGATGACAGGATTAGCCAGGTCTCGGGTACAGGAGGTTGTCAGCCTTTCACCATAGAACCATCCCTTGCGTCCAGCCGGGAGGGGAGGTGATGAGACGTTGGCAATGATATCATGAGGAGAGAAAACATCCATTGATATTATTCTCAAATATTATAATATAATAATATACGTGTACAATAAAATATCATATACTAATTTTGATCACTGATATTATTTATATGTGTATATATGTATACACACACACACACACACACACACATATATATATAAACATAACTTATACATATATATACATATACACGCACACACGTAAATCTACGTACACTCATACGTAGATATATACACTTATACACATAATTTACTGATTTTTTTTTTTTTTTTTGTTCACTCTACTTCACAGCACTTCACTGGTTTAATAGATCTCGAGGTCACTTCCTATTAAGACGTCTTGGTGGAGAGGAAGGATGACTGGTGCTGGATAAGGATTGGGCTATAGGATTAGGATGAATGATTAATTTCTTATGGAAGGATGAGAAGCGAGTGGGGATTACCAAAACGTTTACCGGATTAAAGAAAGTTTACTGTATATGGATTATTGTATTAATGTTGTGTATGATTTCTTAAATGCTTCTTCTCATCCAAATTTATGGATTTTTTTTTTTTTTAACTTTTAATTTAAACAATGATCAATATTAAATGCCAAAAGAATCCCCGCAATTGCAATCTTTGTGTAAATGAAGGAAACCTTTCATCCCGTGTCGTAAATAATAGTTGGTAATGACTTACAATAGGAAATTCGTGAGCTGAAAATGTTCTAACCTGCACGATATTCCAATGAACCATTCCATTGTAATTCCGTTCGAATTCGATGGATTCGTGAGGGCTATTACCGTGCCGTGTTGTAAGCTCTGCATAATTTTAATTCCCTAAATACTGTTTGTTCTTTTCCAATCACGATATCCTTTCTTCGCTACATGTTTTGAGGAATGTCACTCTTCCATTGACAATAATGTTTCCTAATGATATTCCGTGTTGAATTAAAATTTTCAACATTACGAAAATGTTGGTTTATCGACTTATTGATAGGCCTGCCATACGTCCCTGTTTGACCGGGAATGTAAAAACGGATGTAGGGATCTAATTAATTCATGTTTTTAAGAATCTTTTCTACAATCAAAATTGTACGGGGTATTCTATAGCCCGTTCAGTTAGATGGTATAGTTCATTTCTCGCATGCGCGAAATTCTGCGCACATTATTCCAGATGGGCCCGCCCTTTGCGGTACAATTTCAATAAACAACACGCTACGTGAAACACAATAAAAACTTATTATGTCCCTTTTATGACTAGGGAAGGCTATGGGAGGCCAGGTAAGGGAGATATGTTTAATATTTATGAATACATAGCCAAAGCAAAGGCTGAAAACAATTTAAACTATAACGTTGCCTGTTCAAATAGATGGTTAGGTAAAGAGAAAAGGGCGTGGCCCATATTCCAGGTAGAAAATTGACGGTAAAATTTTTCTCAGTCATAAACTTATCACTATGAAATTTAAAACCTTTTCAGCCTTAGCTAAGAATTGATAAATATAAAACACTATCTCCATTATCTAACCTCTCCCCCCCCCCCCCGGGGCCCGGTCCCTTTACTATTTGGCTGGGAGATTTTTTAATGTAAATTAAAGCAGCAAATACTCCTTTTCCGTCCATGGATCAAACTGACAATAGACGCCTTTACTATTACTGGTCACTATGCAGTTTTTTTAGACGTACTAAGCTCTAGTGTACTTGCGTTTTTAAAATAGCAGCGGTAACCTTTTTGCGTTACTAGACGGCTTTCTGATAAATGTTGTATATGTAAACGGACGTGGGAAATCTGATAGACCATTTTCAAGGCTATATTTATAACCATTGACGAGAAAATTAAAATGAACTAGGGTTTTCTTAAGATTTTCGGATATAGTCATATACATTTCGGAACCGGCTAAAAAAGTAGTGGTATTTTGAGCAAGCACCTTCCCCTCTCCTCTATACCCCACCTCCTTTGAAACGTAATTTTATAAAACCAACGCAGAACTACTTTTCAACCCTTTAATAAACACTATACCAAGTTTGAACGAGATCCATCAACTGAAAGTAATTTTTGCACCATGGTTATTGAAAGGGACCACTGTGCGGCGCACAGACATCTTGGCCATTAGCGCAGGAAGAGTCTAAATCATTTTATTTTCACTGAACAAAGTTCTTAGTATAGGAATGTCCTAATTTTTAATGAAATAAGCTGCGGAATATTGGTGCACTCTGTAGGGATTTTACATCCCGGAAAATAGGAGGAATATGTAAATTAAAATCCAGTACGAGGTAGAGCACCCTAAAGGCTCGTGCACAATTTCTCCTCCGTTAATTAAAGGCTGGTGGTTTTGCATGACGGTTTTAAGTAGATGATAAGTAAGGAGAGGAAGGAGGAATTTCACAAAGCTAAAGTGTAAAGGATGCTTGTAGAGAATTCTCTTTGCTCCTAGTAGATGAACCTTGTTAAGACAATCCATCTAGTTGCTACACTCCACCAATTATTTATAGCTCCAATCCTCACCTATCCGATAACTAGGCCCACATTTACCTTTTAGTCTCCGGCTTCTGGAGTTTCATATTTCAACTAAACTACCAATCCGCCTAGTTTTATGCCTGCCTAGTTTAGACGAGCTTAGTATGTACAGGGTGTCACAAAAATAATGGTCATACGTTGGCCAGATGATTCTCCAATGCGAGATCGGAAAGAATAACCCTCATATTGACCCCCGCAAAATTAATTTTAAATAAACATTAATTCAATTTTTTTTACAATCGTATGTGACATTAAAATATACCATTAAATGGCTTTTTCAAAATTCCATTTAATACAAACTTCACTTATTTCGTCCTACCGAATTGATTGACAATTATTAATAATAGGATAAAGTATTTGCGGGAAAGAGAGCCGATAGGGGTAGCCCCCCATCATGTCCACCATAAATATTAATGAGGGTCAGCCGTCAAAAAGGTCAAAACTCCCCAATATATCAGGTGGAAAATGTTCTCTTTCTGGCCTCAGCTCTATTTTCCAAACTCTTTCTTATCTTGCGGGTAACCATAAGGAGAATGTATTATATTTTCAATAAGTTATTAAAAATATTATCTTATTCAAATTTAAATATATTTATAATGTGAGCTTTAATAACGTCAGCCCCGTTGGAGCTGCATAACTAAACACTTTGGTAAGAAAGTGGCTGGTGTGCGCTTTATGGAAGAAGTATGTGCTTAAGCTAACCTCAATAAACACAAATGATTTTGTTCTTTTACAATCTTGTTCCGAAGTAAGATTCTATCCAGGGCGTCCCGTATATGCGGGCCACATTTGAAATTATTATTATAGTATTTGAAATATAAAAATAGGTACAGTTTTGGCCGCTCTTCTATCGGTAAATAGTAAGCAAATGAAAAAAAAAAAAAAATACACTTGAGTTACCACAGACCATGTGGCCACATGGTTTGGGGTAACTCAATTGTTTTTAAAAATGTAAAAAAGTCTTAGTTATAGAAGAGGGACAAGCCCATAGATTTAAAGTTAAAGATTTATAGTGATGACAAGCCCTTGTGGAAATAGGGTGAATATATGTGGACTTATGAAAGAAGTTTAATGAGGATGGCCCTGAGGCCGAAACTTTTAAATGAGGAATTGTAATTAGCTCATTAATATAATTGGCTGAGGTGAAAAATAAAGTATATGTGGAAATAATTTATACCTCAGGAAATCCTTGTGGATAATCCCTAACATGTCAACGAAATCATTAGTTTTATCTTCCACCCCTTCGAGAAAAGCTTTTCCTCGGAGAGAAGTGCTAAAACGCAAAAAGAAAAACTTTCAATTCTTAATAACAATAAATTTTCAGTTTTTAAAACATATAAAATTTAACTCTGGAAAATTTTCTTCTCCTAAGAATTCCTAATAGTCAATTTAAAAACTGTTCAAAGGTTTGGCCAAAACAGGCATCACATCGCACATTGACAGACTGGATGGCATTATTTTCCTTATATATATATATATATATATATATATATATATATATATATATATATATATATATACACACATTTTAACGAGGGTCATTTTCGAAATCTAAGAGGTATGATCGATGAACCTTTAAAGAAATGTTTCAAAAATTCTTTCAAGAGTGCGGCCTCAATAGCTTACATTCCATCGGAAATTGCTAACATGACAATGGGACAGGCTGACAAGGACCATCAATCCCAAAGCGAAATTTTTGGCTTTTATAGTCCTCCAATCACAGCCGAGCATTGTCCATCTCGTCGCATCTGACAGTTAATAATTGTAAATTATTAATAAAAACGCAAGGAATTGGTAAATTGTATTACTTGCCGTAAGTAGAATTGAATCCCTCCATCAGCATCCGTGGTAAAATTCTTGGTCTTCTCATTGATCAGGAAAATGGCATTTTTCCACCAACTGCATCTTCTGGCTAGCGGTGCCGGAATCAGGAATTGCTAAATGAACACACGAGAGGTAGATAATTTTCTTGATGCACCAGACTATATCGACGACCGAGGTTTTGTGAATCTGCAGAAGGTGGATTATATTGCCAAGTATGTAGATAATGTTTCATCGTCTAAATAATCGCATTCCCCACCACTCGATATGGAAGGAGAAACTAACGGACAAGCCAACATCCTGGTGATTCCTTCATCGGTCCATACTCGTCGCTCTGAATGGGACATGTTATAATAATTGAGAACTATAACAGAACTATAGAGATCTCGACAGTAACACTGCTCAAGCTTTACTGGACTCTCTGGGTTTGCTCAGGTATAGTAAGTCGACAGTCTTTTCTGAACAAAACTAGACCTAAGGAAGGGGCCTATACCCTGACCAGAAGGCACTGCCATAAACATGTCATCAGACAAGGAGGCTGCAAGCTTGGCCACGAATATACCTGGGGGTCACTCACATTTTACCCAAGCTAGTGTTTCCCAGGAATTCTAACTCATGTATCCTGAAATACTGGAACAAAATTGGTTTTCGTACAGGGGTATAATATTTTAGAAATTCAAATTTTTCTATATCGGGGATATTTCCCCCCTCCATCTATTTGAACAGGCAACGTTGTAGTTTAAATTGTTTTCAGCTTTGGCTAAGTATTGATAAATATTAAACACTATCTCCCATGCCTGATCTTTCGAAGCCTTCCCTAGTACTAAGCAAGACATAAACAGTTTTTAATAAGTTTCACGGAGCGTTTCTTCTTTCAAATGCAAATGGCGGAACCGTAAGAATTTCTCGCATGTAGGATTTGAAGTTTTTAATTACTAAATGCATAGATAATTATAAACGTATATATTTCCATAAGAGTCATAAAACGAAGGGAAGTGGTCTAACAGGGGGAGTGCACAACGTCCCGCTCACCGGTCCAAACGAAAATTTTTGTAAGTGTAGTACTTAACTAGAAAAGGGTTCAGTTAAAGCGAGAAAACGCACTTCGCAGACGTTCGCCTGAAAAACAATGTTGAAAATTTACTTGGAGTTCTTAAAATGTTCCGAAGAAACCATAAATAAGCGCCCCGATAGCTCGGTTGGTAGCGTTGTACTCTCATAACCCAAAGATCGCTGGCACGAATCCCGTCTTCTATTAATATTTTTTTTTAAATATATTTTTTGGATAATTTTTATTTTTGTTCTTAATAATATTTTAGAACATTAATAAATAATTATAAAAATTTTTTCAAGGATTGAAATTTAATTTCTAACATTTTGTTCTATGCATAAGAAAATTCGAATGGTATAAATCTTTCATATATCCAAGGGATGATAGGTGCGAGTCTTGATAAAGACAAATAAAGAAATGTTTCACAACTCTGTACAAATAATTGCGGGAAAGAAAATAATGAAAGGGTGAAGAATTAATAGCTACTCGTATACATGAAGCTGTCAACATTTTTTTTCCCAGGAATTAGAATGTTTTTAGAATGGATTTTTTCCCTTCAACTCATAGAAAAATTTTCGTTTGAATCGGTGTGGGGCAATTTTGTTATTCCGAAAGCCCAATTAATGTTTTTGGTCAGACAGAACAAACGCGATAAAAGTGTCTTAGTTCTTGAATCTGGTGGTAGGAGGACTGGCTTATTAACAAGAATCCTCTATAATTAATCTAGTTCCTTAATATCGGATCTTCCGAAGAAGAGTTCCGATTAAATTCCACCGAAGAAGAAACAGTAACGAAATCTTCACCGCAGATCTAGCTAGAGATCCACTAAATAAACCCCATTGGCAAAAGATTGGAGTAAAAAGTTCTAAAACCACTTAAGGGGAAGGGGGGGGGGGCGGATACCCTCTCTTCCAGCAATACTTATGAGTCTTCCTCCGCTTCCCCTAAACCAATTCTCCTTTTCTTATTCTGTGGAATCTTTAGGGGCAGTAAACGTTCAAACGAGGTATCATTACGCGGCTGCTCCTATAAAACACATAAACTTTAATGGGGACACTGCGGAGTTGATTTACAGTCCTAATCTGATTTTGCCATTCAAAGTGTTTGGAATCATTAGATCTTTCCGAGTCTCTTAACTCAGGCGGGAGGGAGGGGGGATAAAAATATGAATACAGGACTGAGAGCTTTTAGCGCGTTTCCTCTCTCCCTCCAACTAGAGAAAACCCACTTAAGAGGTTGGTCTCCAGCATGGGCGTATATAGAAAATAATTTCGGGAGGGGCTGGGAAAATTTCGGGGGGAGGGGGGCTGAGACCATTTCCGGGGTATGGAGTACTAAAGATTTAGAGCTTGGAATAGTTTTAGGCAACTAAAACGCTATTACACGTAAAATAAAATATTTTTTATGAACTAAGTGATCTTATTTAATTTATTTTTACGACAAGTTTTGACCATCATTGTGTACGTCGAAGGAGGTAGGAAACGATGAGAGACGTACCCAGCATTTTAAGCCTCCAACAATCTCTCACCTATCCATCCTCCCGCCGACGGAAAGGTGCGGATGTCCCCGCAAGCCCACATACGCCTCCTCTCGTATGTCGCAAGCTTGCGGACACATCCCCGGAAAGGGATACCTATTTCTCTAGCTTCAACTCCGAGACAGTCAGTCACCAGAGACCTGGGCAGACTGACCCAGAGAATCTAAAACACGCCACTACGTCTGTAACCGGCGAAGCCTGAAGGGCCCCCGGCCACCAGCCCAACCCGTAGTACCATTTTAGGACTTAGTCCATCTGGTCTTGAATGGTCACAGACCCGAAGAACGTTCTCTCCTACGGTTCCCCTATCCATAGGGAGCCAGGGGGGGACTAACCCTGGCTCCCCATAGACAGGGAGGGATCCGTACCCTCAGTTTAGACCATCAAATGAAAATTTCGGGGGGGGGGGACTTCAGCCCCCTCAGCCCCCCCTATATACGCCCATGGTCTCCAGCGGTCGTGCTCCTCCTGCCATCGCAATATTTCGCCGGATTTCTCTCCGGCTTCTTCGGGCTTTCGCTCATCCTTGCTGGTTGGTAAGGATGAGAGAAAGCCCGAAGAAGCCGGAGAGGAATCCGGCAAAATATTGCGGTGACAGGAGGAGCAAGACCGCTGGAGACAGATGCCGAATGACCTACACATTGAATTCCCAGCGAAGTAGCATAAAAACAACATATATATATATATATATATATATATATATATATATATATATATATATATATATATATATACAGTGGCTCACAGTCAAAATGATGCAAAGCAAGATTTCTATTTCTATTGCTAGTTGATCTCAATTTGTACAATTTAAATGCCAATGCACATTAGGGTATAATAATCCATTGTCATACGTTAAGTTTATATAATCAAATCAACCCTACAACATTTATACAAATAGAAAAAAAAATCTTCATTAAAACTCATAGGAATTGAAGGTCACAGTGAAAAAGATGCAAAGTGTAGTTCCGTTTAGAAAATAGGTATTCTTCAATTTTTAGTACATAAGTTTACTAGTATTTTAATTCCTTTTCATTCTTTTAATAAAAAAGAAAATAAACAATATGAATGCAAGTAATCAGTCTTGTTTGAGGATTTGCTTAAATTTGGTACGCATACAACTATTCCTGAACGAGAAATAGTGATTAACTAATTTAAAATGGGCAAAACAACACATAATCGCGTCTATTATCAATAGGATTTATGCGACCAGTCAATATATTATTGAACATTTTAAAAAAGAAAACAGAATAACAAGAAAATCTGGAGCCATTACAAAATAAATGTTTTACTGGCAATTACAAAAGTTGGATTTTGTGCCAAATAAAGAATAATACAAAACTAAGTGCTGCAAAGTTGGCTACTTTAATTAAAAATCGTTTATAAAAAAAGGTTTGTGCTGGAGCCATTTAAAGAGTTAAGAAAAATGCAATACAATGGTAGAGTTGCAAGGCAAAATTCTTGCATAAACAAAAAATATAAAAAGATGCAAGAACAACAAGAAGTTTTGTCTGGAGAAAGGCAAATGAAGAGCTCCATGGGAAAAATCTTCTCCTGAACATCAAACATTGAGGTGATCATGTTATGGTTTGGGGGAGTATAACTGCTTCGGCGGTAGGATATTATCATTTTATTGAGAAACATTAATATTGTGACATGCTGAAAAAAATATTGCAACCAAGTTCAGAATAATAAATTATTTTGCTTTTTATAGACATAATGATACCAAGGACTCTTCTTATCTCGCAAGAGAATGGGGTTTATATAATTGCTCCAAAACTATAAAAGCACCTCTCAAATCATCAGACCTCAACGTCATAGAGAATTTATGGGGTTAATTTTAAACAAAAGTGTGGAAACATATATCAAACTAAGAATACCTCAAAAAGACACTTCAAAAAGAATGGGAGAAGATAAGTCCATCTTGCACTGAAAAGCTTGTCAAATGTATGCCCAATTGTTTGAAAGTGATAATAAATAATAAAGGATTACCTAAAAAGTAATAACATTTAAAATATTTTGGAATTTTTGGACATTTTCCATTTTGCATCATTTTCACTGTGACCTTAGAAGTGTATATTAATGTATAAAGTTTTTCTTTCATTTTTTTATTTTATCTCAAATTAATTTTTAACTATTGTATATTCTAGCCTGATGATCCTACTGTATTTTTGTGAACAATGATTTTTCAGAATAAATTGTGGGTTGATATTAAATATATTTTTTTAAAAGTAAATATCTTGCATCATTTTGACTGTGAGCCACTGTATATATATATATATATATATATATATATATATATATATATATATATATGTGTGTATGTGTGTGTGTGTGTGTGTGTGTGTGTGTGTGTGTGCGCGTGTGTCTGTGGTGTGTGCCCGGCAGCAAAACGAACTGGGACTACTAATTAGGGTTAGGACCTCTTCCCTGTACAAGAAGGGGTAATACTCAGCCAGAAGCGTAAACGTGGTTAAAAATAAATATTAAGTGCTTTAAAATAAACTCTTTGTGCTTGATTTTCGGATTTTTTTATTGTTTATTGTTTTAACAGGTTTGACATCTAAGATATTTAAATTTTGGTTGCATCTTATATTACTTCTCTTTGAGATTTTATTTTATATTTGTCACAAAAGATCAAAACCTAACAATAACTAATTTTATTCCTTTACTAATTAATGGCACAAGGGATATGAACGGAACCGCACTAAGATGACGCAGTTCCTGCGAGTCGGACTTTTTTTTTTTGTTTACTGCAATTACTAACCTATTGCTCTACTTTTGATTTTTACCAGGAATATAATACTCCAAACCCTCTGATGAGGAAGAGCTCTTTACTACGGAGTATCAATAGTACACTTTTTTGGAGATATTGTTATTTCGATAAGCCCTCCATGGAGAGGAAGGGTGAATGAGTATTCGAGAAAAAGAGCCCGAGCCGATGGAAGAGGTAGTTAGAAGAGCATTACTCTGAGAGTCCCGAGCGATAGCTCTTCCAAGATAAGGATTCCAATAGGAGTGGAATATCTGGATATGTGACTCCTTTTACCAACGCTATCGACCAACATCCTAAGAACATTTTTGCAGAAGATTACATTTAACTTAGGAAGGTCTTGGGTTATTTTTGTTTACACCCATTGCCCACCATCGGAAGATCTCTCACGGAAAATGAAAGAATTATTTTACAGAATTTACTTATTATTATTTACAGAAGGGCGTCCTACTGCATGAAAATAAGACCAAGTGGACCTGGGCAGGGCATGTTGCTCTGCCAGATAATGACAGGTGAGCAAAGCAGGCTACGGAATGGATCCCATATGGACAGAAGAGAAGAAGAGGAAGGCAGAAGAAGAAATGGGCCGATTTAATATTTGTGTACAGAGTTTACCCATTTTTTTTTTTTTTTAACGGCGCATCAACTATTTGGCTATTAGCGCCGATTGTTGGCTTTTATTCTGATTTTGCTCAAAATTCAAGATGAAAATAATTTTAAAATGTCCAAAGTCCTATAGCAAAGTACTAGAATTTTTAGTCTGGCTCTGAGAAGTGGCGCCCGGCTCTGAGAAGGGGGGGCCGGCTCTGAGAAGTGGGGGCCCGTGATCTGGTCCTGGGCCCGGCTCGGATGTGGCGGCCCTGGTGATAGTATGTGTTTCCTGTACGTCTTGGATATTTTTTAGTATGGTACTAGTATATTATTGTCTTTGGAAGCTGATTTCAGGAGTCTGTGGGCTATCTCGTTTCCTTTAAGTCCATTGTGTGCTTTGACCCATTTAAAGCGTGTAGTTATATATATGCAGGGTTGTCCAAAAATAGTGTTAGGCTTCAAGGGTACGGAAATACTTCCTGGAGACACTGGAGCTTTAAAACCACGACTTTCAACCTTTGAATGCCATAATTTTTCAACTATTGGAAAAAACATAGTGGAGATGGAGATAGTTAGACGTTGCAGTGATACGAAGACATAAGAAATCGTGCAGAATAAAATGACCTTCAACTTTTATTTGTAGCTTTTTTTCTCTTTTTTCCAATACAAAGACAAGGTATGGTTGGGATTCGGCTAGGAGAAAAAAAATACGTCAGAACTTCAAGAAGAAATCTGTAATGGACGTTTCGGCTGCACTTTGGCAGCCTTCTTCAGCACTAGAGAATGCCTAGGGAGGAGGGAGGAACACCAAGAAGAAATTCAGGTGACCATGGTTGAATGTATGAATATATATGTCTTCTTGGTCTTCCTCCCTCCCCCCTAGGTATTCTCTAGTGCTGAAGAAGGCTGCCAAAGTGCAGCCGAAACGTCCATTACAGATTTCTTCCTGAAGTTCTGACGTCTTTTTTTTTCTCCTTGCCGAATCTCAACCATATCTTGTCTTTGTATTGGAAAAAAGAAAAAAAAAGTTACAAATAAAAGTTGAAGGTCATCATATTCTGCACGATTTCGTACCAAGAAATCTAATTTTGCATAAAAGAATATGGGGAATCGTAGGGTATATCTTTAATAATAAGTGTTTTTCCTCTAACACCAGTATTTTGGTAGTCGGCGTTTAAAGCTTGAAAAACGCGTTTTAGCAGGTTTAAAAGCTCTAGAAGAATTTCCGGACCCATGTTGATGAATACTTTTCTGTTTAAGCTTCATGTTACTTATGTTGAGAAGTGTAAGCTTAGACACTAATTTGGGCCAACCTATATATATATATATATATATATATATATATATATATATATATATATATATATATATATAGGAAAAAAATTAATTTTGACGGCTTGCGCATCCAGAAAGGCTTTAGGGATTTGTTTGTTTGAAACATGAACCTAAATTTAAGATAAAATATTTGAGAAAATCCTTCCTTGAAGAGGATCTGAAGGGGTTAAAAGGGGAAAGGAGAACAAAGGAGTGTGAAATAAATCAGTATTTCTTCCTTACAACTCTCCAACAACAAGGAACAAAGAATATCAGCGTGTGCTTTGTTTGTTTATTGTTCACTAATCGCCTTTAGCGCTTACGGCTTCAAGTCAATTCCAGTATAAAGGTATTAGGAGCTAATTTGTTCTTAAGTCACTTTCACTTTTAGCGCGTTTCCGCCTTGTCTCCATAAACGGAGACGAGTATTTGACGGCGAGCTGATATACACCAATACGGAGATGCCGACCAATCAATATCCAAAATAACGCAGCTTCAATTTCGTTTTTATATTTGTGTATATATATATATATATACCGTGGTGGCATTTTTATTTATTTCTTTGGAAAATCAGTTTACACTGAAAAATGTCGCAAAGAAATGATGAAGTTGTTGGTGATTTCATCGAAATTTATAAAAGAGAAGCATGCTTGTGGAAAGTAAAAGATGGTGTTTATCACAATACAGTTGCTGCATACCGGAAATTAGTGGACAAATTGAAGGAAATAGATCCAAATTGTGATAAAGTGTTGGTTCATTCCTTTATTCATTAATATTCCTGGGTGAATTTATTTCTTCTCTGCAACCATCATTGATTGCGTTTTTCCCGTTTGATTTTACGCGTCGCAAAAATTACAGAAACAATGAGAGGTAAAGTAGATCATCTCCTGAAGGATCCATGTTGAAAACTGACAAACTTGTCAGGTTTACCTGAAGAGCGTGGGTGACAGGTAAACCTGACAGGCATACCTGTTCGGGTGTACCTGATAGTGTGTGGCAGGCCTTACCGGAATCCCAATTACACCTACTATTGCTGACGTCTTTTCTTTTTATTTATTTATTTTTTTTTTACGGCGCTTCGACGTCTAGGCCATTAGCGCCGACATCCAGGGTGCAGCGAAGAATTTTCCCAACGAGCCGTGGGATGAGAAAATTCCTGCCGCCTATGGGGATCGAACCCACCATTCCCCGCTTATGAATCTAAGGCGCTAGCCACTAGACCACGGGAGATCCCTCCTGATGTCTTACAACCAAATAGGGTTGTGCTGAATTTTGTTTTGTTCAAGTTATCTTACAGTAATAATGTTTTAATAATAATCCATCCTGTTTGATATCAGATGACAGTGATTAATTAAAAGTTGCAAGTCTAGAAGAGCGGAGATTTCTATAAAGGAGATGGAGGTTGGAGGAGGGAAAAGTAAGCAGTAATTAGGCTTGTTCTGGGTATAATTAACGAGAAGAGAAGGATCTACCTTCGAAAGGTGAGGAAGATAGTAATGAAGGATGGGAAGGGAGCAGGGATGTGTGTTAATTGGGAAGGCTTCGATGCTTTTATGACTTCATTTAACTCGAGCATTGTTTGCTAACAGTACTTGTATTGAAAGATACGCCAGCAATACCTGGATTTACCTTCGGTAGAGATTCTAGCAGTAATATGAATAAAAGGAATGATTATGCTTAGGACGCAATGCGCTGTAAATTGGAAAGACTGGGATGGGTATATTACCGCAGATTCAACCACAGACGTAACGGGCTACCAATATTTTTATTGAAAGATCCACCAGGAAATCCAGCAATATCCAGCTTTACCTTCGGAATTGAGGATTGTAGCAGTTTAGTGGATAAAAGGAAAGATTATGTTTAGAATGAAATGTGCTGTAAATTGGAAAGACTTGGATGTGTATATTACTGCAGATTCAACCACAGACGTAACGGGCTACCAGCACTTTTATTGAATGATTCGCCAGGAAGTCCATCTATACACGAATTTATTTTCGTAATTGAGGATTCTAGCACTAATATGGATAAAAGGAGAATTATGCTTAGGAAGTAATGTGCTGTAAATTGGAAAGACTTGGATGTGTATATTACTGCAGATTCAACCACAGACGTAACGGGCTACCAGCACTTTTATTGAATGATTCGCCCGGAAGTCCATCTATACACGAATTTATTTTCGGAATTGAGGATTCTAGCACTAATATGGATAAAAGGAAAATTATGCTTAGGAAGTAATGTGCTGTAAATTGGAAAGACTTGGATGTGTATATTACTGCAGATTCAACCACAGACGTAACGTGCTACCAGCACTTTTATTGAATGATTCGCCAAGAAGTCCATCTATACACGAATTTATTTTCGTAATTGAGGATTCTAGCACTAATATGGATAAAAGGAAAATTATGCTTAGGAAGTAATGTGCTGTAAATTGGAAAGACTTGGATGTGTATATTACTGCAGATTCAACCACAGACGTAACGGGCTACCAGCACTTTTATTGAATGATTCGCCAGGAAGTCCATCTATACACGAATTTATTTTCGTAATTGAGGATTCTAGCACTAATATGGATAAAAGGAAAATTATGCTTAGGAAGTAATGTGCTGTAAATTGGAAAGACTTGGATGTGTATATTACTGCAGATTCAACCACAGACGTAACGGGCTACCAGCACTTTTATTGAATGATTCGCCAGGAAGTCCATCTATACACGAATTTATTTTCGTAATTGAGGATTCTAGCACTAATATGGATAAAAGGAAAATTATGCTTAGGAAGTAATGTGCTGTAAATTGGAAAGACTTGGATTGGTATACTACTGCACATTTGACCACAGACTTAACGGACTACCAGCACTTTTATTGAATGATTCGCCAGGAAGTCCATCTATACACGAATTTATTTTCGTAATTGAGGATTCTAGCACTAATATGGATAAAAGGAAAATTATGCTTAGGAAGTAATGTGCTGTAAATTGGAAAGACTTGGATGTGTATATTACTGCAGATTCAACCACAGACGTAACGGGCTACCAGCACTTTTATTGAATGATTCGCCAGGAAGTCCATCTATACACGAATTTATTTTCGTAATTGAGGATTCTAGCACTAATATGGATAAAAGGAAAATTATGCTTAGGAAGTAATGTGCTGTAAATTGGAAAGACTTGGATTGGTATACTACTGCACATTTGACCACAGACTTAACGGACTACCAGCACTTTTATTGAATGATTCGCCAGGAAGTCCATCTATACACGAATTTATTTTCGTAATTGAGGATTCTAGCACTAATATGGATAAAAGGAAAATTATGCTTAGGAAGTAATGTGCTGTAAATTGGAAAGACTTGGATTGGTATACTACTGCACATTTGACCACAGACTTAACGGACTACCAGTATTTTTAGTGAAAGATCCGCCAAGAAATCCAGATATATTAGGTTTAGAAATAAATGTGCTGTAAATTGGAAGGAATTGGATGTGTACTGTATAAGTCAAAATCACTCTACATCTATCTGGTATCGCTGTTCATCCAAATCAATATAAAAAATTAAATGAAAAATATAAGCATAAAATGAGGGTACGGTCCCTTTACTCAAATTTAAGAATTATCGAAATAGGAGGAAGACCAATAAAATATCAATACATAATTTAATTTTGAGTACCATTAGAGGAATTTATCATAAATACTAAGGCTGATATTATCAACTTAAGGATAGAGAATAAATGAATCCAATAAGGTAGAAATTGATCACCGCATCGATAATTATCAACGTATCGATTATAATCCATATTTAATTTTTTGAAAATTACATTTCAGAAGAAATAGAGTCATAAATAATTAAAACAGCCCTTCCCTTTTTTATGTATTCCCCTTGAGAGGTGCCAAAAAGGCGTATAGGGAAGAGAGGAAATTAACATAATGAAATTGTTAGCAGGATGTTCACCTTTCTTGATAATTTCGGAATATTATTCGAAGAAATTGAACAAATTGTCTTTTTTCCCGTCCCATTTTTCTTATATTAATACAAGTGAACGCCATATGTATGTGATATCATGTCGATCTAAGGATACATGTTATAATTACTGGTCTAATTGCTGATCTCTAGAAGATAAATGAAAATAAAGATCGGAAAACAAGTTCTTAATAACAATAAAACCTTCAATGGTAAAAATACAGGAGATATGAAATCAAAACACGGAAAAAGTTAAAGATAATGGCTAAATTATAGAAAACTACATTTTTGTGATAGGAGAGGAATAGCGAGACCGTTTCGAGATGGTAGAACCACAATTTATATGCTAGCCTGCCATATCAGTGATACAAAGCAGAATTATCTTAGGAAGAGCAATAAATAATAGGAACCCTGAGTAAGTCTATACTTTTAACGTCCCGGAATGAAAAACTCATGAAAAAAGGACAAACGTCCGATATTGGAGTTCCAAGTTGGCCAATGTAAAGGAGAGCGAGTAGAGAGAGAAGATAAAGTTTGATGGAGAGCTTTGGGAGCAACTGAATCACTCCCTCAAGAATATATATATATACAGCAGAAGTATATGGAATTTTATTTTTCTCATTTACTTCGGGAAAGCTAGGAGTTGAATAGCGTCGATACACGGTCGCTATTTAAGCCAATTCTACGAAGCCAACCAAGGGTTCCGAGCCAAAATGCATCACTCTTACCTCCATTAGTTTTAGAAAATACATACAGCTATGCAGAATACCAAACCGATCATCACACTTACCCGTACATAACAAACTAACTGTCTACAACTGACTAATAAAAGTCCGTCACGCAGGAGCTGCATAACTAAGCACTTTCCTCAGAATTTGGGTAGTGTAGACTGCTTTCCAGAACAATTAGCTTAAAATATCCTACATAAATAAAATAAAAACATGAATAGTTCTCTTTTAAATTTGTAATGAGTAACTGATCAATTATTAATTTGCTTCCAGAGTTATGTTTACACATGGTACCTATTACACTACGTAATAAATACAAAAAACCTCATATTATCGTATTTTGATCTAACGCAGGAACAGGATACAGTCACTCTAGTGGTAGAAAGCGCTCCTTGCGGCGGCTTTGTGAACCTACTACTGGCGGGCTTTTCTATTAAAATATATTACAAATTAAACCCCCGCTTTCCGATTGACCGATTCAGGTCATTTTTACAACACTTCTTTCTCATGAGTTACCCACGACGTATACCGCGTTTCGTTACAATACAGCAGAAATTACGACCGGTATGAGTATATTAGGAATTTGGGTCCGGAGTAAACCCCCCCCCCTTCTAATGAACTGATTTAGTTTATTTTTACAACACATATTTACCTGTAGATTACCACTACGAATACCGAGTTTCGTCGAAATATACCAAAAATCACGGCTGGTAGTGGAGAATTGGTATTGTGGGTCCGGAATAAACCCCCCCTCCTAATGAACCGATTTAGTTTATTTTTACAACACATATTTACCTGTGGATTACCACTACGAATACCGAGTTTCGTCGAAATATACCAAAAATCACGGCTGGTAGTGGCGAATTGGTATTTTGGGTCCGGAGTGAACCCCCCCCCTTCTAATGAACCGATTTAGTTCATTTTTATATCTCACTTTTCTCTCTATAATACCACTATGAATACCAAGTTTCGTTGAAATATAACAAATATTACGGCTGACATAGTCGAATTAGTGTTTTGGGTTCGGGGTAAACCCCCCCTTCCGGTGGACCGACCAAGTTTCGTAACGAAAAAACAAAAACTCTGGCCGCTATCGTGTTAACAGACACACACATATATATATATATATATATATATATATATATATATATACATATATATATAGATATATATAAATTTTAACGGGGATCATTTTCGGTGTCTACTAGGTAGGATCGATAAAGATTTGGAGAAATGTTTCAAAAATTCCGTCATGAGTCCAACCTCAATAGCTACTTTCCTTCGGAGGAAAGTGCTAAAAGCTGGACGTACGGAATAGAACTCTGGGCGACAGCCAAGCTTTCCAACATCCATCGAATCCAAAAATTCCAATCCAAAGTCCTACGTACCATTGTCAATGCTCCTTATTATGTTACAAATCGCATCCTCCATAATGACCTAAATATCCCTTTTGTCCAAGATATAATCCCTAGCCGCTTCTTATCTTTCCTTAGCATATTAATCAATCGTCCTAATCCTATAGCCAAAACCTTATCCCGTACCAATCATCCTTCCTCTCCACCAAGACGCCTAAAGAGGAAGTGGCCCCGAGATGTACTTAGGCAGTGAAGTGTTGTGGAGTGAACAAAAAAAAACACAATTATTCGTGAGATGATCAATGAAATTATAATTGTATAAATTGAGAGTGATATCGATGGATATTTTCTCTCCTCATGATATCACCGCCCACGTCTCACTCGCCTCCAATCCGGCTACCATAGTCGCAGGGTGTGGTTGGATGGCGCACAGTGGGGCCAAACGGCATTTCGCCTCCAAATCTTAACCGATTTCAAAGAATTTTGTTTTAAATGAAATTATTAAGTAATTATTTTTCATGAAACTTAAATTTAGCACTGATATCGCGCTGAATTTAAATTCGAAAATTAAACATTCAAATTCTGATTAGTCTTGGAAAAATCAAAATTTTCCTCTTCTATATATATATATATATATATATATATTTTTTTTTTTTTTTTTTTTTTTTTTTTTTTTTTTTTTTTTTTTTTTTAAGAATAAAAGGATATAAGCAATTCCAACTAGGGGTGGTGGCTTTTCTTCCGATAAAGAAAAATGCATGAGCCCTATTCTGGCTAGAAAAGGGTGGTGACCTATAGATAACCACTCCTAAAATTCGTTGTCAATACGAAATGGACATTAAAAAGATTAATAAATACATTTTTGTAAAGGGCTTATAGACGCTTGGCCTCTCTTCACAAGACACTTCTCTGAAATTATTTTTTTACCTTAAAATATTCATTAATATAATTTTCTTTTAAATGACCTTATAACTAGTTGTAGTGATCTAAATAAATAAGTCAAAACTAACAAAAAAGAAAATTAATATCCATCCCCTTATTTTCCTTATTCCAAATAGTAAATACGGAAATATAATAATAAAGCTTTATTTACAATATTTACATAGTATCATACATAAGTGTTTATAACATGTACAATAAACATGTTCTTGCTAATTTATAGGAAATTATTTGATTTTTATAGTTTTGTAATTTCTTGGGAAAAATTAAAAAAAAAAACCAGAACATTTTAAATACTAAGTTGAATTACATTACATTGTGCCTGTCAAGTAAAATGTGTTTAGTTCGTCTGTGTATCTAGTTAGTGATTTTTTGTCGTAGTCACCTATGTTTGCTATGTGTGGATTAATGGAATGTGCTACTTGTCCAAAAAACTTGTCAGTAAGTTTGTATATGTAGTCTGTTATTGTAGCTATTTCTACTTCTTCGTGCATGTGTGTGATCTTTGTGTATCTTGGATAATTGTTGATTATTCGGAGGCAGCAGTTCTGTATAATTTGTAGTTTTTTGTAGTTTGTAGTCGATGTGCAGCTCCATACTGGGCAGGCATAACGAAGGACTGGGCGGATGACACTCTTGTAGATAATCATTTTATTTTGCGGATTTAGTTTTGAATTTCTATTAAAATAAGGATACATTTTAAAAAATACGGAAAATAAAGAGATGGATAGTGCATAATGGGGACAACAATAGTACTTGCTTATCGGTGAACAGTATGCCTTGAGTGGACTGTTTCTCTTCTGAACGAGACTTGCAATGGCTAGTGAATGGTTTTTTTTTTTTTTTTTTTTTTTTTTTTTTTTTTTTTTTTTTTTTTTTTTTTTTTTTTTTTTTTACGGCGCATCTACAACTTGGCCATTAGCGCCGTCTAGTGAATGTTGTTTAAAGAATTTAAATGGTGGTTAGAAAATTGTGGTAAGTGGAACCATTCGGAAGCTTACTAAATTCTCCACAAAAAAAAAAGAAAAAAAAAAAAAAAAAAAAAAAGAAAAAAAAAGGAGTATAATAGTAAAACAAGGTGAGAAAATGAGAAATGTATAGGTAATAGTGTTTTCCTTGAGCGAACGTTGACGAGACCAGAGCCGTCATTACCGCTTGAGATACTGCCAGTATCCTGACGTGGCGCCTTAAATCTTCCTACCCTTTGAGATTTTATTTTATGCTTTCACGAAAGATCACGACCTACCAATAAATGCTCCTATTCCTTTACCCATGATATGAACAGAAACGAGCTAATGACGCAGCCCTTGCGTCGTAAATTTTAGCACTTCCCTCCGAAGGAAAGTAGCTATTCAGGTTGCACTCATGACGGAATTTTTGAAAAATTTCTTCAAATCTTTATCGATCCTAGTACCTACTTAGTAGACACCGAAAATTACCCCCGTTAAAATATATATATATAGCCAAAACACTAATTTGACTATGCCAGCCGTAGTTTTTGTTATATTTCAACGAAACTCGGTATTCGTTATGTTGATCTATAGAGAGAAATACGTTGTAAAAATAAACTAAATCGGTTCATTAGGAGGGGGGGGGGTTTACTCTGGACCCACATTACCAATTTGCCACTACCAGCCGTAATTTTTGTTACATTTCAACGAAACTCTGTATTCGTGGTGGTAATGAACAGAGAAAAATGGGTTGTAAAAATAAACTAAATCGGGTTATTTGGAGGCGGGGGGGGGGGGGGGGTTACTCCGGACCTAAAGTACTAATATACTCATACCGGTCGTAATTTCTGCTGTATTGTAACGAAACGCGGTATACGTCGTGGGTATCACATGAGAAAGACGTTTTGTAAAAATGAAGCAAATCGGTCTATTGGAAAAGAGGGTTTACTTTAAACTCTGTTTCATTAGAATTAGCCTCCCAAACGTAGGTTCATAAAGCCGCCGCGAGGAGCGCTATCTTCCACTAGAGGGACTGTATCCTGTTCCTGCGTCAGATCAAAAGACGGAAAATGTTTTTGTGCAGTTATTAAGTAGTGCAGTATCATGTATTAACATAACTCTGGAAGCAAATCATTTAAAAAATTAATAATTGAACAGTTCTCATAAGAAATGTAAATGAGCAGAAGTATTCACGTTTTTATTTTATTTATATAAATACTAGGTTAATTACAGAAAATTATTCAGTACTGTAGTAGTCTACACTACAAACATTCTGAGGAAAGTGCTTAGTTATGCAGCTCCTGCGTGACGGACTTTTATTTGTATTTATATAGGTTATTTTAAGGAAATTATTCAGTAATTTAACATACTTTCCGGAGAAAGTGTTTTGTTATGCAGCTCCTCCGTGAGTGACTTTTTAAAAATAATGTTGTATTTTAGTGATACATATATCACTAGATAAAACAATAGAATATAAATGAATTTATCTCCGAGGTAGCCGCTCCAGAAATAACTACTTCAGAGAAGCCTTGCTTTCACAGAGTTTCCCGAAAAAGATTTCCAAGAAATTTTCTTTTTCGTATTTTCCTCATGTAATGCAGATGGAGGACATATCCATGACCTAGGGGCCTGAGGGGGGATTGAGGGGGGGGGGGGATGAATATCAAATCTGAGAAAGGTTAAATCTTTTTAATATAAATATAATTTTCCCTTAATTAGTTTTAATTAGGTCTCCTTTGATTTGGAGGGCGAACCCAACTCCCACGGCCTACACCCACGCTGTGCAGTTTCCTTTGTCCCTCACATCCAGTAGTACAGAAAATAAGTCGAGTGCTCTATCACTAAGCCAAACTCGCCCCCTTGTATAAATATACTCAGGCCTGCCAGCAGTATATCTCACCTCAGCCATTGCCATGTTCCTAGGTTCTTCAAAGTATTTTCATCAAAGCCCTTAAGTGAGGTGTATCCTAGCTCTTCACCGCTGTTGCAGGAGTTCCAACGAGACCATATTACCCTGTACTTTTTTGTTGACTTGTTTGCCTGGCCGTTGAATGTATATGGCGATATTGGAGGGTGTGTCCCCGATGCTTATCCGATTTCCTGTCATCGAATATTCCTCAATGTCTCGGAATCGACCTGGCAGAACCTCTGATGTTTTATATCAGCAGATTACGATCTTTTACTATCGTCAACTGGGTGAAAGGATTCTGTAAAGCGTTGCATACCGCCGGACTATCTGTACGTATGTTAACAGGCTAGACCTCTCGTGTTCTTCTCCCCTGCAAGTGCCCTGCAAAACTCCAAAAACAATCGCATAGAATCGTATGTCCCTTTACAAGATCAATATAAATGCCTCGACCATGTAAATGCGCTCTACCGGTCCCGCAACGGACTCGGAACTCGGTAAACGTCGTGGGCATCTTTACAGAAAAATGTTGTAAAAATAAACTAAATCGGTCCATCTAAAAGAGGGGTTTACTACAGACCCAAACTACTAATTTGCAGATAACGGTCGTAATGTTCGTTGTATTGTAACGGAACATGGTATAGACCGTGGGTATATAAAGAGAAAGATGTATTTTAAAAATAAACTTAATCGGTTTATTAAAAGTTGGGATTTTATCCGTATTAAGTTCAACTCAAATGAAGCCGCCGAACGGCGTCAGGCAATAGATGTAACTTCTACCACTAGGGGCGCTGTATCGGGTTCCTGCAATTTTATGATTGTGGGATGTTCTTCTTTTACACGTGGGTGCTTTTATTGTTTACCTAGGAGAATAAACATGTGAAGATGTGTGTATTTATTAGGTAGTGTAGTGTCTCGCATACACAACTCTCCGGAGGAAAATTAGTTATTGAGTCAGCTGCTCAATACAAATATAAAAGGTCAAAAACAAATTATTCAGGTACACATCATAAACGTTCTAAGGAATGTGCATACTTATGAAGCTCCTGCAAGGTGGACCTTTGTAATATCTAGCATATCTAGCAGGGTATTTTGGGGCAATCCAATTTCCCAGATTGTCATAAAATTGCATTACCACGAAGTAATTTGCGGCTCTGACAAAAGAAAGCTAACGGCGAGTGCCGAGACTGTTGTGAAGCGATAAAACATTAAGCCAGTGGAGTTAGGAAGAGGCAATGTGGCCGAGGATATGAACTGGTTACCTGTGCACTAACCAGGAGCATTAGCAGTCTCTTGGACCGTTACTGGACTGAAACTTTTTCAACTAATCTTCTCCATTGGTTAGTTTATTGGAGGGTCAGGACTCCCAGAAGCAAATCCGTACTGGCCCGTCAAAATTTTATCATAGTCCTTGTGGGCCGCCCCACTTTCACGGGCCACAAGTAACACTTCTCCGACTAACCTTTATCCTCACTTATTATTCTACAGGCGTACTCAAACTCCGGTCTCGAGAATTCTCTTTACCTTCCAATATTCTTACGCATTTATGGATGTTTCAATTTCTTCTCAAAATCGTTATAACTCCTACCTTAAGTGATTTTTCTCTAAGACGTTTTTCTAAATTATCCATTCTTACTTGACAATTTGTAATCTATTATGTATATATATATATATATATATATATATATATATATATATATATATATAGAGAGAGAGAGAGAGAGAGAGAAGTAAGAAAGATCAGAAACTCCCCCTATTCTATATTCAGGAAGGAAGTAAAGGACACGGGGTATGTGTAAAGTGTTTTTCCAGTCGATTGAAGATTGGAGGCCCTCCATAGAAAGGACAAGTTAAACCCATTCGAGAAGTACGTGCAAAAGCATGAAATGATTAGGATATCAGCAGTACTATACGTGGTTTGCCCGGAAAATAATAACTTTATTTTACAAATATTTAGGTATTTCAATATGGTCTCCTTCAAAGTACTCCCCCTGAGACAAGATGCACTTCTGCCAACACCGTTTCCACTGCTGACACGATCGCTGAAAGTCTTCAGTTGTTAGGCTCTTCATATGCCGTGTCGTTTCAGTCTTGATGGCTTCTACATCCCACAAGTCGCAAGGTGCTAAATCGGGTGAATAAGGCGGGTGTTCTGTCACGGTGATTGAGTTTTGGGCCAAAAACTCACGCACAACGAGAGACGTGTGAGCAGGCGCGTTGTCGTGATAAAGGATCCACCTGCCCCCTTGTGCCAAATCCAGTCGAACTCGGTCCACACGAGCTCTGAGAGGACGCAAAACTTCAACATAAAAATGCCCGTTCACTGTCTGGCCGGGAGGGACAAATTCCTGGTGAAGAATGCCCTGAGAATCAAAGAAAACAGTAAACATTGTTTTCACATCTTCTCGGCCTTCCCGGGACCTTATCAACCACTTGTTGACGGTTGTTTCCTTCAGAGAATTGTCTCCGTAAACTGCTTGCAAACACTCAAAAATCTCACGACCATTCTTACCTAGCTTTGCAAGAAACTTGATGTTGATGCGCTGTTCCTCAATGAGACAGAGCTCCATGCCGACGGCAGGTGAAGAAGGGGTTACTTTCAACAAGCACACGTAAATCCTACTTAACTCGCAGAACGCTCCGGCTGGAACAGAGCATTGAATGGATTGCATAGAGGGGGGAAACCACCGGGCGCCTCTCCACAACGCCTTGACAGGACGCCCCGAATTTTTGATATGTACATATTTTCCGGACAAACCACGTAGACCACTCCTACAGTTCGTTACTGTTTGGACGATATAGCTAGGGATAGAATAGACATGAGTTTGGAATTCCTTTTCAAACAGCTTTTCTGGATGGAGGGATTTCACTTATGTCGACCTCTTAACCAGAATCCTAGGTCGAATTATCATTTAGTGCCTCCATAGAGGGGGAGGAAACCTCCTGATGACGTCGACTCAATCCGGAATCGCCTATTTATCGACCTTGATTTTGTGGGATATTGAGTATAACCTAGCAAAATCGATAAAATCACGGCAATAATTATAGAATTTAACGAATTATAATTTAAATGTAATAATTATTCTTTTAGCCCCTTAACAGGCCAAGAAAGCCCACGGGGACAGATACAGAAGATTCTTGACCGTAAGGCACACTAGGGAGATAGTGTGGTCAGTACTATGCTTGAGCCGCCTGATTTTCCCCATTGCAGGTACCCATTAATAAATTAATTAAACGCTGGGAGGGCCAGGGAGGAAGAATCCAAACCACGAACGAAGACACTTTAAGATAAAATACTGCCTATTTATGTAATTGGCTTTTAGCTGTACGTTTTATAGGTTTTCGGCCAGAGGAAAAATAATGAAACCATTTCTAAGGTGATATCTGTAACCCTTTTTCAAAAAAGTGAATTCTTAATAATTTTCGGCTTTGGAACCCAGAAATAATGGATCAGTTTAAGCTAGTTCGAGATGGTTAAAACTCGTCGAAACTAACATATTTAATTTTTGGTTGCATTTGGAATCAAGGAAGTATATGAGAATATAATTAACAGACATGAGTAATTTTGGGATTTTTGTATATTTTCTTAAATATTTTAAAATGATCTGGAAACTGTGGTATGTGGTCGCTAACAATCCAAAACCTTACTAAACTCTCTACAAAAACGGTTCTGGAAGTATTTCCGTTGTTTTGAACGGTCCTTCGTTTGTTTTCCTCTGTTAATTATTGCTTGTTTTTTTTTTTCATTGAGTTTAGCGTAAAAAAATCTGCAGTAAAAAATGATTCATAAAATGAGAAACAAATTTTTGTTGTTTGTAATAGAGCTTTCCAAACGGAAGTTAACCGAGACCGAGTGATTAATTTCCACTAATGCATGTTTTCTATGCACAATGGCGCCTAAAATCTGACTTTTTTCGAAATTTAATTGGAGTAGGTGTTTAATTTTTTCAAAAAGATTAACTATATTTATTCGAAATGACACTAGAGACGAACATGTCATGGAAACGTGCTAAGATGGGACTACTTTCTGAATGATTCCGGAGTTTAAAATTATTCAAAAAGTGATTTACTGGAATCGCATTACGACAGACCTCCCAGGAGACAACTCATTTATTTGTGTGAATGAAAACCTCGAAGCCGAAAAAGTAAAAGTTAGGGTGGGTTTACACTTGCTAGTTATTGCAGGATATTTCTATCAGAGAGAAATTGCTACTATTGAAACCCCATGTAAAATGTATGTCGGCAATAAATTCTACCATGAGCAATTTATTTCCGACATCTAGGCGCACGGTAGTGCGTCAGGCCAAGTCCCGGCCTAAGCATACTGTGTATATTACAGGAGGTCTTAGAGCCGATTTTTACCCTCTCATAACTTTCAACCAGGTAAAGATAAAGTTATTAAATTTTACACAAGTATTATACTACTAGATGTGGGTAAAACTGGAAATTTTCATAATTCTACCTCGAATAGTTTCTGAGATATAAGCGATCGAAAATCGGGATTTATAGGACTCACTCACTCACTCACTGACTCATCAAAATTATTAGGCACTTCCCATGATGCTAGAGACTTGAAATTTTGCATGATGATACATATTAAGGTGTTATTAAAGGAAAAAATCGAAAAATCCTGAAAAGTTGTGTTTGACTCTGCTTCCGGGGCGGGGGCGTGCCAGTTTTGTACTTCCTTCGGAAACCCGTCATTCCGTCCGAAACCCATGATGTGGGGTATCAAATGAATTGTCTCGGTATGAAGAACCTATATTTGATGTTTTATGAAACAATTAGACGCATATAGGCTCGGTCAAAATCTTATACCAGCTGTCTGTCTCTATGTTTGTTCCTTATACAAATCCGTACCGTTTGACCGATTTTGACCAAACTTGGGACACAGATGGGTCTTGATACGGGAGAATCATAGGCTCGGTTAAATTGTCTATCAGCTGTCTGTCTGTCTGTTTGTTCCTTATACAAATACACACCGTTTACCGATTTTGACAAAATTTGACACACATGTCGGTCTTGAACCGGGGAGTGTCGTAGGCTAGTTCAAAATCGTCTATCAGCTGTTTGCCTAACTGTTCATTCCTTATAGAAATCCACACGATCGATTTTGACCAAACATGGTACATAGGTAGGTCTTTATCCGGGTAGTGTCATAGGCTAGGTCAAAATCGTCTATCAGCTGTTTGTCTGCATATTTGTTCTTTACACAAATTCACTCCGTTTGACCGATTTTGACCAAACATGGCACACTGGTAGGCCTTGGTCCGGGGAATGCACTAGGCTAGGTAAAAAAGGTCTTTCAGCTGTCTGTCTATATGATTGTTCCTTATACAAATTCATACCGTTTGGCCTATTTTGACCAAACTAGGCATGCAGGTAGGTCTTGATACGGGAGTGTCATATTACCTATGACGTTTTGTACTTTTTGTTCCATCGGAAAGCCATCATTCCTTCTGAACCCCATCATGTGGGATATCAAATGAATCTTCTTGGTAAGGAGAACCTATATTTGATGTTTTAAGAAACATTTCGACGCTTCTTAACAACAACAGTTGTGGCTTCTTTCTTAAATGTAGTAAATAAAGTCGTGGGGGTTACCTGCATAATATACTTGAAAGCAAATACTAAGTTTTTCGTAGTCGAGCCATCTAAATTACGAAGTTTAGGATCACAAACCCATAATGTATCGTCTTTGTTCTTATCTTTTTCTTGAAGGCCGCCTACACTTTCCCTATTGTGATCTTTATCCTCGGGATAAGGTTCCTGTGTTTTACAGTAATAGTTTAGTTAAGAGAGCAATCAATTTGTCCTCTAGAGTAATGTCATCTGGAAGAGCTTGTAGCTTTTCTAGTCTAGTGATTAGATGTATATAGGTTGATTATTGGTATCAAATATCAAGCAGTAAGGAGAACTTTATGCAGAATCCAAAGACCCTGGTTTTATATGAAGTACAAAAGCCAGTAGGTATGCGGCAACGAAATTTTAATTAATACTTAGAAAAAAGTAATGAGATCCCCAAAAAAAAACATAAATGTGAAATAGAGGCCAAGTTCCTCCCCCACAAAGAAACACTCCCTTCCCCAAAAATATCCCCTCCTAAAACCCCCCCAAAACGCCTTACCATCCTACATTCCAAAAAAGTAGTATGAGTTAGTATATTTAGTGCACCATATTTTCAACCAAAAATATTTGCCAATACAAGAGATGATACAAGAAAGAAATGTCCAAGTTCATTACTTGGAATACCTCATAGTTACTTACTAAGAACAGTAAAGACACTTCAACTGACCTTTAAAAACAACAATAAAAATACTTTTATCCAGTTACAAAAATATCACTTTCCTCAACCAGGTATATTCTTAAACTTGGCAATGTTTTATTTGTGCCGAAATTATCTTTAGAGAGAAAACTAAACATTGCCAAGTTTAAGAATATACCTGGTTGTGGAAAGTGATATTTTAGTAACTGGATATAAGTATTTTTATTGTTGTTTTTTAAGGTCAGTTGAAGTGTCTTTACTTTTCATAGTAAGTAACTATGAGGTATTCCAAGTAATGAACTTGGACATTTCTTTCTTGTATCATCTCTTGTATTGGCAAATATTTTTGGTTGAAAATATGGTGCACTTAATATACTAACTCATACTACTTTCTTGGAATGTGGGATGGTAAGGCGTTTTGGGGGGGTTTTAGGAGGGGATATTTTTGGGGAAGGGAGTGTTTCTTTGTTGGGGAGGAACTTGGCCTCTATTTCACATTTATGTTTTTTTTTGGGATACATTTTACATGGGGTTCCAATAGTCGCAATTTCTCTCTGATATAAATATCCTGCAATAACTAGCAAGTGTAAACCCACCCTTACCCATGCACCAAAATCACGTATATTTGGAGAAATGTCAGTAATGAAACAGTAAATTACTTCAACTCCAAATTGTTTATTCCAGCCCCTCAGGGTAAAAGTTTTAGATCAATGTACAAGAAATTAATTGGTGAATTCAAAGCAAAGGAAGCCAAATAAGATGAAGTTCGAACGTTCTTGTGTTGGCTGTTTGTCCAAGCGAAAAGAAAATGTAAGAGGCTTCTTGAATTAAAATACACAATTAGCTACTTAAAAAGTCTAATAATTACGAAATGAATAAGAGAATGCTTATTAAAAGTTTGGGGATAATAAAATGTTAAGTCCAAATTCATAAATTAACGAATGAATGAAAAGGCGCAAAAGATTAATTGATCTGTAAGAAGCACCAAAAGTCCTCAATACGCATTGGAAATGTAAAGAAATCTGGTGGAGGGGGGGGGGGTCAATATAAAGTCGAGTATCTCTCAATGTTTTCACTTTTGTATAATACAATAAAGTAATTGTTTTCAGCATAGCCAAGTTTTTAGAATTACTTAAACTTTAGATCAGTTAAAATTATTAATTTTTACTTTTTGTTTCTGCTTCTACTCCATTAGCGCGAGGCTATCATGGGAGTTCCCTACTTTCTAAACATCAATGGTTGCATCAGTTTTTTGCTGAAAAAATTCCTCCTGTCACAAGCGGGACTCGAACCAGCATATTTTTTACTCGTGTGAAGGCATTTCTAGCTGCTGGACTATTGAAGACCAGTTATTTGGGCCGACTGTCTAAGAATTGCCAGAAACAGGTAATTTTGTCAATCATCGTTTTTTTCTAATTTCTAATTTATTTTTAAACCTAAAAAAATAACAAACGTGAAAACAATTTTTTTTAGTGCATCGATTTCTAGGGCCATTAAAACAAATTAAATTTATTAAATGTTAGGTTATAATTATCTTCAACCTAAGAGGCATTCTAAGAACTAAGAGTACTGCTAGTGATGATACAATTACTGCAAAGAATGATGCTAAGAGCAATGCTACCAGTATTGCTAAGATTGATGATGTTACCAACACCTCTAAGAGTTATGGTACCATTACTTCTAAGAGCGATGCAACCAGTACTGCAATGAATTATGCTACCAATTATTTCTTTTTATTGAATATTTACAATCTGTATACATATGTTTACATATATTACAATAAGTAAATACACATCTCCTAAACTAGAGCTACCAATGCCGCTTAGAGTTATGATACCAGTATTGCTAAGAGGGATGATACCAGTACTGCTAAGAGGGATGATACAAGTACTGCTAAGGGTACGTTCATAGTGAGGATTCATTCTGCGATGCTACGATAGCTACTCCGATGAGCGCTGCCCCGTTGTAAAGCAAACACATGTATTAAGGTGGGAGTGTTCATAGTGAGGATCCTTACTCCCGATGCTATTCTCGCACCCGCGCAGTGACCGCGGGGAAGAACAAATATTTTGTTTTCTCCTCGCAGTGAGGAGGGAAGCCGCGATGTGGGCCTGACTGTGATTGGTTCCTTCAAAAGGACTCTAGTGCGCAGGTCACCTACCCTCTCTCATTACTTCATCTTGTGTGATTATTCTTTTTTGGTTATTTCGTTGTCGAGATGAAAGAAAATTGGGTCTTTTTGCGAAGACTACATCCAGTTACTTTTGAAGTAGCAGTAGTGATTCATAACAGTTACTCGTAATCGCTGATAAGCTTACTGATTAGCTTACAGGTTCTTTGCTGGTTATCTTTTACTACTTGACTCGTTATCTACGGTTATAATTCATATTAGATAATGGCAAGCAATATTTATTAATAAAAAGGTTAATATGATCAAAATCAATTCTCTCAGCCATGAAAAAAGTTATTAAGCATTAAAGTTGACTATTTTCCAGGTTATGAAGGATAACAAACAACGATATTTGTAAACAAACATATTTTATTCCTTTTCTCTCTCTCTCTTTTTTGGAGCTTTTACATTTATTAAGCATTACATGATATGCGTTTCCGCTCGCTACGCTACGCTCCACTCGCTCAAGAAGATATAAGAAAACTCTAGCCAATCCAACTCGCAATTAATAGAATTATATTAATTTAAGCGACTCTAGTCTATCCAACTCGCTAAAATTAATAGGATTCCATTAATTTTTCCCAGTAAGAAACCAATCCCTAACTAATTGTAAAGGCTCATTTTTTCTCACTGACATAAGCTGAGCTTTTTCACAAACAAAAGCTAATTCACTGTTGAAGGTTACTTTACTCCCAGCAAGAACCAATGCAATGGTGAGTCAGCATGAACACCCTCCATCGATGTAGAATACATCGGGGCAGCACTCATAGGAGTAGCTATCGTAGCATCGCAGAATCAATCCTCACCATGAACGTACCCTAAGAAGGATGATACAAGTACTGCTAAAAGTGATGATACAAGTATTGCTCAGAGTGATGATGCCATTTGGGCATTGAATGATGCAGCCAGTACTGTTATGAATAATGCTACCATTTGAACATAGAATGATGCAACCAGTACTGCTAAGAATATGCTATCAATACCAGTAAGAGCTATAGTACCAGTACCGCTAGGAGTAATGATATAAGTACTGCTAAGAGGGCTGCCATCAATTGAGCATAGAATGATGCAACCAGTACTGCTAAGAGTGATGCTACCAGTTGTGCATAGAATGATGCAACCAGTACAGCAAAGAGCGATCCTTGAGAAATGTTTACTTCTATAAAGATCAGTTCTCTGTCAACTCATCACTTTGATGAAGGCTTGAATTTCACTCCGTAACGTCGGAATAAATATAACACATTTTTTTAACTAAATCTAAATACCTAAAACAAATGAAGAACATCTATTGTGTATGTGAATTATTGCATAGAATATTCCTACATGTTTTGGCGTGATATGTGCTAAGCCTGAGAATATTGGAGACTGTGTTGACCTAACGGAGACTAAGCTAGTAAAACCGCGGGAAAGTGGCCAAATCAATCCATTCCGCTGATAGTAATTCAAATTTGAATGGATGTTGGAGGATTGGACGGGTTGGATGGGCTGGGGAGGGGGGGGGGGTCGAGCCCGATTGGATGCGATACATCCTATCATGCCTATGCTTCGTGTTGAATCTCTACCAACCACAACATTTTAGTACATTTCCAAGAGTCGAGGTTTTCCTGCAATATCCGGCGTGGCCTTGAAATCTTCATAGATGTTATCATCAAACTGCCCACAATTTTCATATATTATTTCATATATATTAAAAAAATTTTAATATACATATATTTATTTGTAATTGCAGGACGTGGATATTGATATTGTAAGTAGACATTGAAGTTAAAATAAAGCTAGACTTATTTTTTTCTTCCTCTCGGAAATTTGACTCACCGCACAATTACTTGTACTGTACACAGCGGTAAGTGGGTGTGATTGTAAGTAATTAGGGGGGGGGGAGGGGCTGTGACCATTTCCGGGGTGTGGAATACAAACAATTTAGAACATGGAATAGTTGAAATACTTTTTATGAACTAAGTGATCTTACTTAATTTATTTTTAAGGGTTTATGACACATTTTTGCCGGTCAAATAGAAATTTCGGGGGGGGGGCTGCAGCCCCCTCAGCCCCCCCTTCTGTACGCTCATGGAAGAAATCCGTGCTTAAATGGAGTAATTTCTGCTTAAGATACTGGCAGTCTTTTTGCAGGATATTGCTTTTGTGATTTCATTTTCCATTTTTAGTTGTGCTTTTATTTATCACGATCGATTTAGACAAAATATTATTTCTAATTTATCATGATGATTAGATAGTTAGCCGTCGAGGTGATAAGTAAAGATGGAATGGTTCGGATTCGGCTAAAGAAACCTCAATATGATTTTTGGTAAAAAAAATCTATATTTTGGACGTTTCGGCTACTCATTGGTAGCCTTCGTCAGCTAAAATGACAAGAAAAACAGAAATTAATAAAAAAAAAAAAAGTTTATAATTGAGATAAGTAACAGAACTATAAATACAATTAATTAACTTATTATAAAAGAACAATTTGGTCTAAAATTCTTTGAAAGAGTAGAATGAAAATCAGAAGAAACATAACAAAAAAAAAAGAAGAAAAAAGGCTATTATATTGAACTTTATATAAGTATATAGGTATATAGGTGCTCATAGTAACAAACAAATAAGATACTACATACTGTATGTAGTATCTTATCTGTTTGTTACTATTCATTCAGTCATTTTAGCTGACGAAGGCTACCAGTGAGTAGCCGAAACGTCCAAAATATAGATTTTTTTACCAAAAATCATATTGAGGTTTCTTTAGCCGAATCCCAACTATTCCATCTTTACTTATTTCTAATTTACTAGTCGGAAGTTTTTAAATTGCTTTTAACAATAAAAAAATGTAAGCCAACAAGAACAATTTATTGTTGGGAGGAGATCGTCGACCCTTGGTGATGCGAATGTAGAAATTGTCAAGGTTGGTCGTTGTGACTTGTCAAACAATTTTTGATATTTTATTCAGGCTTCAAAATCAAGCAAGAACATTGACCATAAAAACACATTTTAACATAAAAATAAAGTTTTATCTCCCATTATGACCCAACCCGAACAATTATCACTTTAATAATCTATTTTTGATTAAACGTAAGAGTGAAGCAGAGAATTATGATTTTCCACTGGGAAGATCTAGAAACCTAATTTTAGTCCTGGGGGCTAATGAAGTCATTTGTTTCCGGTGTATTTGAAGCATCAAACAAGTCTTGAAGAGAGGGAGTGAGGTTCTGTTTCCGAGCACGGGCTACCGCCGCTGATCAAAGCGGGGGCAGCTAGTCTTAATTTGTGGTACTCCTCAGTCCTGGGCAGGTTTAACAAGCTCTTTCATGGTCGCTCTTCTCTCTAGAATGTAGCAAATGGAGAAATGACGTAAACACAAGTGACATATACAGTTATGGCCATTGCAAACATCATGTCCACAATAACTTCTCAGAAAAACTTCAGACAGCGCACAAAAACGCCTGAAAGCCTATTGAAGCAGTAACGTTAGCACTTCTATTTCGTTTGCGTGAAGTGCACGCGAAAAACCATAACCTTTCAAACCAGACAAAGCACTTTAGTATTAAATTATATCAAAACGGAACATTTTTCACCATGCTAGAGAACGAATCCTTTTAATCTACTTGTAAATATAAAAATCAGCTGTTTGTCCGACTGTTTGTCTCTTATACAAATCCACACCAATTGACCGATTTTGACCAAACTTGGCAGGCAGTTAGGTCTTCATACGGGGAGTATCATGGGCTAGTTCAAAATAGTCTATTAGCTGTAGATGGAGATAGTTAGCCGCTGTAGAGATACGAAGACAGGTATAGTTGGGATTCGGCTAGGAGAATCCTAGCCGAATCCCAACTATACCTGTCTTCGTAGTCTATTAGCTGTTTGTCTCCTATTCAAATCCACACCGTTTGACCGATTTTTACGAAACTTGGCACACAGGTAGGTCTTGATCCGGGAGGTTCAAAATCGTCTAGGACTCACAGTTGGGAGGTCACGGGTTCGAAACTGTGAACCCGAAGAGAGTCCGATTTGCGTTATTAGGTTTTAATATAAAGAATTTGGTTTCTACTTTATATATATATATATATATATATATATATATATATATATATATATATATATGTTTTGTTTTAAGTTTCTTCGCTGGGGTTGATATGATTGATTTGTGAGACGGTTTCTCTCTCCAGCGGTGTTCTTTCTCTCCTTTGCGCAATATTTCGTCGGGTTCATCTCCGACTTCTTCGGGCTGCTATGTGTCGTCCTCGGTGGTTGTCAAGGGAATGATTTTTCATTCCCTTGACAACCACCGAGGACGACACATAGCAGCCCGAAGAAGTCGGAGATGAACCCGACGAAATATTGCGCAAAGGAGAGAAAGAACACCGCTGGAGAGAGAAACCGTCTCACAAATCAATCATATATATAAATATATATATATATATATATATATATAAACGTATATATATATATATATATATATATACGTATATTTTTGGTTGTAAATTTCTAATAACCAAAAATCATCTTAGCCTGTTCATGTGCTCCATGTTACATCATCGGTCAACCTCATAAGCTTGTTTCCTCGTTATGAGAAGGGAGAAAGTAAACTAAAAAGATTGTAATACTGTAAAATATTTCTGCGTTTGCGAATGGGACTATGTGTCTGGTTCTTTTCAGTCCTTTATTTGGTGCATTTGCAACTTTGTACAGCTGATATAGGAGATATGCACTCTTCAACAAACTCTGCCCTCCTTCTAAAAGCTGCCCAAGTGGAGAAGTGTCAGCCAACCTGTTCCACTCCACAACCCACGTATATACATTCTTCCCACGCACCTTTTAAAACCCTGGTTATACGCCCAGTCCTGTGCATTTTCTTTCCAATAGTTCAACCCTTTTCAACGTCGTGTTTTTTTTGGCATTATTATTTTATCATTCTTTGGGTTGTACAAGAAATTTTGTACAGATTTCTCATAATTAGAATAACTAATGCTTAGACATAAATCTACACTATTGTTCTTTAAAACTCTTTCATGAAACGTCATTTTTCTGAACACATCTTAGCCTCCATCTTTATTTTTATTATATATATTCGAAGTGATAAGCAGTCTGGGAATAGTTGGGATTCGACTAGGAAAACATCAGTACGATTTGTGTAAAAGTTTGTATTAAGGACGTTTCGGCTACTCTTTGGTAGCCTTCGTCACAAATGTAAAATTAATAAATAGAATAATTAAACCAATAAAGAAATATGATAGATCTACAAATACAAATTGCATATAAGAAGGTTTTTATTAAGTAACAAAAAATTATAAACAGGTAAGTGAACAATAGTTTTTTTTATAGAAATTAGACAGATTATAAAAAAAGTCCGACTCGCAGGAACTTCATCATCTTAGCGCGGTTCCGTTCATATCCCTAGTGCCATTAGTAAAGGAATACAAGCAGTTATTTGTAGCGTTTGATCTTTCGTTAAAAATATAAAATAAATCTTAAAGCGAGGGAAGTTTAAGGCGCCACAACAGGAAACTGACAGTATCCTCAGCGGAAATCACTCGCCCGCCATCTCAACGCTCGCTCTAGGAAATCACTATTGCCAATAAGTTTCTCATTTTCTTACCTTATTTTACTAAAATACTAATTTTACTGATAAATGCAATTTAAAACAAAAAAACGACGAAAAGTGAGTTGAAAAAACACAATACCCCGTTCAAAAGAACAAAACAAACACTTTCAGAGTTTTTAGCACTTTTCTCTCCAATTGACATTGCCCTATCGAAAATTGATTCAAAACCATTTTGTAAAGAATTAAGTAAGCATTCGAATGACCACCTTCGACTTACCACGATATCCCAACAGTTTCCAAGATATTTACGAAAATATACGAAAATGTCCACTAATGAAATTTTTTTCTTCGAATACTTCTCTAACTCCAAATGTAACTAAAATTTTAACATCTTAGTTTAGATGAATTTCAAAGATGTAGAAAATATTTCAATTGAATCTCAAGATACCGGCCAAAAAAAAAAAAAAAAGTTACAAAAATATTTGTTCAACTTTTCTCAAAAACCTGGGACTGTGGAAGCTGTCTGGACGACGTTATTCTGAGGGAAGATATATCTGAGGAAATGGAAACCTGCATAGGTATCTATAAAGAAGTGACGACTCAGCCCTGGAATCAGTAGAAAAAGGAACGATTCCAGCCCTGATGCTTACTCGAGAAGGATGAATTAATCATCAACCAACCCCTGCCTTTGCTTTCATTGATCCTATACATGAAGAGATATACAGTCCTCATCCTTACACATCTCTATACAAACAATACAGATTTTCTCTCTTATTTTTCATTTGCCCAAAACAGGGAAGTCTCCTTTAATACCACTTAAATGTAACAAAAGTCCAATAGCAGAAAATACAATTACTAAACAAACAAATCTTTTATTTCTTACTTGTCATATTGAAAAACAATTTACTTTGAGGGGAAAAAATAAGTTATATTTGTAACAATATGGGGAACATATCTTGGAATTATGAAAATAGAATAAAAAAATGGTTTAGTAATGTAATAAAAAAAAATTACAATGAATACGTAAAAAGGGAATATTTTTTTAGCCCATAAGGAATAATAAAGAAGTCCGTCGCGCAGGAGTTTCATAACTGAAAACGTGGGTTCCGAAATGTATATCTAAGGTACTACTCTACTTAATAAATACAGAAAATTTGACATTTTTTTTTGTTGATTTTGATGAATAATACACGCATCCACGCAAAATCCATAAGAACAGCGGAATCGGATGCAGCGCCTCTGTTCAGCGCCCCTACTGGTAGAAGTAACAACCAATGCCCCGGTTTGGCGGCAATTATTTTTGAACATAATACCGATTAAACCTCAAATTCTAATTAAACCTCAAATTCTAGAATTATTATCTTTATTATTATTGCCCTATTTTTTTTTAATTATTATTATCTTTATTATTATTTCCTATTCATTGTTTTTTATGTACTTTTTTTTAAATTTATTTTGTATTTCAACTCTGTATTCATCAATTTCTGTATATAATTATTATTTACATTTGAGAGCAAACTTAACTAATGTTTTCATAATGTTTTTTATGTATCATGTTGTTCCTTGAAATGGAAGTTAGCAAATGGTAGAACCGTAGTGAATATTTCCCTGAAAATTTAACTGAATTTAACTTTTTCGTCTATCTCAACAGTCTGTAGACACTATGGGAAGGATAGGTCGAAAATAATGAAAGGAGTAATTTACGGGGAGGGAGAAAAAGGTTCTTGTGTTAGGAAAACCAATGTATAGTCCAGCCACAAACAGGACAATCAGGTAGTGCGCCCGCGCTGCATCCGGCCCATGTGTGGGAAGGCTTAACTACCTGCCGGCCACGCCCCTACTGGTTCTTTTGCTTGCGAGTGGACTATATATATACCCCTTCCCCGGGCCTGGATTCTTTCTTACATTTAACTCATGATCTTCTAACCGGTATCTTTGGTATGTATTATGTTATTATCATTATTAAAAATTAAAAATATTGTTATTTCTTTGCTTATATATATTTGTGCCATTTTACATAGGCCCACCGATAATTTGTTTAACTATAAACTAAGTTCTGTATAAAACTTTGCTGTTAATTTGCTTAAAAATGATGTTCCTTAATATACACATAAAATGTTTTACAACCTATTTTCATGATCTAATATTTTTTTATCGTTTTGATTATTCTCTTCATTAATTTTTTGTATTCCTTTAGCAGAAGAAGAATGCCAAAGAGCATGACGAAACGTCTAAAATATAGATTTTCCCGAATATCTGGCTGTATTTCTTAGCCGTGTCCCAACTATTCCTTAAATGCAAAATTACATAGCTAGTAAAAGTTTGAAAACTTCTTGTTTGCCAGACCATGATACTAAAGTCCTCTGCCAATAATATCGGCGGGGAGAAGTCACTTTCCTCAACTAGTGTTTCATTGGCTGTTAGGTCCAACCTTTAGCAGTGAAACACCACAAGACATTGAAGGAGCTCTAAAATTTAGATTGTCCTTCATCCATAAAAGCGTTGTTATTATAAACACATTTATTTCCTTCAGGTATATAAGCATTTTAACGAAGTATATTTTCTTAAGTAAAGTCCATGAATGTTTTGGATTCAGAATTCTTCCACGACTCACGACAATGAAAACAGCCTGTAGCTTCAGGTCTCCCAATTTCCCTTCGTAAGGGCAGAATGGTGAAAATTCTTTCCCAGCATGTCTCCTCACGAGAAGGGAGGAAGCTAGTATGCTCATTCCACACAAACAATCCACAGTTCTGACCACAAATGTCTTTTGGAATTAGGCCACAGTTGTTATCGGAATTAGAATAATTTATTTGTAGACGTCCGTTGGCAATCAAATCATATTTCATTTCATTCAGACCGTTGACCGTGGAGATTTACCAGTGGTGGATTACTTTTTTCCTGTTTGGATCTTCCTGAACTCTCTTTTCCGTCGGCTTCATATTTCTTTTGGCTTTGGTCGTATGTTTTTTGATAGCTTCGTCCGTGTACCCGTTTTTCCTTAGAGCTGATTTCAAGTGTATTTCTTCTTTTGTTTCAGATGGTTCGGTAGGGAAATTCTGATAGCTCTAGACATCAGAGTAGTGATTAAGGTGTTTTTCTGGGGTGGGTGGTGATGAGAACCTGCGTTTAGATATTAATCCCCCCAAAAAACTAACGTTGAAAAAAAGAGGCTAACTTCCAGACCCCTCCCAAAAACAGTTTGCTCATGAAAGTTATGTTATCATCATAACATCATAGGGAAACATTTCATAGTATTGGGCCAAGATTTAGGCCCTTAATACCTGTCATCCCAATGTGTGAGTTGAGCTTCTTGGCAATATATTATACAATCCCTTATATAGACGAGTCAATGGACGTTCCACTAGACATTCTGCCGGCTTCCTGGATTTTTTTTCTGATACTCAGAATAAACCCCACATGGTCATATCCAGAAGACCTTAAAACAATCAATAAAATTTCATTGTAGGAGGATTGGTGATCTTTAATGGGGATTACTGTTCTCACCAAAACCCTAGAGTTAGAAAGCACGAAAAAAAGATCGATAAACAAATTCACGACGTGGAATCGATTCCTTCCTTCAATTTATTCTCGAAAGGAAGCGCAAGAGACAGGCATAGGATAATATGTTTTCGTGATGCCATTTGTTGATGGGCGTAAGTCCCAAGAGAGAGAGAGTGGAACAATGTAAGGTCTCTGGGGTATTGTGGCTGGAGGAATGAATCGACACAATTCCTATCTCTGCTCCCTTTCCTTCTCTGTTCATTGTTAGCTTTTCCTAGCCTACCTACTCTATATAGATATAGTCATATTCAAACCAGGCCCAAATGCAACCATTCATAGCTACAGCCCATTCAACTTCATAGATCCTAGGCTTACTCGTGCCCATTCAACCTCTGACGTTCAGTGTAGATAGGTAAATTCGTTTGTTTTCAGCACTTTGATTAGTTATTTCGAAGACAGGTTCATTCCCCTAGGAACTGTTATTGGCTCCGAATATTTGAGCGTTCAGTTGGCTATTTCTCGGGTGGGGCACATCCCGCTGGGAACATCCATACTTTTAGCATATTCAGACTAAATTTGCACGCGTGAAAGGGGTCTTTTTTTTCGTTAAAGCTGCTAGTTACTTTTTATCACCAAATGATGACTTTTTATGGATGCCATTAAATCCCATTTGTGGTCCGCTCGCTACCCACATTAAGACTCCCAGTAGCGAGCGGACCACACATGGGATTTAATGGCCCCTCAGGAGGTGGCATGACGGCCACAAAACATGTAGGGCAAACCAAGAATAAAGTAGTACATAAGAAAAAGAAGTACAATTTTTTGACCTATGCCATATATATCCACAGAAAATGAATATAAGTAATTAATTGGTCAGAAATACGTGGAATAGAATTTTGTAATTATGCTTATTGAAGACGTTCTTTAAACCGCAGCGTGAGTAAAACTCTTCATTAAATATTTTAATTGTGGTTGTTTTTTTTTTCTACATATTAACCCTCTTAAAAGTGTCTGCCTTATTTATTATTCATTGTAAAATTACCTTTATTTTACATTAAAGATTGTTAGCTTCTGAATAAAACACTTTCTTTAGGCATATTTAATTTCACCTGTCCTCTATGCGCAGTACCTGTTGTCCCAAGGTAAGTCTAGCCAACACATACATACCTTCGTATCTACTCAAGAGATGCAATATAGCAAAATTTCAAGGTGCATAAAACGTGCTTTACCAGCTCTCCGACTAGTAGTCTGCTGTAACAGTGGAAGAAGTGTTGGAAACACTTATCTATGGTCACCTAAAGGTTAGGACTCAGGTTTGATACGAGCGATGAGCGACAGAACGATAGAGCGTTTAGCAGAAGTGAGCCAATGGCTACGATACAGAGCGGCTGGGCGATAATTTCCTTTAGTCTCCGTCATCGCATACTCAACTATATGTTTTTTAATTAAAATATTAATTAAAGAAAATAATATTTTAAAAATGTTTAGTTAATAAAAATATCTTACCTTGCATGTTTAATGCGTTTCCAACCTCTTCTCACAGTTTCTTGGTTTTGATTCTATTTTTAAAATCACTGTGTCTGTCATTCCAGAAAAAAAATGCATTGAAATCGGTTAAGATTTAGAAACCGTAGCCTTTTTCGTAGCACGCAAAATATAATGTCTGGGGTGAGCGACGAGAAAAATTCTTAGCTAAGCGATGAGCGACAGGCTGGAACCTGCAAACCACGTCGCCCGGTCACTGGCTATTGTAGCCAGTCCTTCCTCATTCCTACTGCACTCCAGCATAACATTAATGTGAGCGACGTCGCTCTGATTCTTTTCGCTTATCGCGCGTATCGTACCCGAGGCCTTATCGTGGCCTCCCTCCCTTACCTGGACGTTTAGTGCTAAAGAAGGCTGCTGAGCATGCGGAAACACCCACGATATAAATTTTTCTGAAGTTTTGGCGGTTTTCTCTTAGCCGAATCCTAACCATTCCTTGACCTTTTAAGAATCATTCTCTTTATTCCAATAAACATTTTCTTGATCAACGATCTGGAATTGAATCCCTTGCGATGATTGATTTACACAAGAGTTGTCCTATTTGGAAGAAAGGATGTCTACTGGAACAATGGAAGGTGGAGAACTGTTGTATAGGAGAGCCATCGGCGGTACCAAGATGAGGCTCCCATTCTATTTCCCCAATAAAATATGATTTATAGAGGGAAGTCTGAAGAAATATCTCCAGACGGAAGCCTCTCCAATCATCCCAGCTCGCCACCGGGCAGATGCTATTGTTCCCAATGCATCTGTTCAAGGATGCTCGTTGAAGTTTTCACAAAATTTCTAATAGAAAGAACTTCGTTAATTAATAGAACTTTTAAATAATTTTATCTTTTCCCAATAGATAAATTTGTGCGTTTAATGATAAATAATACACAAATTTATTTACAATATCAAATGTCCTAGACTCTCACATATGTTGTATATATATATATATATATATATATATATATATATATATATAAGTTTATTTACCAATGTGAGTATGTAACTAAAAGCTCGAGTCATGAACTCCTATATCCTGTATCAGCATTGACAAAAAGAATAAAAAATAGGCTTAGGGTAACCCAATATGCAATGGAAAGGAGTATGCTCAAGATTCGAAAGAGCGAAAAAATAAGAAATAGGGTAATCCGTAGGAGGAATGGCGTGGAAGATATGATAGCAGCTACTCTTAAGCAGAAATGGACGCGGGTAGGACATCTGGCACGTATGGACGAAGCAAGATGGGCAAGAAGGACTACAGACTGGACACCTTTGGACTACAGAAGAAGAAGAGGTAGACCATACGAGAGATGGAGGGATGATATGGATAAGTTTCCAAATGGAATAACCTGGGAGAGGCCTTTGCTCGGAGATGGGCCCAGTAGATGTTTATCACTGTTTTTCATGGCAATGCCTAGATTTGAAGGGTAGATGATTAGTGGAGATGGAGATAGTTAGCCGTTGCAGTGATACGAAGACAAGGTATGGTCGGGATTCGGCTAGGAGAAAAAACCTCAGACCTTCAGGAAGAAATCTGTATTGGACGTTTCGGCTGCACTTTGGCAGCCTTCTTAAGCTGAAAAATATATACAACTTCTAAGTAAAAAAGCAGTCAAAAATGTGGTTGATGATTATGTTGTGTTCGGAGCAACCCAATTTAGTTGGGCAACCAAACTTTTCTTAAATAAAGTTTTTCTCTCTCTTATATTATACAAAACTTGTAAGAAGAAGAATTCATGATTTATTAGAATATTATTAATACATCAATTATTGTTATATGAGTTGTTTTTAAGTTATCCTCCCCCCTGTTTGATTAACTGTTGTTGATTAGCTTGCCCCCCTCTCAACATCCAACTCAAAACATGTTCCCTGGTCAAGTGGCCTACTTCAGGACATCTGTTGTCAGAACTGTGGATCGTAAGCGCGTAATGGCTTCATGTCTTCTCGCCAGGGGATTTGGCGGGAAAGAATCCACAGCATTCCCACTCTACGGAGGGGAATTGGGATTTCTGAAGCTAGGAACTATCGGCATTGTGGTGGCACTGTGTGGGTTGAGGGAAGGGGGCGGCTTATGTGGTTGTGGTGCCGTTATAGTCCTCAGTACATCCTCCACAAATACCCATGCATATTCAAATGTGTGTCATATCAATGCGAATATAGCTCCATATCGATTCGGTCGGACGAGAGGATGGGCAGAAGGGGTGAGGGGTGGAGGGGGGGGGGGGGGGTAGGAAACGGGTGACAGTCAGGCATATGCATGGCCCCGTCGAATTCCTCCCACTCACCCGGGCTACACGCCCCAACCCAACCCGGATGGATAGTAAACGAATAATGTAACCCCAACAGTCACTAACCAACGGTAGTTCTGATATAGATCAATGTGTACACTTCCTATAGATCACTTAACTGTCACTGTATTCTAGTTCCGTCGCGATCTGTTTTTAAATCATTATTATTTGTTAAGTACATTATAAAGAAAATAATTAACAAAAAATAAAATTATTCATAATGAGACGGACATAGTTAGCCGATAAGGTGATAAAAAATCAAGGGATGGTCGGGATTCGGCAAGGAGAAAAAAGTCAGATCTTTAAGCACAAATCTATATTGGGCGTTTTTTCCATCCCATGACTTCACCTTAACGGCTAAGTGTCTTCATCTCATTTTGTTTAGTTGTTACAAAATTAAAATTTATGTTTTTTTTTACATGGTTTTGTTGTGACACTTAACCATGGTTAACTAAATGTTATCTTGGTTCTTTCCTCCCTTCGGTATATTTTAGTGCTGAAGAAGGCTGGAAAAGTGCAGCCGAAACGTCCAATGTAGATTTGTGTACTCAGTGCCACCGGGCCTCCAATATTATTTTAGGTTGAATTACTGTTTATTCTGGAGTACCGTGGATTTTAAAAATCAAAAAACTTTATAATCTTAGTCCACCCATATCTTCACTCAAATTACAATTGATGTCAAATTTTTATGCACAAGCCTTCACTATATCATTTTATTAATGTGAATAGTCAAACATTAACCTAATCAAAATCTGTAAAAAGTACACTAAGATGCTAAATTAACTTCTCCGCTCATGTAAAGCCTCTACTTCTCACATTTAAAGCTTCTATATAAGAAATTTCTTTATTTTTTGCCCAAAAAAATTATATCTATTGCCTATACCATTAACATCACTTTGTTTCTCAATGATCTAAATACATAAATTTCCAAATTAATCCTCTTAGTCATTGAATCGCTGTATTAACCTCATCAGGGCAACACCCGAAATGTCTCGGGTTGGGATATCGTTTCAATTTTACAATGAACGAGTTAACTCGTCCGCTGAACGATTTACCGATATTTAATACCATTTCCCGTAAATGTATTTGCTTGAAGCTTACTTTAACTTTTATTACCTAGACTACAGTTTTGTATTACTTTTGGCTAGATGGTGTTTTTTGATTTTTTGGTTGCTACATTAAAGCCTTCGTTAACTCAATTTGTTTTCCTGATAAACATTTTTGACGCCTTATATAGTCCTTTTATAATTGACAGACAATTTTAGAACGAGTTATTATAAGTTGCCACACTTATCCAAGATAGAGCTGTGTGTGTGTCACAGCTCAAAATCAAAATCAAAATTCACCCGTATTGGTAATGAAACCCACGTGCTCATGCCTTGGCACTCACGGGCAAAGGGCCACCAAGTTTCTAATATAAATTCGGTCATTATTCTGTTAAAACCAATCTTGACGTATGGAATTGATGATTGGGATACCGACTAGTCCTCCAATAATCAGAAATCCAATCCATCCAATCCTAAGTCCTCAGAACCATCCTGAATTCTCCCTATTATGTCTCCAACTTCGCACTTCGTAATCATCACCGAATTCCAATTCCTTAATGATAGAATTCCATCCATATTTGCCAAATTCCTCAGTAAACTTGTCTTATGTCCATATTCATTTGCTCTTTATCTCAGTATAAATTGGCCAAGAGGCCACAACGTTGAAAATACACAGACACACTCAGTTTTTTTGACTCATAAATAAATTTTATACACGCTGAATTAAAATGACGCTAAACCTGTGATGAAGTGGCTTCGACGCTGGCCTCATTTCCCACAAACGCTATTTTGATAATGAGCTATAATATGCATCGCGATCAAATTATTTAATCTTCACGATTTTACAGATTATAATTGAATACATAAAAAAATAGAATTAACAAAAAAAAAACAAAAACAAAAAAAAACCAGATAAACAGGCCAACAATAAAGACATTATAGAGGGAATTTTTTAATTCTCCAAGAAGGCTCATTTCTTAAACAAAACATATTTAATTATTGCTAACCTCATGGGTATAATTGAACAAATATAATAAAAACAAACACAAATAAATAATATAAAACTCGTTATAATATATATATATATATATATATATATATATATATATATATATATATATATATATACAGGGTGTCCCAGTATATGTGTCCACCCCCTTTTCCTCCTAGAGTTGTTGGAATTTCGAAATGAAACTTGGTAGGTCTTAGTTATGTTGCATGAGGTTACTTTTGAAGGTTTAGTTGACTTTGTAATATTCTCCAGTTTTTGTACAGCGCATCTAACTCTTGATTTTCCAATGGCGGCAGATATTTTTTATGACTAATTCTGATAGAAAATTAAATTTTAAGACTAATTTATTCTGAGACATCTTTTGATCCGACGCACCGTTTGCGCGTAAAACGCAAAAAACTGAAAAATATCGCCCTTTTGTAGACAAATTCCTATTGATCACTGAAACCAAGCCTTGTACGTAAAAACACTTCAATGTAAACGTTGTAGCCTATTAATTTTCCTTTACAGATGACACCAAGATCAAAGTTGTAGGTTTAATATTTAACGGGATATTATGAATGAAAAATATACCTTAAAAGTTTTAAAAAGTAACAATTCAGAAAATCGATATGAATAGAAAAAAAAGGTAGCTGACATAAACAATAAAAAAAAGTACTTATCTACTTTATGAAAAAAAGTATATAAAAATTATTATAAAACAGAACAGATTAAATTTATTTTTCCATATGAAATTATTATATCATAAAACTAAAAAAAAAATTTGCCTTTGTTTTCATTCATAATACCCCGTTAAATATTAAATCTACAACTTTGATCTTGGAATCATCTGAAAGGAAAATTAATAGGCTACAACGTTTACATTGAGGTGTTTTTACGTAAAAGGCTTGGTTTCAGTGATAAATAGGAATTTGTCTACAAAAGGGCGATATTTTTCAGTTTTTTGCGTTTTACGCGCAAACGGTGCGTCGGATCAAAAGATGTCTCAGAATAAATTAGTCTTAAAATTAAATTTTCTATCAGAATTCGTCATAATGACTTGAAGCAGGTCTTACAATGAATAGAGAGAAGACATTTCTAATGACAAATGCACAACTAACCGAAGATATTTTCCTTGATGGGATCAAACTGAAATAGGCTGGCAGTACAGTTTACCTCGGAAAACTAGTTTCGCGTGAAGATGGACATCTAAAAGAAATCAACCGCCGAATAGCCATTAGTTGGAAGAAATACTGGGCTCTTAAATATATTTTTAAGAGCAGTATGAGTATAGAACTAAAAGCCCGAGTGATGAACTCCTGTATCCTTCCATGTATGATTTATGGCTCGCAGACATGGACATTGACAAAAAGAATAAAGAATCGGCTTAGGGTAACCCAGTATGCAATGGAAAGGAGTATGTTGGGAATCCGAAAGAGCCAAAAAATACGAAATACTGAAATCCGTATGAAGACTGGCGTGGAACATGTCATCGTTGCGGCACTTAAGCAGAAATGGACATGGGCAGGACTTCTGGCACGAATGGACGAAGCAAGATGGGCAAGGACTACCGACTGGATACCTTTGGACTGCACAAGGAGAAGAGGTAGACCAATCCAGAGATGGAGGGACGATTTGGACAAGTTTTGTGGCACGCTTTGGTGGAGGTCTGCACAAGATAGAACCATATGGAAAACTCTGGGAGAGGCCTTTGCCCAGAGATGGGCCTAGTAGATGTTTATATGTTTTTATTATTTATGTTATATAAAGCTTGTAAGAAGAAGAATTATTGATTTATTTGATTATTATTATTATGTACATATTTTTTTATCTACAATAAAGGTTTTATTTATTATTATTTTATATATATATATATATATATATATATATATATATATATATATATATATAAGATTAAAAAAAAGAGTAGAGAAGTATAAGTTAAATAAATAAATATTACTAATGACTATACACATATATAGAGAGGGACATAGACAGATAATCTTTGGTTCCTTGTATTGTTTTTAATTCGTGACCGTCGCAGTTAATCAAGCATTTTAATTCTAACAATAAGTCCAAATGGCACAAATGATATAAGCATTATCACGCTAAGATATTAAGAGGGGCAAAATTATTAAAACTTATAGGATAACATGAAATTTAAAAAACACCAACAGAGAAGCGAGAACGCGTAAAATATAGGGCTCAGCGAGGATTTTCTACAATTAATCTGCAGGGGAGTTGACCGGTTGAGTGGGTAAAATGGGGTTAGGAGAGGGTATTTCGGTGAACTAACAACATCACTCAGGGTACACCCCATCCTAGAGAACAGAGAGGATCACAAAACTTTCCTGGCATAAAGTTGTACGGCGTGAACAAACTTGCTTACGGTAATTGTACGGAGCTCTAGCAAGCATGAAGTTGAGCATGGTTACAAAGATTCAGGGAAAGAAGCATTTTACTCCTGCTTATTAAGTACATCCATCTAACATTCATTCGAAAATTTGAATGTACGCATATATATGCTTGTGTATATATGTATCTACAACTGTGGCCATTAGCCCTAGAATATGTACAGGGTGCCACTGGAGTCGAGCCCGTATCTCCTAGGTGGGATTCCGACACGTTAGCCACTCTCCAAAGGTTTGTCAACTTCATCATTGAGTCTCGACTACTCAATGATAACATCTTGATGACAAAGATGTCAGTTGGCTCTCTAGCAAAATGAAAGTATTTTAATTTAATTTGGTGCGAAAACACATTGTGCAATTTGATAGATCATCTCTGTTAACCAGAAGAGTCCCTTCGCCGGGACAAAAAAATCGTAAAACATTAGTTTCTGTGTTACTGGTTTTTAGGTACACGTTTTATAAGTAAATGGACGTCCGCAAGGGCATATCTATATCCGTTTTCGAGGAAAGAACAAGATTTTTTTTTAGTTTATTTCGAAAGGGTTGGGAAATCGTAGAAAATGTAAAGCATCTCTTCGAAGGCGTGTAAAATGTCATATCCATAATATTTGAATGACTAAAATAAAAAATCAAAATTGTTTAGGATGTATTGGCCACTGAGGAGGTGGCATTAAGGCCACGAAACATGTAAGGCAATGAACAAAAAAAAAAAAATGGTACGAAAAGAAAAAAAGGAAGTACTTTTTTTTTAGGCCTACGCCACATAAATCCCCCCCCCCCAAAAAAAAAACGTACCCTTAAGGTTCGTATGCGATTTTTAATGGGGCGATGTCATATGGAAAAATCGGTCCTTAATTGGAGTAATTCTTCTTGGTATACGGTCAGTTCCCTGTTGTTGCGCCAAAGACTTCGCTTTAAGAATTCTTTTTACATTTGTGCGTGTATTAACATTTTTCAAGAAAGATTAAGAAAAAACATCAAGGTAACTGGTACAGGGTGTCCCAGTATATGTGTCCACCCCCTTTTCCTCCTAGAGTTGTTGGAATTTCGAAATGAAACTTGGTAGGTCTTAGTTATGTTGCATGAGGTTACTTTTGAAGGTTTAGTTGACTTTGTAACATTCTCCAGTTTTTCTCCAGCGCATCTAACTCTTGATTTTCCAATGGCGGCAGGTATTTTTTATGACGAATTCTGATAGAAAATTAAATTTTAAGACTAATTTATTCCGAGACATCTTTTGATCCGACGCACCGTTTGCGCGAAAAATATCGCCCTTTTGTAGACAAATTCCTATTGATCACTGAAACCAAGCCTTGTACGTAAAAACACCTCAATGTAAATGTTGTAGCCTATTAATTTTCCTTTCAGATGATACCAAGATCAAAGTTGTAGGTTTAATATTTAAAAAAACGAAAAGAAAAAAAGGAAGTACTATTTTTTAGGCCTACGCCACATAAATCCCCCCCCCCCCCCAAAAAAAACGTACCCTTAAGGTTCGTATGCGATTTTTAATGGGGCGATGTCATATGAAAAAATCGGTCCTTAATTGGAGTAATTCTTCTTGGTATACGGTCAGTTCCCTGTTGTTGCGCCAAAGACTTCGCTTTAAGAATTCATTTTACATTCGTGCGTGTGTTAACATTTTTCAAGAAAGATTAAGAAAAAACATCAAGGTAACTTCTAACTTTTTTTTTTTAATTTGTTTTCTATAAGGGCTTCCTTAACTAATCAAATATTATATCCAAGAATGTGGCGGAAAAAATTTCAAATGTGCCTTTACACCTTTATTTTAAAATTAAACCCCATTTTTTATCTTTATTACTAGAAATTATGAGAAAAAAAATTAAAAGGAAAAATAATTAACATTTCAGAACAGTAGGCTTAAACCTGGGTCCGTTTTAAGCCGTGTACCTGTGTACCTTTGTTTGTTTGTGTTTGGACAGTCTAGCGCCAGCTTTGGTCGAGAAGAAGCGGCTTCATTGAAGGCTTAAGTGTCTTAAGTAGGTCAACACTAATCCGGTGCAAGCTCGGTGGCCCAAAGTGACCCTCCTTTGTACTCGCCAGAAAGGTACCCACACCTGCTGAGGAATTCTTTCCAGGTAATACTTTATTGCGCCTTAAATCGGTTTACGATCCTCCTGTACCGAACAACAATTCTGCAATTTAAATATTTTAAAACTATGGAGAATTTCGAAGAAAATGTGCGTTACAGCCCAGAACCTAACTGTCGGGGAAAAATAACTCCACAATATTTAATTATAAAAATTGAAGAAAACGGGAAAACATTTAACGATGTAAGCCCCTTCCAGACCAACAAGTGGATTTCTTCTTTTTCAAAAGAGATCAGTATCAAGAAATTTAAAAAAAGCGGCAGCCTATTCGTGCACTGTACAAATCCTCGCATCTGCGAACAACTTTTAGCCGCTAAAACCTTCCAAAACGTCAGAATTAGCGTCCTTCCTCATAGAACCCTGAATCAATCAAAAGGTGTGTTCTATTGTAGTGATCTACGTGGATTTACCGAAGAAGAAATCCACAAGGAAGTGTCTGAGCAAAACGTGCTAAAAATAAAAAGAATTGGAAATAACACCTCCTCTCTATTTATTGCGACTTTCTGTACCCCTAGACTCCCGGAGAGGATCTATATCGGATACATAGCAGTACCTCTCCGACTTTATGTACCTCCGCCTCTAATATGCTACAGATGCGGATGTCTTGGGCACCATAAGGCTACATGTAAAAAGGACCCCGTTTGCAGAAAATGTGCTCAACCGCTGCACGAAAACGAATGCACAACAACAAAGTGCGTCCTATGCGATGGTGACCATCGAACTTCTGTTAAATACTGTCCAATTTACGCACAGGAATTCGAAATCAAGAAGATCATGGCGCTTCAGAAACTCAATTACAAGGAAGCGAAAAAAATCGTAATCGGGAAAGAATCTTACGCCCAAGTAGCCGCCGAAAATCCCGCCAAATCAGACGAAATCAAAATCTTAACCCATATGATGATGCTGATGACTCAAAGAATTGAATTACTAGAAAACCTCATCACTAATCACATAGCAAATAAAGAAAATACCTCGCCCCCAGAACTTCAAACGAAACCAGACGACGAGAAGAAGAAAACACAAGAACCTCAGCCAATAGAACGAGAGTTTGACAAGACGAAGACAGAAAAGAAAAAGCCATCCTCAACAAATCTTCGGAAAGACACACATAGAGAAGCAGAAAATGAAGAAGAAGAAGAAGAGGAAGAAAATCGAAGTGGAAATACCATCAGAACCCCCAGGAAAGGACACAAGGGAAAAAAAATAGAGTATGATAGGCCTAAAAGACGGTAAACTTAATGTACTTATGTATTTTGATTTATTTATTCATTTTATTTTTTATTTATTTTCTTTTTGTTTTTTCTCTTTTCTCACTCTTCGTCTTAAAACCCCCTTCCTATTTAGTATGATCTATCAAAGCACAATCAATAGCTCTCCCTTTATCTCCTTTTTAAGAGTAAATCTATCTGCCCTAATCAGGCCATACGGAAATAACCATATTTCTGCACTCTTCTCTATTAATTACCCAAACCAAAGCGATTCAGTCTCATTTTTGGCCATAAATCACAATCTTTCGCTGCAGAATATTAGAGTTTTCCAATTCAAACATATATACTCTCATGTCTGTACTGCAATGGAACATAAACGGATTTTTCAGGCATTTAGGTGATCTGAGGTCTCTTTTACACTGTAACCAAATAGAAATCCTGGCTTTACAGGAAACACACTTACAACCCGGTAAGACTGCCAGCTTACATGGCTACAAACTCTATAGAAGAGATTACTTCCTGGGTGGTAAGGCATGTGGTGGAGTAGCAATATTCGTAGCTGATAGCATTCACAGTGAAGCTATTTCATTGAGAACTACTATTCAGGCGGTAGCTGTCTCAGTTCACCTCCCTTCTCGTCTCACGGTCTGTTCTGTTTATCTTCCACCTAACGAACCATTAGATACTCAGGAAATACGGAATCTACTCAGTCAGTTACCAAGTCCTTTGCTATTTTTAGGAGATATGAACGCCTTAAGCCTTATGTGGCATTCATTCAGAAATAATAGCAAAGGGACACAACTCCAACACATATTTGAACAATTTGACTTGCTATCCCTTAACACTGACAGACCAACACACTTATGCACAAGAACAGGTACACTATCACACATAGACGTGTCATTATGCACCCCGTCATTATACACTCGCTTCACATGGGATGTGGATCGAGATCCTCACGGTAGCGATCACTTCCCAATCCACATTAAACAATCAACACCTCCTCCCAGCTTTAATTCTGCTAAAAGGTATAACACGAAAAAAGCAGATTGGGACTCATACAAGGACATTATAACAGACAAACTTAAAAACACACAAGTAAACACCATACAAGAACTAAACAATTTAATTATTTCAGCTGCTGACCTCACCATTCCACAAACAACAGAAAACTATAAAAAACCATCCGTTCCTTGGTGGAATGATGAATGTAGGCAGGCCGTGAAGGATAGAAGGAAAGCACTCAATTTATTCAATAGAAATCCATCCGATATAAACCTCCAAAATTATAAACATAAAAAAGCAAAAGCACAATGGACAATAAGGAATAGTAAAAGGAAATGCTGGGTGGACTTTTTATCAAATATTAACAGACACACTTCACAACATGACATATGGACTAAAATAAATCAAATAAGACATAAAAAATACAAACCACCGATACCTGGACTCAAAGTTAACAACTCCATCATAACCGACCAGACAAACATCAGCAATATCCTAGGGAATCATTTCGCCTCAATATCTAGCAATCATAATTATACAGCAGAATTCCTGCAACACAAATTACAGAATGACAATACATTGATACCAATAAACCACAATTACGATCACCCCTTAAATGACCCAATAACCGTAGACGAACTCAGACTTGCATTATCTACTGTACACTCAAGTTCTCCTGGACCTGACAGAATTACTTATGAAATGATTAAACATTTACCCAGCATTTCATTCAAAACCCTTCTAGACATTTACAACGAAATCTTCCAGAGTGGTAACTATCCTCTTTTCTGGAATGAGAGTATAGTGGTACCTATCTTAAAACCAGGTAAAGACGGTGACTTACCCACTAGCTACCGTCCGATTTCATTGACAAACTCTGGTTGCAAACTACTTGAAAAGATAGTAAATAAAAGACTGTTATGGTTTTTAGAAGCAAATAAATTACTGTCACCCTACCAGTGTGGTTTTAGAAATCAACATTCCACAATGCACCATATCGCCAAAGTAGAAAGCGACATATTAAACGCTTTCTTAAACAAAGAATCTTTGCTAGCCGTCTCCCTAGATCTAGAGAAAGCCTACGACACCGTATGGAGAAGGCTTATCATATCACAGCTGGTAGATTGGGGTGTCCAGGGCAAAATACTGCAGTACCTCAGTAACTATTTATCTCAAAGAAAATTCAGAGTGAGGGTAGGTACCACTCTTTCGGATGTCTTTGTTCAAGAAAATGGAGTGCCCCAAGGAGGTGTTCTGAGCACAACCTTATTCAATATTGCTATGAATTCTGTCCATCAGTGTATCACCCCAGGAGTAAAATTTTGCATGTTTGCTGACGATCTACTTATATACAGCTCATCCAAACGAATTCACACCGCTGAACAACACATACAAAGTACACTTACAGAATTAGAAAAGTGGAGTGGTAAAACGGGTTTCAGGTTTTCCAGAGACAAAACAAAATATATTGTTTTTACAAGGAAAAGAAATCTTCCAGCCCCCCACCTTACAGTACATCAAACACACATTCAACATACTGAAACACTCAAATTCCTCGGACTAACACTGGACAAAAAATTAACGTGGTTGCCCCATTTGAAAGAGCTCCTTAAAAAATCCAAAAAATCTTTGAATTTTTTGAGAGTTCTCAGTAGCACAAAATGGGGAGCTGACAAATTTACGATGCTTACTCTGTACCGGTCTTTTACCAGATCGCTTCTCGATTACGGATGTATAGCTTATTCTTCTGCCAGCCCAACCACCTTGAAACTACTTGACACAATACAGAACACAGCACTAAGAATTGTCAGCGGTGCATTTAGATCTAGCCCAGCAGAAAGCATATGTGCCGAAACTGGTGAACCTCCACTGCAGTACAGACGTCGAATGATATGTAATAAATTCGTATTGAAATGTAAAGCTATTGGAACGCCATGCGTCACTGAGTTTTTATATAACCAATACTCCGAAAAATACACCGAAAGAAACGTTAAGCAAAAGCCACTCTCATTACGAACTGAAGACAATCACAGCGACCTAACACTCTTCCAAACACCTGTTCACACAAATAACATTACTGAGATACCTCCATGGCGACTGAAAAACCTTAAACTAGACTTAACACTGACAAAATACAAAAAATCAGACCCAACTTCTTCGACACACTACAAAAACGTATTCAACTCCCTGTTCAGGCAAAATAACAACACTCAGTACATATTTACGGACGGATCAAAAACTAACTACGGGACTGGCGCTGCCGCCATCACAAGAAACGAATCCTATCACATAAGATTACCCGATCACACTACTGTTTACACAGCAGAACTACACGCAATCCTTTTAGCACTCAAAAACATTGAAGATACAGACACGAACGACATAACAATATGCACTGACTCATTAAGTTCCTTACACTCAATGACAAACATTTACAGCACACACCCTATTGTCATAGAGATTTTTACACAATTATTCCAACTACAAACAAAGAACAGACATATCACTATGTTTTGGTTACCTGGACATGAAGGGATTTCACAGAGCACTACAGTAGACTTACTAGCGAAAACTGCAACTCAAAGACCTACACCTGACCTGAACAAAATGACAGCAACTGACCTATGCAAACTAGCTGAAAATAAGACAGTAAACGTCTGGCAGACAGAATGGACTAACTCTCAAAGCAAACTGCGGGAAATAAAAAATACAATAATACCCTGGTCAAGAGAAAACCTAACAAGACGAGACCAAGTTATTATTACAAGACTTCGCTTAGGACACAGTTTACTAACGCACTCCTATCTAATGGAACGACAAGACAGACCTGTATGCGCATGTTGTAACGAGACATTAACAGTTAAACACATACTTACTGACTGCAGATTACGAGACTACCTAACAATTCCTCATGACTTACACGACTTACTTGCCGAAAATAGTCCACATATTAACACCATACTAACTCACTTAAAGACAATTAACCTATATTCAAAAATCTAGCCTTATCTCCAATTTACCTCCTAAAGTTAATTTAAAATAATGAACGAAATAGCCTTTATAAAATCATTTACATTTTTAAGAAATTAAGTTAATTAACCTACATTTAAATATAAAGCCCTATCTCCAATATAATCTTACCTCTTCTACCCTCTCCCCCACTTTTTTTTTTTTTTTTTTTTTTTCCCTCTTCACACTCTATTTAATATCTATCATATTACCGTATTGTTATTGTGAAATATATTATATATAACATGTTATTGTTATTATTAATTAGCTCTCTAATGTACTAGCTATCCTCATAAAATGTACTGACTTGTTATATATACAATGTGCAAAAAGTATTTTGTAATATCTTGATGTATGTTAAAGAGCAAGTCGCCAAAAGTTGCGAAACTCTTAATAAATAAATATCAAAATATCACTCGAAACAATGTTTTTCAAATCGGGTGATACGGGCCTTCAATTTTTACCCGATCAACAAATATTAAGTGCAACTTCCTAATGATATTTGCTAGTACAATATGTAGGCTTTTTTCGTGTCAATGAATTATATCGATTATTTAATGAAAAATGAAGAATTGTTCACCATTTTCGAAAAACTATTAAGTTTTTCGAAAATATTTATTAAAAATCCTACCTACTTTACTAGATTTTACTTTCTTCTTTCAAAATAATTTTATTTTATTGTTCTAGATAACAAATTTTCACCTGTAGACTATCTCCCGCGAAATAGAGGATTTCCCTTTGTCAGACACAAGGCCTCCATTTTGTTTTTGAAGAATTAAAACTTATTCTTTTTGGATACTTTATCCCCCCACATAAAACTTAGGGAGCAACGAATTGGAAAATATTTATTTGTTATTCATAAATTGGAGAAAATGACTGATTTTTATCACAGTTGGTATTATGACCTTTTCACTGTCTCTATTCCAAGCATTGAAATGCTTGGAATAGCAAGCAAATAACGCTAGGGACACATTGTAAATCTGTGATGCTAGAGGTGGTCAAGAAATAATTTGTTGAAGAGTTATTGGTGTGTCCCAAGCAAAGAGATACCTGTATTTTGGTGCAGACTTCATAGATGACCCTAGAAGGCTACCTGAACTGAACCTTCGAACTCTATTAAGGTTCATCTCGGATACGGCGCTGTTGGTGTAACAGGCTGGCTTGTCGGGTGGCACAATAGGCCTTGTTGGCCTCGGTGCAGCTCCCTCTACGTGGGCACCCGTCTTAATAATAATAATAATAATAATAATATTGGCGTGTCCATGCATAATAGGTTTTAGAGTATTTCTGGACAACGCCAAAGTTGTTTAAAATGTACTATTTTGTGTCTTTGATGTCGGCTGCTGAGGTAAAGTGTCTTCTTGTTCGCTAATCGTAGTTGACTTATGCGTCTATGCCTATTTATGTCAATCTTTATTTAATGGTAGCTCTTGTAGGTACGTATGGCACTGTATATTGTACTGTAGGATGTTGTGTTGATATGATCTAGGTCTTATGTAATCAGGTTTATTTTTATTTTTGGGGCTACTTCTAGGGGTAATTTGAAATTTGGGGTTTGAGCCGAGAATTGGTTCATTTTTACATACTTTAGTAGATAGATTTTAACTACGTCATTATATAGACTCGTGTTAAAAAGTAAATCTGCCCTGATAACAATATTTGAATTCAATATTTTTCAGGCGGAAGGCCAACAAAAGAGAATAAACAAAGCCATTGCACGGGAAGGTTCGCCTTAATACATGTAGGCTGTATTTTTAGTTTAGTGAGTTTTTTAGCGCCTGAAGAGGCACCCTGTGTGTGAAACATATAGAGCAAGAAAAATATTGGATTGAAGAAGATTTGGTCACTATAAAATATAAATATTTGGACTAAAAATTGATAATAAATGTTTAAATTAATTCGTAGAGGCCGTAAGGAAGATATGAGTAAGGTTAAGATAAGGGTGTGGTCCTTCGTAGTTAGGTTGATATGGGTTGAGATTAATCCACAAGATCCATAGGCCGGTATGCATATATTACATTGCAGTCTCTATTAGAGCTATTAGTGGTTAGGAGTAGTGGCTCCCCGGATCTTGCGATTAACTTCAATCGCCTAACATCCGCTGTCGCTGTCTCTATTCATCGCCCTACACAGATTCAACCATTCTCATTGGCAGAAAATATCAGCTTTAGCTTATCTTCTCTAACTGAAAAGCCTAGAACTAAGAAAAATTAAAATTAAGAGGAACAAAAATTCGCAAGTAAATGTCTAAACGCGCTATATTCTTCCCTCTCTATCTCTCTCTCTCTCTCTCTCTCTCTCTCTCTCTCTCTCTCTCTCTCCCCTCTCTCTCTCTCTCTCTCTCTCACTCTCTTCTCTCTCCCTCACTCCCTGCCACTCTCCCTCCTCCCTCTCTCCGATGGTCCTCTTTTGATGAAGTTTAGTACAAAAATATTTCGTCTGATTTTAAAGTTCCAGGCCGTAACCAGCAAAATCCGTCCACCGGAACATTTTAGGTTCCGGTTTTTGGAGCTAAATCCACACAAAAAAAAAATCGAAACGTTACGTTTTCTAGCTTGTAGATACTCGTTTTATGGGTCCCTTAAAATAGGAAATGAAACCATTTTTAAGGCGATATCTGTAACCGTTTACGAGAAAAATTGACACAAATAATTTTCCAAACTAATTTTCAGTTTGGGTATTCGGAAACGATGGATTCAGTTGAAACTTGTTCCGGACGTTTGAAATCCATCTTATCTAAAATAGCTAAATTTGGAGTTAAGGAATACTAGAAACATACGCCACCATCGGATTGAATGAAGGATCAGATATTAGTATACTAAATTTTGGCTGGAGGTCATTAATATGGAAAAAAAATGCAACTTACTCCACCATTAGATTCAATATAGGATTAGATATTAAGTTGATTGATGCCGGCAGGAAGTCTCCATGTTCATGAAATTAGGCAAGGAAAGAAAAATGAAGTGTTAAGGGGGCATACTCTTCGATGCGAGATTGAACAGGAGTGCCAGAAAGTCTCCAAGAGGTACAATATATATATTTCAAGATATGCATTCGATTGGACCAAATTAAAATTCATTATGTTCAACATTATTTTGAGAGAAAGATAATAAATAAACATAAAGAGAAATTTGATATATTGCAGGGGGGGGGGGGGTGCACCACGGAATTAGTAAGCAAGCTGGCCACTTTAATTAATGAGAACATTCCTTGAATTTATACATTTCCGCTGAGCTACTTCATTCCTCAAGTGAATCCCTTGAAACCTTGTCTGAATATTTAATTTAATTTAGGAGGCCAATGATTCCAAAAGGTGTAGCCCCAGAAGGGTTTTGGAATTCGTTACAGCTCTTCTATCCAATCTTATAACATTATGGCGTATGTTGTTTACTTTACACAATCATAGTTTACGGACCTTTGTCCGAATGAGCTTGAGTTCTACGTTGCTACGCCAAGAGATGTAGGCATAATTAGCACGCCTAGAGAGGATGACCTTAAGAAAGTCATTGGAAGCCTACTACATAAGCATGCTTGGGGGGGGGGGACGACCTAAAGAATTACAGTACAGCCTCTAGAGATGTCGGCTTTAGGAACTACAGAAGCACGCCCGAGAGAGGACGCCCTAAAGAACTACGGAGCTATGCCTACATATACAGGCATGAGGACTATCTTATCACGCCTAGAGAGGATGACCTTAAGAAAGTCATTGGAAGCCTACTACATAAGCATGCTTGGGGGGGGGGGGGGACGACCTAAAGAATTACAGTACAGCCTCTAGAGATGTCGGCTTTAGGAACTACAGAAGCACGCCCGAGAGAGGACGCCCTAAAGAACTACGGAACTATGCCTACATATATAGGCATGAGGACTATCTTATCACGCCTAGAGAGGATGACCTTAAGAAAGCCATTGGAAGCCTACTACATAAGCATGCTTGGGGGGGGGACGACCTAAAGAATTACAGTACAGCCTCTAGAGATGTCGGCTTTAGGAACTACAGAAGCATGCCCGAGAGAGGACGCCCTAAAGAACTACGGAGCTATGCCTACATATATAGGCATGAGGACTATCTTATCACGCCTAGAGAGGACGACCTTAAAAAATTCACTTCAGCGCCTAGAGCTGTCGGCGTTGGGAACCACATAAGCACACCTAGAGAGGATGACATTAAAAACTATGGTGCTATGCCTCGAGATATATTGTGTGAGAGATATCCCAAAAAAAAAAACATAAATGTGAAATAGAGGCCAAGTTCTCCCCCCACAAAGAAACACTCCCTTCCCCAAAAAGCGAGAAATATCTCCTCCTAACCCCCCCCCCCCCCCAAAACGCCTTACCATTCTACACTCCAAAAAAAGTAGTATGAGTTGGTGTATTAAGTGTACCATATTTTCAACCAAAAATATTTGCCAATACAAGAAAGAAATGTCAAAGTTGATTACTTAGAAGACCTATTAGTTACTTACTCAGAACAGTAAAGACACTTCAACTGACCTTTAAAAATAACAATAAAAATACTTATATCCAGTTACTAAAACATCACTTTCCACAACCAGGTATTTTCTTAAACTTGGCAATGTTTAGTTTTTTCTCTAAAGGTAATTTCGGCACAAATAAAACATTGCCAAGTTTAAGAATATACCTGGTTGAGGAAAGTGATATTTTAGTAACTGGATATAAGTATTTTTATTGTTGTTTTTAAAGGTCAGTTGAAGTGTCTTTACTGTTCTTAGTAAGTAACTATGAGGTCTTCTAAGTAATGAACTTGGACATTTCTTTCTTGTATCATCTCTTGTATTGGCAAATATTTTTGGTTGAAAATATGGTACACTTAATACACCAACTCATACTACTTTTTTTGGAGTGTAGGATGGTAAGGCGTTTTTGGGGGGTTTTAGGAGGAGATATTTCTCGCTTTTTGGGGAAGGGAGTGTTTCTTTGTGGGGGGAGAACTTGGCCTCTATTTCATATTTATGTTTTTTTTGGGATCTCATTACTTTTTTCTAAGTATTAATTAAAATTTAGTTTCCGAATACCTACTGGCTTATTTACTTCATATAAAACCAGGGTCTTTGGATTCTGCATAAAGTTCTCCTTACTGCTTGATATTTGATACCAATAATCAACCTACATACATCTAATCACTAGACTAGAAAAGTTAAAAGCTATTCCAGATGACAGAACTCTAGAGGTCAAGTTGATTGCTGTCTTAACTGAACTATTACACTGTAAAACACAGGAACCCTATCCCGAGGATAAAGATCACCATAAGGAAAGTGTAGAAGGCCTTCAAGAAAAAGAAAAGACGATACATTTTGGGTTTCTGATCCTAAAATTTGTAATTTAGATGACTTTGAAAAACTTAGTATCTGCTTTCAAGTATATTACGCAGTTAACACTTACGACTTTATTTACAACATTTAAGAAAGAAGTCACACGTGCTGTTGTTACGATGCATCGAAATGTTTCTTAAAACATCAAATATAGGTTCTCCTTACCAAGACTATTCATTTGATACCCCACATGATGGGTTTCAGAAGGAATGATGGCTTGCCGATGGAACAAAAAGTACAAAACGTCATAGGTAATATGACACTCCCGTATCAAGACCTACCTGCGTGCCAAGTTTGGTCAAAATAGGCCAAACGGTGTGAATTTGTGTAAGGAACGAACATGCAGACAGACAGATGAAAGACCTTTTTTACCAATCCTACTGCATTCCCGGACCAAGACCTACCTGTGTGCCAAGTTTGTTCAAAATCGCTCAAACGGTGTGAATTTTTGTAAGGAACAAACATGCAGACAGGCAGCTGATAAACGATTTTGACCTAGCATATGACACTACCCGGATAAAGACCTCCCTGTGTATCATGTTTGGTCAAAATCGGTCAAATCGTGTGGATTTGTATAAGGAATAAACAGTTAGGCAAACAGCTGATAGACGATATTGAACTAGCCTATGATTCTCCCCGTATCAAGACCCACCTGTGTCCCAAGTTTGGTCAAAATCCGTCAAACGGTTCGGATTTGTATAAAGAACAAACATACTGACAGACAGCTGGTATAAGATTTTGACCGAGCCTGTATGCGCCTAAATGTTTCTTAAAACATCAAATATAGGTTCTTCATACCGAGACGATTCATTTGATACCCCTCATCATGGGTTTCGGACGGAATGATGGGTTTCCGAAGGAAGTAGAAAACTCGCACGCCCCCGCCCCGGAAGCGGCGTCAAACACAACTTTTCAGGATTTTTCGATTTATTCCTTTAATAACGACCTCATATCTATCATCCTGCAAAATTTCAAGTCTCTAGCATCATGGGAAGTGCCTAATAATTTTGATGAGTGAGTGAGTGAGTGAGTGAGTGAGTGAGTCCTATAAATCCCGATTTTCGATCGCTTATATCTCAGAAACTATTCGAGGTAGAACTATGAAAATTTCCAGTTTTACTTACATCTAGTTGTATAATACCACTGTAAAATTTCATAACTTTATCTTTACCTGGTTGAATGTTATGAGAGGGTAAAAATCGGCTCTAAGACCTCCTGTAATATATACAGAGTTTGCTTAGGCCGGAAGTTGGCCTGACGCACTGCCGTGCGCCTAGATAACTTGTCACTCGGGGACAGCGTTGAGGGGTCCTGACATTGCCAGATCTACAACCCTCACAGCCCTAGTGCAGACCTTAACTCTACCTGTTGACATCTGTTTCCTTTACAGTGAAATTCAATGTCTAAGCTGTGGTTTTCATTTCCGGTAGTGGCTGAAAATGTAATGTAAACCTCTACATTGCAATTGAGTACGTAACCGGCGATTTCATAGCACCACGATTAAAACTTGGGGTTTTAATCCTGTATAGCCACGGTGATTGTCCATGCTGGGGTTTAGATAGGGGCTCACGTTTAAACTGTTAGAAGAAAATTGTTTGGAGGAGTTTTACTTCATCGACATGAAGGGTTCACCTCGATGCCTTAATAGTGGACCTAATAGTCTATGCCTTAAAATTAGATCATGAAACAAGGCGCAAAAAATATCTAAAAGAGTAATTACTAAAAACATAAGGAGAAAAAGAATTCGAGGTTCGAGATCTTGGGTCTTGGATTTCAACGACGACAGGAGAGGTTTTCGAGGTCTATTATTGAGGACTCGTCAGGAATCAGGACATCGCCACATCTACTAGTTATTCATGAAAAGCGGATACATATCAATGGGTATAGTAGAAGGAAGATGATCCCATATATACCAATATTTTTTTTCTATTGATAATCTTCGAAAACAATTTTCTGAAGAACCGTGAATCTCTAGCAAGGAGTAAATAGTATTCTTTCTGTTTTAGCAAACCATTGCAAATGGACATTACAACATTAATAAATTTTATTATCTTCTTATAAAAAATTATAATTTCCTAATTAATTAACCCCGTCAATGAGAATTACAAGAACGCACGAAGATAACGCCGTTGTTTCAAGTTGGTAGATTTATTCTTCTTTCTGTGGAATGTGTTTTCCTTGCTGGGTGAAGATGTTTACCGAACTCTGAAAATTTATACCTGACACTAACTCTTCCCTGAGGGAGTTCGGCTGTAATTCCACCAGAGGTACGATCTAAGTTCTGCCTCTTTGGTTTCTACTATATTCCCATCCAAGTAGATCGGAGGTTGTTCAAGAGTTTCGGCACTTGATGAGTGAGCAAACCAATAAATTAAAAGAAATACATACTTGCATAACTGTTTTTGCTTGGCCCCTGTAGCAATGTATGTTTCTATAATAGTTAAGACAGTAAAAAAAAAACAAAAAACAAGCATACGTATATCTTTTCCGAGAGAAACAAATTGTAACAGGAATACCATCAATTATTACATAATTTTACCAATAAACACCGCTAATGATGCTGTAATATCACAAATATAATATTTAAATAAACCATAATTAAATAGACAGATATTAACCAAGACGGGTATCCCCATGGTCTAGTGGCTAACGCTTTAGATTCTCATGCGGGAAAAGGGGATTCGAGTCCCTCCGGCGGCAGGAATTTTTCTCATCTCAGGGCCAGTTGTGAAGGTTTCTCGCCGAACCATGGATGTCGGCGCTAATGGCTCAGTTGTCGGTGCACTGAAAAAAACAAACAAAAAACCAAGATGTTGGTTGTCCTAAAGCACAAACCAACCAACAGACCGTGTAGCAATTGTTGTTGTATTTCTTTGAGATGTCATTTGAGTAGGTGTTTTTATTTTTCACGAAAGCTCAAAAGAATATATTTCTATTCCAATCTTTGTTGACACTAGGGATAAACGCGAAACATGAAAACGCGCTGGACGACGCACTTCCTGTGAGTATTACTTTTAATAACAAGTTCTCACAATTTATTTGCATTCCATAATTTTTAGTGTAGCACTCACTAATTGCCGATCTTTTAAGGGACAATTCATTAAAATTATTGAACAAAATCACGATGAAACAAGGGAACTGCCGCTAAATACATGAATAAAAACGCCCCGAACAAGGGTGCGAAGAATGAGCAGTCTGAATAAAATAAAGAAAAGAAAAATGGCTTCATTATTCCTTTCAGGTGGGGGACAATAGAAGAAACCATTAAGTAGACAGAATAATACACCTAACTAACAAAGCCCACAACTCAAATTACACTAAACCCGTTCAGACCCTTCGGCTAAACAAAGAAAAAAGGGACAAGTTTCATTTGACGGCGTATAATTCATTTCACGTTGGTTATTTGGATGTTGATACATTAAAGTGCAATGAACCAGATGAATAAGCAAGACTGTTCATGAATCAATCTCTTGATTAAATGAGGCAATCAATCTCATAAATTGCCCTGCAGACATATTTGTAAAGACAAAAAAGTCCGACTCGCAGGAACTGCGTCATCTTAGCGCGGTTACAAAAATCTCGAAGAAATGGAATAGATTAGCATCACAAATCACAGGAAACTGACATACACATACACAGAAGCGGATAATTCTTAATCTGTATAAGTCAATACAATTGTATTGAAAACGTACTTACTCTTCGACTACTGCTGAGAAGGCTCTATTCTAAACAACCAAACATTTTAAGTATCTTGTTTTACTAGCAAATTCGTTTTACTGTTATAATCAACTGTAAATATGTGCTTCATGGCGAATAAAATTCCATTCTGTCGTGGGTTAAGAAACTTAAGAAGAAATAACGATAACTTCAGTTGGAGGCTATGAGGAAGGCTATATAGGAGAATTAAAAACAAAGTACGCATACGTCATCATGATTAGCCACAGCCATCTTGATTACCACAGCCACTCCAAACTTATTACCAATACCTTTCAACATTTCTTAGCTTATTTTACTACAATACTAATTTTGCTGATAAATGCAATTAATGCAATTAAATAGTGAGATAAACAAAGAGAAAAACACTTTCAAAACAAACACTTTTTACGTTTTAAGCGCTTATATCTCTGATTGGCGTTGCCCCATCGAATATTGCTTCAGAACCTTTTTTGTAGAGAATTTAGTAAGCATTCGAATGGTCACCTTCCACTTACTACGATTTCCCCACCGTTATCGAGATATTTACGAAAAATGTATGTATGTAAAAAATATTTCAATTGAATCCCGCGATTCTAAGTACCCACAAAAAAATAATGAGTTACAAAAACATTGATTCCACTTTTCTCAAAAACGGTTACAGATATCGCCTTAAAATTGGTTTCATTCGTTTTCCTATGTTAAGAAACTTATAAAACAAGTACCTGCAAGCATATAAACTCAAAAACGTAAGAGTTATGATTTTTTTGCGCGAATTTCGCCCCAAACACTATCTTCCCGTGAGCGAATTCTGCTGGTTAACGAACTTGACCTTTCAAATTAGAAGACAGATTTTTGTACCAAATTTCATCAAAATCGGGCCATTTTTGAGCTTGCTTTGCGTTAACAGACAAGCATATATATATATATATACAAATTTGAGCCACCTATATTTTCGTGACCTATAGGGCCTGAAACGTGAAAGTTTCTAGTCGGCACTTCCGGGTTGCGTCGTGAGGTCAACCTCATAAGCGGGTTCTCCCTATGGAGATAGGGAGTAACCGCGCTAAAAACTATGTCTTTTAACAAAATTAGATTTTTTCCCAGAAATATTTTCACTATAATTTAGTTGTTTCCTTCAGCCATCTTTAAAGGTGAAATAGAGAATGTGGAGATCAGATGGTATTCTTTTCGCCATACTTTCAAAAGAGAAGTTAGGAGAGTTCATATGGCTTACTTTTACCCATGCTTTCAAAAGAGAACGTAAGAGAACATGGAGATCAGGTAGCTTTATTTTTGCCTTCCTTTCAAAAGCGAACTTAAGGGAACATGGAGATCAGATGGCTTTCTTCTCGCCACCCTTTCATAAGAGAACTTAGGAGAATTTGGAGATCAGATGGCTTTCTTTTCCCCATCCTTTCAAAAGAGAACTTGGAGATCAGATGGCTTTATTTACCCCATCCTTTCTGAAGGGAACATGGAGATAAGATGGCTTTCTTCTAGTCATCCTTACTAAAGACAACTTGGAGATCAGATGGCTTTCTTCTCGCCATCCTTTCATAAGAGAACTTGGAGATCAGATGGCTTTATTTTCACCATCCTTTCTAAAGGGAACTTGGAGATCAGAGGGCTTTAATTTTTGTCATCCTTTCTTAAGAGAAGTTGAAGATCAGAGGGATTTCTTTATTCCGTGATTTCCAGAGCCATCCTTTCAACAAATAACTTAAGGGAGCATGGACAGCAAATGGCTTACCTTCCCCTGTCCTTCGGAGAGAGAACTTGAAGGAAAATGGAGATCAGGTGGATTTCTTTACTCTACCCTTTCCAAAGTAAACTTGAGATTAGACGGCTACTTTAAGCCATCATTTAAAGAAATAACTTAAACGAGTATGGACACCTGATGGCATTCCTTAATCCGTATTTTTAGGGTAGAACTTAAGGGAAATAGAGATCAATTGACTTCCTATAGGCCATACTTTCAAGAAACAAGTTAACGGAACTTGGAGCTGTAGAGGAGGAACACAGGCTAGCCCGAAACCTGGACAGTGGAGCATTAAAACGACAATTTCCACCTGAAACGCCATGAAAACGCCGCTTGGACTGCCCTGAGGTCTGTCTTCCGGAAAACGTAGGAAGTCGTGTGGAAATTTAAAGCTCAAGGCTGGCGGTGAAACAATGTGATTTTTCCAGCCGGTCCTACCCGGAACCGTGGCTCAATGAACGGCTGGCGCTCGCCCAAGCCTGTATTTCATCTGACCTATGGGTAAATACATAAATTACTTTTAAACATTCCTTTTTAAATCGCCCCTCAGAAACCCCCTGGAGGCAGAGCATGAATGAGTTTTGTAATTCCGGATTTTCTATTTTAATGAAACTGGTTAAAAGTGCTTGACCTACCCACGAAAACACATTCTCAGGCTCGAATGGCGAAAGACCCACTCGTAAAAACCGTGTTATTTTCCGGCGTTTTTACCAGAAAATTGATTTTTTTCTTTTCTTTTTGGCCATTTTCCGAAGGAATGTAGCTCTTGAGGTTGCACTCATGAAAGAGTTTTAGAAAACGTTCCTCAAATCTTCATCGAGCTTACCTACTAGATGCAAAAAAAAAAAAAAAAAAAACGCTAAAAAAAATCTATCTATTGTGTTCAAATTGAACTTAACAGCCAAACTGCCTCGGACATTAGCTGTTATTTATAACAATAGGAGCGTTGAATATGAGCGCTGTATCCGGTTTCTGCTCTTCATTACAAATGTAAAAGAGGAAAACTATGTATTCCTTTTTTTTTCAATTGCTGGTCTGTTAGCGCCAGAAGGTTACCACACTTTTACAATTCCAATACCACGCGGTTTTCCAAGAGGGTCACCCATCCAAGCAACGGTATGCCCGACGTTACTTAACTATGATGATCAAAGGGAACCGGTGTAGCCAACGTGGAATGGCCGTTGGCCCTTTATAAAAATAATTTTTTTTAGTGTAATAGCGTTTTCTTGGCTAACTATTTTAAGTTCTAGATTTTTAGTATACGAGACCCCCCAAATGCTTCCAGCCCCCCCCTCGCGAAATTATATCCTATGTAAGCCCCTGTCCCCGCCCTTTTCCAAATGGTAGTTATAATGGTGCACACTAATGTTTGAAGGTAGAGATCTGTAGACTAGAACTGGGCAACGATTTTCGGAAGATTGTTAAAAAGATAACGTTGGACTTAGGGTCCGAACTAATTTTTCAGGTCCAATAACGGAGGCGAAGGAAAGAGTCATTAATCAGGTAGCCGCTTAGCCTTCCTACCATTAGCAGGCCTTATCGGGCCGATGACAAGGCTCCGGACACATTAGTGGAAACTATAACTCCGCCTCTCCTTTTCCTAATATACCCAGCTCATCCTTAATTTTCCTTCCTCTCTGGTAGAAAGGGAGAACGTCAAAAATCGGAGTCTCATCAGTTTATTAAAATCTCTTATCACTGCGAGCCAATAGGATAATAAAGGTATTAATGTCTATTTTGATTAACGTAACAGTTGGGAGAGATATAACTTGTCATTTGGGGAAAGTGTAGAGGGGGCTCGCCGTTGCCAGTTCTACAGTCCTCCTAGCTCCCGATCTGCCTAGGATAGGACAGTAGCGAAGAATTCGCACGCACAGATACACGGCCGAGCTATACCCGTCCACAGCCGAGTGACAAGTTATATCACTTGTATAAATCTATCTGAATGTGCCACAAGTATTCGAACGAATTTTATTTTAAAGGTTTTCTCTATAAAATGATCAAACCAAACCACCGATTTCAAGGTTTCTTTTGGTCCAAGTTAAAATCACCAGTCAAAATGATAGAGATGGCGAGTTTTCTTTTTTCTCGACAAGCGAACTTGTTGTTTAAAATGAGCCAGATGTTAAGAGAATCAGAAAAGTTTTATTGCATAAGAATGTCTCAAGCGTAGATGTATTAATTGAGGGTGTGTATTTTAAGTGCGAGTGTATATTTTGTGTATACTTGTAGTTAATGTGTATCAGACCTTGAAATTTTAAGAAATTATTGTGTATGCTTGTATGTACTGTATGAGCGAGTTTATGTGAACAATAGTGTAAATATATAAATTGATTATTTAGGTTTAGGTTAAACGGGTTTCCCTGCATTTCTTAAAAATTAAGAAAGAATGTGAATAGTATCAATAATAATAATAATATTTATTTTATTTATTTATTTTTATACTGCCTCTACCCGTAATAATAATAATAATAATAGTTATATAGGGAAATAAACAATATAAAATCCATTCATTCTCATAAATTCCAGAGTTTTTTTGGATCCTGAGATTTTGGAGAATTAAAAACCGCTTGGGCATGGTGTTTTCGTAGCGTTCACACTATGGGAAAAAAGGCAGCCGGTGTTTATAACGAGCAAGGGTGTTTTACATTCGAATAAAAAAAAAAAAAGAAAATGTAAAACAAACCCACCATTACTGTTCTTTTGAAATTGTAATTTTTCCCCTCATTGTTTTACCAAAGCAGGTAATGCATTATTACTGTGTGTTTTATCTGTGCCGGCCTTGGGTCGATCCTTTCCACTTTCTGCTTTTAGCGAGGTTCATCCCTCCCTTCATAGGGAGGAACCACGCTTATAAGGTTGATCTCATGAAACAATCCGGAAGTGCCGACTAGAAAATTTTGCGTTTCAGAACCCCTAGAGACCAAAAATGACGGTGGTTCAAATTTGTGTATATATGTGTGTGTGTATATATATATATATATATATATATATATATATATATATATATATATATATATACATATATTCTACACATATATTCTCGGCGCAGGCAAGGTTCGCCTCCTGCTACTGCCTGCTTTTAGAATAAACTTCCTGTCGAAATGGCATTTATATCGCTCCACAATGAGCAAGAATTATTTTCCGTTTATTCAACACATCTACCTTAAGTGAATTTATCTTTGTAAACGCCGACCTCTGTCATATGGCCCTCGGTTAAATTGGTTTCAAAATACAATTGAGTAGCATTTCATCTTAATTTCCCAAAAGCCATCAACCCTTAAATAACAATATCTGTTTCCCAATGGCACTTTGGGGCATAAAAATCAAAATTTTTAGATTGATATTATATAATTTATATATTTAACATAAATTGAAAAAAAAAAAAAATAAGATATCCAATCGCCGGAAATGTTTAAACTAAGCACATTCCTCAGCAATACATCCAATATTTTTATATTCAACAATAATATTTAATTTTTTTTATCTTCTACAAAATCGATTTTTATTTATTTTTTGACTCTATCTATTCTATTAAGGGGAAATACTACCTTATGTTATCAAAATCAGTCATTTTCTCCAATTTATTAAAAAGTCCGTCTCGCAGGAACTGCATCATCTTAGCGCGGTTCCGTTCATATCCCTAGTCTAATTTGGAAAGATTAAAATAGAAGCAGTTATTATTTTGGTTCCACCAGTCTTTTTTTTTTTAATTATTATAATGGCGTGTCAACCCTTAAGGTGACTAACGCCATTCCTGTGTGTAGTAAAGTCTTGAAAGGTCATGATGTACGATCTTACCTGGAAGGGTCGGCTAACACTAGGTCCCGCTAGTTACAAGGTCTTGGAATCTTGGAAACCTATATTTCTAACAAAAAATTGTTTTTGTTATTTTACTTAACCAGTTTTATTGTCAAATACATTATCCAACTATAAGCAATTAAAAAATAACAAGGAGTAAAACAGACAAAAAGAACCGTTCGAATAAACAAAATCAATTAATTTAAAGTTTTAAGCACTTATTTCTCCGATTGACATCGCCTAATTAAACCTTTCTTCAGAACCTTTTTTCTAGAGCATTTAGTAAGCTTTCGAATGGTAATCATCCGCTTCACAAGATTGTCAACGGTTTTCGAAATATTAAGGAAAGTATACAAAGTTACCAAAACTTTTAAAAAAATATTCTGAAACAATTTTTGATTAGGTGATGTCAATCGAAGAAATAAGTGCTAAAAACTTCAAATACGTCTGTTTAGTTCATAAGAACGGGTTTTTGACGTTCTTTTTGTAATTTTGTTCTCTTTCCCTTAGTTTTTTATTGCTTTTTATTTTTGTAATTTCTTATGTTGTATTTGTAAGGAAAATGTATTTGTGTGTAAAACAGGATAGGTAAAATGAGACCAATTTTCTGTTGCTAGAAATAATGAAAAGTTTTAGTAACTTCATATATTTTCATTAATATCTCGAAAACGGTTGAAAATCTTGGGAAGCGAAAGGTTACCATTCGAAAGCTTACTAAATGGTCTACAAAAAAGGTTCTGAAGAAAGTTTTGAATAAGCGATGTCAATCGGAGAAATAAGTGCTTAAATTTTGAAGTAATTGATTTCGTTTATTCGAACGGTTCTTTTTGTCTGTTTTTATACCTTGTTATTTTTTAATTGCTTAAAGTTGGATAATGTATTTTAACAGATTAATTATAATAAGAAAAACAATTCATTGTTAGAAATATATCAGGCTGTACCGTATGAAATGTCAGTTTTGGATTTGCCAATTTCCTTCAAATGCCTTGAAACTGTCGAGGCTCCTACTCCAAGTTCTTTGGCATATTCCCTAGTGTTTGCAATTGCTTATAGTAGTCAAATGTATTTGCCAATAAAACAGGATACGTATAATTAGAATATTTTATTTTTGCGGAATCTTGGGATTCTCAGATCCCGTATGAATATCTATTAGGCCCCCTTCGTATATTTTCCTTAATATCTCAAAAAGGGTTAGGAAATCGTGGCAAGTGAAATGTAACAGTTCGAAAGCTTACTAAATTCTCTACAAAAAGTGTTTTGAAGAAATGTTTGATGGGGTCGACACATTAGGAGAAATAAGTGCTTAAAACTTAGTTAGTTAGTTTCGTTTATTTAAACGGATCTATTTGTGTGTTTCCCGCAGTTTTTTTTTTCACTGTTCGTTATTTTTGTACTTGCTTAGAGAAGTCAAATGTATTTGTCAGTAAACAGGATACGTATAATTAGAAGCAATATTTTGTTTGTTAGAATTCGAAGATGCCGTATGAATATCTAGATTACAGTACTGGTGTTGATTTCGTTCTTTAGAATTGTTCTTGGTATTCCCTATTTTCATCTGTTACCCATAGTTTTTTATTGCTAGTAGTTTTTTCTTATTGATTATAGAATATAAATCTATTTGGCTATAAAACAGGATACGTAAAATTAGTAACAATATTTCGGAGATTTCTGAGCGAAATGCCTTTTAAGATTTTCTACCCCGACGAACGGCGTTTTTCCTCTATTTTTATCCACTAGATAGGCTTTATTTGGCATATTATTCTATATATGTTTTATTAAGCAGGGGATTCTGATGAAATGTCGTCTTTTTGCTGTGGATTTTAATTACGATGTATCTAAGATTGAGTAACATTGGCGAGTCTACATAGATAAGAACCGACGACGGAGGTAGACTTCTTGCTATGATTTAGTCTACATATGTATATTAAGTCCTAAATCCGAGATATAATAGAGAGTCAGTTCAGTGCCCATAGAAACACAAGGTCCTCATCATATTTACCTGCTAGGAGTTAATCCTCCTATGTAAATATACCCCAAGTATCTGCCGACACAAATACAAAGCATAGGTAGGATACAGAGAGCAATTTAATGATTTCATTTGCCAAAATGTCTTAAACTATACTAGATTCTGAAATAACACACTTCCAAGCATAGGTTATATACTAAATATTCATAAAGACTACTTAGTTGTAACCCGATTCATCAATTAGCAATCAATAGTTTTCAACACAGGTTATTTACTAAATATTGATAAAAAGTATTTAAGTAGAAAAAAACAAGCTTCCTCAAGACTTGTTTTTGTATCTACTCCATAGACTTAATTAGGTTTATTATTCTATATATTGACTAGCTATTCGTCAAGACTTGTTATTTGTCCTTCTGTATCTACTAGATAGGCTTTATTCTGCATATTATTCTATATAGTCTATATTAGGCATGGTATTCTTCTCAATCTTGAGTACTTCTTCTTGATCCTTCTGTATCCAATAGAAAAGGCTTTATTAGGCATATTTTGTATTGATTTATAGAGCTTTGCTTTAGAATTAGAGCCGGATTGTGTAATTTCCGCTTCTGTGTATAAGTTAGCTACTGTCGGTGTCCCTGACGCCTTAATATCACTTTTATTCGAGATGTTTTTGACAATTTTCACGAGATATATATAAAGTTTATTTCTTTTCTAAGCTTTTCAAATGACATGCAGTTCCTGCGAGTCGGACTTTTTGCCTCGGGCTCAGCGTGCTCACGGGAGAAGTGAGCTCACACAGCCTTTTTGAATGGTCTAATTAGAAGTTGGACAATAAGCTTGCAAATATAATGAATAGATCGTTCTTCCACGATATTTTCTTTGGTCAATACCCCGTTCTTTAGGGAGTTTCGGAAGTCAAGTAATACCTATGGCCTAGTCTTCAGGAAGAAGAGGAAGTACAGTAATAGCAATGTCACTTTCTTTAGGGAGTTGCCAAGTCGAGTAATAGGAATGTCCGGTTCCCTAGGGAATCGTGAAAGTCTAGTAATAGCAATACCCTGTTCTTTACGGAGTGCCGGAAGTAGAGTAATAGCAATGCCACATTCTTTAGGGAGTAGCGGAAATCAAATAACAGCAATGCTCCGTTCTTAAAGGAGTACAAGTCGATTAAGTACAATTTAAAATAACATTGGAACTCTTGTGAGGAGAAAATCTCTTAATCCATTCCATAAATTCAATCTTATTATCAATTCAAACATTTGAACAATCTCAATATAATATAATCTCAATATATTTCACAGCCTGGATTCCATTTATACCCAATTTCATTATAGAATTATGAGACAATAATCCCTTCTTGATGACAGCAAACTATATAGGAATTTCTACAGAGCCATAACTAAATTCTCTATCAGTATAATTGAAACAAGATCTTATTATTGTTCGATGGGCAAAGAATTCCTCAATAGATCAAATTTACAGTATCAGGCCTTAACATAATCAAACAAATTCCATTTCTAAATAAGTAAATCTTTGAAGAAGTTGAAGATCTTCTTTGATGAACGCGCTCTGAAAGAAATTTTCTTGCATTTAGGTGCTAATAAAAATTGACATGGGCATCAACTTTTTGTTGGCACTTTTACTTAGCTTTTAACTCATGCCAAAATCACAGAAACTTGGAATTTTAATTCAGGAATAAACGACCCGAGAAGATGGGGGGAAATGGATTGTAAAACAGGTGGCCCGTGCCAAGAAGAGGCACCGTGCCTGTATAAGCAGCAAAGCGTAGTGCGTATTGGGGATAGGGGGGGGGACTAGTCCCCTCGCAGTTATCCAATTTAGCTCCAATGTGAGCATAGTTAAAGGTCAATCATCTACAAGAGGATTTCTTCAATCAGCCGGACCTAAGAACTTAAAGGTTTATTAAGGATGCATTGTAAGATGGCGAGGATAACCCGACCTTCCAATATAGTTTGGATGATCTTCCTCTACCAAAAATAGCGAGAATATTTTACATTCCCAACTAATTTACCACCAACGTGAGTATAGTGTTGTTAGTCGTGTGCTGCAGGTTCTTCAATCAGCCGGTTCTCAGAGATTCATGTCGAGTTAAAGGTAGTATTTCGGACAACCCCCTTTTTCCAGGGGTGGCGGCGATTTTTTTTTATTTCGAACTATTCTAACAAACCAATATAGCCAAAATGTAAGCAAAACAAAATGCTGATCATCAACTACAGGTGCTCTTCCGACAGCTTGTTCCCAGATATCTTGCATACCTTTTTTATCCGCCTATCCGATGCCGATACATATTCCAAATTCCCAAACCTTGCATTCAAGCAGGTATGAAATTTCTTTGTTTGAAGAATAAACGCTCTTTAGGTTATAATCAGTAACCAAATTATTCAAAAAAAAAAAAATTGATATAAAGTAATTAATTAAAATTTGCAATCGAAAAATGTTGACTTGAACAAATGAGTAATGTTTCCAATTCATTTGGTAGTAGTTGTAGTAAGTCGAGTAATTGCAATGTCCGGTTCTGTAGGGAGACGCGGGAGTCGAGTAATAGGATGATGCGTACTGTGTAGGGAATTACGGAAGTCGAGTAATATCAATGACCGGTTCTGTAGGCAGTCGCGGAAGTCGAGTAATAACAATTAATCTTTCTGTAGGGGGTCGTGAAATTTGAGTAATAGCAATCCCTCGTTCTTTAGGGAGTCGCCGAAGTCGAGTAATAGCAATATCCCTTTCTTAAGAAAGTAGCGGAAGTCATGTAATAGCAATATCCCTTCCTTTAGAAAGGCGGAAGTCAAGTAATAACCATATCCCTTCCTTTAGAAAGGCGGAATTCAAGTAATAGCAATATCCCTTCCTTTAGAAAGCCGGAAGTCAAGTAATAGCAATATCCCTTCCTTTAGAAAGGCGGAATTCAAGTAATAGCAATATCCCTTCCTTTAGAAAGGCGGAAGACAAGTAATAGCAATATCCCTTCCTTTAGAAAGGCGGAACTCTCGCCATTGAGCGAAGGGTTAACCCAACCATCAATCTTTGAAAGTCACTTTCCGCGAAAAGACAAAATTTCATTCAAGCTGGTCTTGCAGTTTGTTTTAACTTGGAAAGTTAAAATTAATTTCTAAATATTACAAAGTTTCTAGCAAAAATAGAGAGAAGTTTGGGAGCAAAATATTTTAAAGTTTTTATTCTACGCTTTTTAAATGACACTATTAAAGTAAACAGGCTAAAATGACCTGCGGGTCAGATTTTTAAGAAATTTAAGAGAATAAGAGTTATAAGCAATTTCAAAGTAAAAATCTTATTTACTACTGTGGTTGCCTTTCTGAGGAATCTGCTCAGCTTACATTGCTCCTACGAGTCGGACATTTTTAATATTGAAGCTGCGTTTAATATTGAATAATCGAATATTAATTAGGAGAAAGAAAAAGGAATTATTCCAATGCCGAGGAGAGAAGCTATTTGCAGGAGCTTTAATTAAAAGGGTACGAGCTGGAAAGGTCAGGGAGAACGGATTCGCCTGATCGCTCCTCCAGTCGCCAACAATTAGGGAGCCGAGGTATTCTACAGCACTTCAACCAATTAGAGAATTTTGAGGACGATGAATTTTAGAAGGATTTTTTCCTGACTACTAGGGGCTGCATTATCTCAACCTGGTGGCAGTGGATTGAATTCCTTCGATTAACAGTCATAATTTAAAAAACTAGGGGTTAAACCATTTTACCGCGTTTCATCGCCCCCCATCCATGTTAAGAAGGAAACCCGCTTATCAGGTTTATGTCAAGACCCAATCTGGAAGAGCCGACTAGAAAATGCCGAAAACACGGCAATTAAATTATGAGAGTGTGAGTGCGCACACACACACACACACACACACACATATATATATATATATATATATATATATATATATATATATATATATATATATATATATATATATATATATATATATGAATGATTGGTGAGGCGGCTTCTCTCTCCATCGGTGTTCTTTCTCTCCTTCCTGCAATATTTCGCCGGTTTCCTCTCCGACTTCGTCAGGCCGTCATTCCCTTGCCAACCATCATGGATGGATGAAGTCAGCCTGACGAAGCCGGGGAGTCATTCGGCATCTTTCTCCAGCGGTCTTACTCCTTCTTTCTTCGCAATGTTTTGCAGGATTCCTCTCCGGCTTCTTCTGGCTGTTACTCATCCTTGCTATATTATATATATATATATATATATATATATATATATATATATATATATACATATACATATATATTAATTCCAAGAGGTTTAATATTCTTTCCTATCAATACGAAGAAATTTTCATAGCAATTTTGTTGTAATATATATTATATATTATTATTTCAGTGGTCGGACGGTATAAAGCTATTTTTCCCTTACGAAAAAAACAAAAAAAAAACAAAAACAATAAATTAGCGGGGAGCCTTAAATGAATATATCGCGTGTCTGGGGTGAGTTGTTGCGTCCGGCACGTGGACGCGTATCGTGCCCGTTCTCATCACGTGTAATTGAGAACATGTTCACACTTATCGACTATATTTTGTAATAATTCCCTTTATTATTCTATACCGGAAATATAATTAGTAACTTAAAAGGATACTGGAATGATGCAAAAGGATGCTTCGGATTTGTGATATAATATTAATAAGAGTAATAATAAAATGTGCAAATAGTATAATAAATTTTCGACAAAAAAAACAAAAATCGATTTGGCTGCTCTAGACGGTACATGTTTCTTTTTATTAACGGTTAACGATAGTTTAGTCTTTATTAAATAAGAAATATCAGCAAAACAGTACAAAATTTACAATTATTGCAAAGTGAATTTATTACATCCACTTATTCACTCATCAGGCGGAAGGCAAAATACGTCAATTAATAAAAAAAAAAAGTCACATCATTATTCGCAAATATACTATTAAGAGTTCTAGTAGTTTCGCTCTTTGGTAAGTTTTGAGGTTCTGTGACTCGTTTGAGACATTCTTCGTTTTTATAGGGTTTCCTTTTACACGAAGTAGTTCCTTAGAAACGGAAAAATGAACAAATAACATTTTATTTTTAACTAAATAATTGGTAATTTTTGTTCCATTCCTATAATTTGTAAAATATTTATACTACAATTAGTATTACACTGAATAGTTTTACAATATGTATATACACACACACACACTAAGAACTTCTCATCTCACTCGCAGCAATCTCTACAATCGAATTGCTATTCAAAGTTAACAACCTAGAAATTACAATTTTTAGGCAACTAAAACGCTATTACACACACACACACACACACACACACACACAAAAAATGATTTGTTCTTAAACAAAAAACAAACCAATTAAAATGTGAGTTAAATCAAAACAACCTTATTATTTCTCCGATTGACACTGCCCCATCCTAAATTGCTTTCAGAACCTTTTTTGTAGAAAATGTAGTAAGCTTCCGAATAGTCACTTTCCATGATTTTCTTGCCGTTTTCTAGATATTAAAAAAATATACGAACAACCCAAAATTATTTCTACTAATAAAATATTATGTTTGTTTTTAAACACTTCCTTAACACCAAATGTTCCCAAAATTTAAATATGAATTTCAAACATGAACCCAAACCGAAAATTAGTTTGGAAAACTATTTTTATCCACTTTTCTCGACAAGGGTTACATATATAACCTTGCATATGGTTTTATTCGTTCCCTTACGTTATAAAACTTATAAAAGTCTGTCACGCAGGAGCTGCATAACTAAGCACTTTCCACAGAATTTGGGTAGTGTAGACTGCTTTCCAGAACAATTTGCTTAAAATATCCTACATAAATAAAATAAAAACATGAATAGTTCTCTTTTAAATTTGTAATGAGTAACTGATCAATTATTAATTTGCTTCCAGAGTTATGTTTACACATGGTACCTATTACACTACGTAATAAATACAAAAAACCTCATATTATCGTATTTTAGGAACAGGATACAGTCACTCTAGTGGTAGAAAGCGCTCCTTGCGGCGGCTTTGTGAATCTACGTCTGGCGGGCTTTTCTATTGAAATATATTACAAATTAAACCCCCGCTTTCCGATTGACCGATTCAGCTCATTTTTACAACACTTCTTTCTCATGAGTTACCCACGACGTATACCGCGTTTCGTTACAATACTGCAGAAATTACGACCGGTATGAGTCTATTAGGAATTTGGGTCCGGAGTAAACCCCCCCTTCTAATGAACCGTTTTAGTTTATTTTTACAACACATATTTACCTGTAGATTACCACTACGAATACCGAGTTTCGTCGAAATATACCAAAAATCACGGCTGGTAGTGGCGAATTGGTATTGTGGGTCCGGAGTAAACCCCCCTCCTAATGAACCGATTTAGTTTATTTTTACAACACATATTTACCTGTGGATTACCACTACGAATACCGAGTTTCGTCGAAATATATCAACAATCACGGCTGGTAGTGGCGAAGTCGTATTGTGGGTCCGGAGTAAACCCCCCCTTCTAATGAACCGATTTAGTTCATTTTTATATCTCACTTTTTTCTCTATATTACCACTACGAATACCAAGTTTCGTTGAAATATAACAAATATTACGGCTGACATAGTTAAATTACTGTTTTGGGTTCGGGGAAAACCCCCCTTCGGGGGGACCGACTTTGGTGGTTAACGAACTCGTTCAATCGTTTGCTAATTGAATGCTATATACGAAGTTTCGTGACGAAAAAACGAAAACTCTGGCCGCTATCATGTTAACAGACACATACATATATATGCATATATATATATATATATATATATATATATATATATATATATATATATATATAAATTTTAACGGGGGTCATTTTCGGTGTCTACTAGGTAGGATCGATAAAGATTTGAAAATTTTTTTCAAAAATTCCGTCATGAGTCCAACCTCAATAGCTACTTTCCTTCGGAGGAAAGTGCTATAAAGAGTACCTGTAAGCATATTAACTAAGAAACGTAAGCGTTTCGAGCGGAAGGATTCTGCAGGTTAACTAAAATGGCCTTTAAAATTCGGCGACAGATTATTGTGCCAAATTTTATAATGATTAAATGAAAATTTCGGGAGGCAGCAGCCCTCTAAGCCCCCTCCCTGGCAAGCCTCCTCTAATTATAACTAGATTCCAGCGGGCCTCCCTGTTTTAGATCCACTATCAAATCTCTATTATGATATATGTAGACTAATGTTAGATAGATAATGGCGTGTAATTGGTGTCTAGCCACACCTAACCTCTCCGAGTATAGTGATTGAGGCGAGAACAATGAAACCTCTTCTTGCCCATCCTCTTCCCTCCCGTTCATTATCCTTTCCTCCTTTCTCACCATCCTCTAATTAACTTCATATCTTCCCTTCACTCTATCCTACTGTGCATTATCCTGAAGCCATTCATTCATCGTTCATCTCTCCCTCTTCTTGACCATGCTCTCTCCTCCCGTTCATTATCCTCTCCTCCTTTCTCACCATCCGCTAACTAATTTCATATATTCCTTTCACTCTATCCTACTTTGCGTTACTTGAAGCCATTCATTCATCGTTCATCTCTCCCTCTTCCTGACCATCCTCTCTCCTCCCGTTCATGATCCCCTCCTATTCTCTCACCATCCTCCAATTAACTTCTAATTAATTAGTAATTTGTGTCATGCCCCCTTACCAAATTTATTAGAAAAAAATAGAAATTGACCACTATTTTCACTATATAGCGCGGTCAGCTCAGTGGTAGAGCATTGGCCTAATAAGCTGGAGGACCTAAGTTCAAATCCCGAGCAAGCATTTTTATCTTCTAGTGTCTTCGTTCATGGGTTGGTTTCAGCCTCCCTGACAGTCCCTAGGCCAACCCAGACCTTAATTAATTTATGAATGGGTACCTTGGTGCTAATGACCCTAGTGGTCGAAGCAGCAAAGGGAAAAATCAGGTGTGTATGTATGTATATATATATATATAGACATCGCTAAGGCGTTTGATAGTTTTAGTCCCTCGGCTCTACGAGCCGCTATCGTCCAAAAAGGCCTAGCATCCGGATACGTTGAATACGTGAGGGGGTGACGGGTTTACCCGAATTACCGATGGACGGAGGTGGACGTGCCAATTGTAAGCGGGAGGGGGACTAGGCAGGGTGATCCTTTGCCTCCGAGCCTCTGAACCTTGCGATGGATTGGGTCCTCCAGGCGGTTCCAAGCCAAGTTGGATATTCTCTGGAGGGAGCTAGGATTAACTATATGGCCTTTGCCGGTGACTTGGTCCTGGTCGCGTCCTCGATGGTTGGCATGCGGAGTGCTCTTGCGGGGATGGGGCAGCCATTGCCAAAGTGGGGATGGAACTCAGTCCTGGAAAGTGCTGCCCCCCTAATTTTGTTATTATTTTTTTTTTCTCAGTGGTTTTTTAGTATTTATCAATCTTATTGTATTTCTTAATTTAGTTTAGTTTACAGCCTTAATCACTATTATATATATATACTAAGGTGGATATATTGTTTTTTTTTTATTTTAATGTTCTTTAAGGCTGGATTAAAGTACTATATTAAACTAATTTAGGACTCGCAGCAACTGGGCTTATGGTGGTTGCAAGCCTCATTAACGAGGGTGAAGGAGACGCCCGAGTGTTTTTTGACATTTCTGTATTAATGAAGATGTATGATTGTATTAATGTATTGTATCTCCTATATATATAGGTAGGATCGATGAAGATTTGAAAAAATGTTTAACATTTCTTTCATGAGTGGAACGTCAATAACAAACTGACCCACAAATGAAAGCCTGTACCTCCAGAGAATGTTTAGAAGGATCGTGAGAAGACATCGAACCAGTTGCTGGGCCACTTGTTTTATGACCCCAGGCCGGTTTCGACTTGGAGTCACGCAGCCACAACCTCTTCCACCAACTCCTTCCCTCCACTCACCGGAACTAGCGCATTCTACACGGTACACTACACAATGGGAGCAAATAGAAGGGGGGGGGGAGGAATTTGAACAAAACATATATGTAGGTTTAGCAAATCCTAAATCGCCATGCCCTCCAGGCGGCCTCACGATTCACCTCGAGCTAACGGCTCTATATAACATCAAAAACTCATAAGAGAGGCGTATCCTGAAAGAAACAAAGACCAACTCGAAGGAACTAGGTCATCTTAGCGTTTACTTATAACATTCTCATTCCTTTTGGAAGTTTTGAAATGGAAACAGTAAATATTAGCGCGTTTCCTCCCTCCAACAATGGAGAGGAAAACCCCTTATGAGGTTGACCTCATGACGCAATCCGGAAGTGCCATCACGAAAATTTCTCGTTTCAGACCCCATAGATCATGAAATATAGGTGGTTTAAATTTATATATATGTGTGTCAGTATAGCTAACGAAGTTTCAATTTAATAAGTGACGCTTACCTGAAAGTCAAAAGAAAAGAAAAAACACATGTTAATTAAAATATATTAATATTAAAACGAGTAATAAGTAATAAACGTACATATATACACATAGGGGAACTCGGGGTAGAACGGGATACTTTCCTGGACTGGAGAGTACTGTACTTTAGCGGATAAGTATTTAACTATACCTACAGACGGTAGAGAAGAACCGGTAGCCATTTTGATTAGTTCTGAGTGAAGTGATGTTTGCTGTTTTCTGCCGAGTTTGTTGTAACCTTTTTGTCGACTTAAATGCAAAGTAAGCTTCTAATCATTAATGCAAAGCTAATGTGTGTTATCTGCCGTCGTAGTGCATGTCAGTAGCTAAAAGACTCGTTGTTAGTATAATAATGACAGGTTTTCAGTTCAGCAATCGCCTCATCGTGCTCTCGGGGCGGAACGGGATCGGGGGCCGATCTGCCCCGTCATTTTTTGGCGAGGATAGATTTGAGATTAGTAATTTTTATATATGTATTTTTATATATGTTATATATGTAACTTTTTCCCCTGAAGAGGCACCAAAAAATGTGTGAAACATGTAGGGAGGTAATAAAGTTGGTGAAACTTTGTGGAGAAGTTTGTTTTTATTATTTGACCTTCCACCTAGCACGAAAATAAGAAATTTTTTTTTTCAATCCAGATTGTTCGAACGTAAGTTAGAAAGACGGAGAGGCAAAAATAGAATGTTATTAAAATACTAATTTTACTATTAAATGCAATTAAAAAATAACAACAACCAATTAAAACGATAGGTAAAACTGATAAAACCTCGTTGAAAAGAACAAAGCTAACAATTGTCAAGTTTTAAGCACTTATTTGTCGCATTGACATCGCCCCATCGAAAATTACATCGTAACCTTTACTGTAGGGACTTTAGTAAGTTTTGGAATGGTTACCTTCCACTTAACACGATTTCCCAACTGTTCGGCTCACAACTCATGCGCTGGTGTAGGCAGCGAAGACGTTGAGGAAGTGTTAGTTTGTAAATATAGCCAGGACGACAAGTAATATATTGTGTTTCCTGTGTTTATTTCAAAATACATAAAAAATAATAATTTTAATTTTTTTTAGTTTAAGAATTTGTGTAAGAAACCCCCTATCCCATTCTGCCCCGTATGCGGGGCAGAACGGGAAATAAGGAGACTTTTTTTGGAAAATGGTAAAAAAGGTGTTTTTATTTAGAATTAACTACTAACCTTTTTACATGTGTTTACTAACAATATAAATAAATGTTTTACGCCTTTATTATAGGTTTTGATTGATTATCCTATTTCTTAAAAATCGATTAACATTACGTATCCCGTTCCGCCCGAGTTCCCCAATATGTTTACACGTTCCCCTATATGTTACACGGTTATAGATACATCAAAACCGTGTCCTAACTTCCCAACAAAAGCGTTAATTTCCAATTAAACAAAACACTTGATGGATTTATTCCACGTTTTAGCGCGTTTCCTCCCTCCCTCCAAAGGGAAGAACCGCTTATTAGGTTGACTGCATTGAGAAGTGGCGATTAGAAAATTTCACGTTTCAGAACCCTTAGATACGAAAATAACGGAGGTTCAAATTTGTATGTTATTAAGTTTATTGGGTGGGACACTTAATATCAACAAAGTAACTCTCATTAATAAAAATTACACAATGTACTCCTTGCTTCTACCGTGATTTCATAATCGTTTTTGATATATTTAAGAAAAAACACAAAATAAACTGCATTTGTCTGTTAGAAATATATTTTGCTATTCACGTACAAAATTCATAAATCGTTAAAACGATTGCACATAAGTATGAGAATTGAATGAAACTAACAGCCCAGAGAACCGCAAATAAAGGAATTCTACACGATCCTTAATCGAGGTAGTTAATGTGTTAATGAAGTGCACAAGGTCTGTAGGGTTTGCTTTAGCTTTTGTAATTGCCTCTTCAAAATAAAGCCTGCTATTGCTCTGAAGGGCTTCGCATTCACGGGGGAGGGGCACCCTCCCTACCACCCAGGTCCATTTATTCCTCGAAGAAAAGGAGTGTAGCAGGGCCATTGATGATCCCAGTTTTAAATACGTACATGATATTTTGCCGGGTCATGGGTCTGTGGGGAGCTAGCACCAGACGGAGTCACTCTAGGAGTGAGAGCGGGAGGGTGAGGGTGAGTGCGAGGGGGGGGGGGGAGAGCGCGTGAGAGAGAGAGAGAGAGAGAGAGAGAGAGAGAGTGAGAGAGAGAGAGAGTGTGAGTGTGAGAGTGAGAGAGAGAGAGAGTGAGAGAGAGAGTGAGAGTGAGAGTGAGAGAGAGAGTGAGAGAGAGAGATTGAGAGAGAGAGAGTGAGAGAGTGAGAGAGAGAGAGAGAGAGAGAGAGAGAGAGAGAGTGAGTGTGAGAGTGAGAGAGAGAGAGAGTGAGAGAGAGAGTGAGAGTGAGAGTGAGAGAGAGAGAGAGAGAGTGAGAGAGAGAGATTGAGAGAGAGAGAGTGAGAGAGTGAGAGAGAGAGAGAGAGAGAGAGAGAGAGAGAGAGAGTGAGAGAGAGAGAGAATATATATATATATATATATATATATATATATATATATGTATAAGTTATTTAAATATAAGAAATACCAAATCCTGTAAATATTAAATAAATTAATTAGTATTAGTAAGTAGGAAATCATTGGGACCTCACTGAACAGAGGCAGTGGGGTCCCAATTGCAGGCGCCCGTTGGTTGATTTGGCAAGTGCAAAATATCCAGCAAACAGGCTGGGAGGGAAATCAAAGGTAGCTGTAACGGCTCTCTAGCGGGTTGTTACAGCTACTGGATACCCTGATGGCACAATTCTAAATTTAAATGAATACAAATTGGAACCGCTGGTATAGGGCAGCCTAAGGCACAGCGGGGGAAGAGAAGGGGGAAAAAAAAGAGAGAGAGAGAGAGTGAGAGAAGAGAGAGGGGGGGAGAGAGAGAGAGAGAGAGAGAAGAGAGAGGGGAGAGAGAAGAGAGAGGGGAGAGAGAGAGAGAGAGTGAGAGAGTGGAGAGAGCGAGGGGGGGGGGAGGGGGAGAGAGATTTTTTTCAAATTTGTAATTTGTGAAACCCCTTTTTTTCTTTCATTTTCATTTTTTTACTAAGATCTGCAAGGTTTATAGATACGTACTTTGTTTTCTTCAATAAATACAATTTTGATCGTTTTAATGTCCATTCCATTTTTTTCCTCGTTTCCCTATTTTTGTTAAATTATTAGAACTACAATTGTACTGCTTTATTCTATTCTAAGTAATTTTGTTATTCATCGTTCTCTATTCATTTATATGTGTTTTTATATTTTGTTAATTATTATTATATTGATGTTCGACTATTGATGTTTTATTATCCCTAACATTCAATAGTTCTCACGTGTAAGTCCTTTATTCTTTGCTCTTTAGCGACGACGACGAGCGTAGAGATTAAATTAGCAGGTTAGCAGCTAGGAGGACAAGGTTGTCGGGACAGAGAAAGAGAATCGATTGTGTTAACTGCTATCTGCTACGATTTCGAATGTAGAAATTTGCCAGCGGCTCCTAAACTGCTAATAACAGTATCAATTATTTCTAGCCGTTTGCTAACGCTAATGGCGATTAACTGCGAAAAAATAACAGATCTGCAAATAGCAACGCATTACTATAGATATGTAGATAGGATAGTGAAGACAAGAAGAACTTTTTATGAACATTTAGGAGTGTATGTGCTCCGGAATGTGGTAAAATGTAATAAAGATTAAGAAAATAATCTCTAACGCAGGCCGATAGAATGATTATAGATGGTCTATCATTGTCTAGTTGGTGAACTATCCAGGAGTAATCAGATGATAATACCTAAGTTTGGAGTGACGGCTAGTACAACATGAGCCCAATAGAGTGGATTGATTAAGCTATTGTAAGCACATCCCTCCTATTATACCGTCTAATTATCAGCAACAATCCACAGGTTTTATCATGAGCTGGAGATAGTTAGCTGTCGAGGTGATAAGATGTCAGGGAATAGTTGGGAATCAGCTAAGGGCATCAATCAGACTGTTCTTAGCCGAATCCCAACTATTCTCTCACTTCTCATAGGTTTTATCAACTCAAAAATAAATCCATCCAGCGGTTAAGCAGAAGAGAACGAAGTTTGTCGTTTTACAACAAGTCGTTGTAGTGGTACATTAGGCCAAATGCACGTAGTAGACAAGTAGCGTCCAGTAGGACCAGTCCAGTAATGAACAAAATCGTCCATCTTGTACTCCTACTAAGCTGGCATAGTGCAAAGTTAGACCGTAGTTTACCCGTAGTGGACAGATAGCGTTCAGTACGGCGAGAACAGCAATGAACGTAACCGTCTATCTTTTACTCCTACTAAGCTGGCATAGTGAAAAGTTACAAGTAGTCGTTTACCCGCAGTGGACAAGTAGCGCCCAGTACGGCCAGTCCACTAGTGATCACAACCGTCTATCTTGTACTCCTACTAAGCTGGCAAAGTGACAAGTTACAAATACTCGTTCACCCGTAGTGGGCAAATAGCGTTAAGTACGGCCAGTCCAGTAATGAATAGAGAAGACTTTGATCTTAGGCAGACCAAGGGTGCACCTACATTAGAACCGCTCCGATCAGGTCCGGTATCCACAGACCGTCGGAAGGAAAACAAACAAAAGCATCTCAACGGAGGTGCCTAAATTGGTCCCCACTCGATCCGATCCGAAGAATCTCGATTTTTCTCGGTTTCTAGACCGATATCGGACGACCGACACATCACACAAAATGAGAGCAAGAGTTGACAAGGAATTAATTGATAGAGCTGGTAATCTTAATTATGAATGAGCCTTGTCTGTGGGGTCATTAGAATAAATCCTATCAAAATCGAGACGTTAAAATGTTTTTTTTTTTTTAATTTAATAATTCTATGCAATAAACGTTTATTACCCATAGAAATCCATTTTTTTTAAAGACCTAAACTGCTTTATAATATACGTTTGGTATTCGTTTTTTAGGCAACATTGTTTTTTTTTTCAATTCGAATAAGATACTAAGATTAAGTACTGATGGGTAATTATAATTAAATATATACCTTTAATGAAATCAGACACTTCATTAATATGAATACCAATGCTTCTCTTATCCTAGTGTAACAGTTCAGGTTTCTCAACGGGTAGTCAAGTCGACATAGTTCCAGAAGGTAGGTCATTCGCTGATGAGAATCAGCCGAGTTGTGCAACATCGCTAGACGGCGTTAAGAAGATGTACACTCGACAATTAGGGTTATCCATCAGCCAAAGTGTGGATCTTGCGTGTGATCGGCCGCTACAAGGTACTAATAGGACATAGTTCCGAAGGGACGTGCGTTTAATTGGCCGAAGTGCGGATCGCCAGTACAAGGTGCTAAGAGACCGTAGTTCCGAAAAGACGAGCGTTAAATCGGCCGAAGTGCGGATCACCAGTACAAGGTGCTAAGAGAACGTAGTTCCAAGGAGACGTGCGTTTAATCGACCGAAGTGCGGATCATCGCTGCAAGGTTCTAAGAAAACGTTGTTCTGAAGAGACTTGCATTTAATCCGCCGAAATGGGGATCATCGCTACAATGTGCTTAGAGAACGTAGCTCCGAAGAGACGTGAGTTTAATAAGCCGAAGTGCGGATCATCGTTACAAGGCACTAAAAAAACTTAGTTCTCAAGAGACGTGCGTTGAATCGGCCGAAGCGCGGATCATCGTTACAAGGCACTATGAAAACTTAGTTCCGAAGAGACATGCATTTAATCGGCCGAAGTGCGGATCATGACTGTATAGTGACAAGACAAAATAGTTTCGAAGACACGTCAAATCAATACGTACCCCTTTTTTGTTGTTATTATCTTCAAACATTGTTTTTTTTAAAGAGGAAAGCCTCAGGTTGTACTAGAGGTAAACCTGCAGGGAACCCTATTTGAATAGGCCGCCAATAAAGCTGAACAATTTATAGCCCTGTATGGAAGGACAATGTGGTGTATTAGTATGTAGATTAGGTTTGGGCGAAGGATCACTGGGCAGAGATCTGAGTGACGTTCAGCAATCCGGGCAGGAGGCACGTTAATATTCAACCAGGCTAGTTAGATCTAAGCCCTCTAGCCCTGTCATACCGACAATTCCAAAATAGATAATCCCAATTCACAAACAATCATGTATATATATATATATATATATATATATATATATATATATATATATATATATATGTTGTTGTTTCGGCATCTGTCTCCAGCGGTATTGCTCCTCCTGTCAACGCGATATTTCGCCGGATTCCTCTCCGGCTTCTTCTGGCCGTCAATCATCCTTGCTGGTTGGTAAGGGAATGAGCTCGTCTTTTTTTTTTTTTTTTTTTTTTTTTTTTTTTTTCCTAAACCCCACTTTAGATAAAAGAGAAATAAAAAGCATGCAAGGAAGGGCATGATGAAAACGAAAGTGAAAGAGAAACGTGCAGAAACGCAAAGAAAAACTAAGGACCTCGAACGACACAGGCGGGCGTAAGGGCCACAGGTAGAGGGAGGATGAGGGAGGAGGTGTCCTTATTCTGCATTAATGCACTTGAAGGCGGTAAGTAAAGGAGAAAAAGGTGTAGGATTCCCAAAGGGAGGTATGTGTAATGTGCTGTGTGGGGCACAGCGATAGAGGAGGAGGTAAAACGAAAGATAGTCGGAGAGTAGAAGAAAGAAGAAAGGGGAAGAAGGTAGTTCCAAGGAGACGTGCGTTTAATCGACCGAAGTGCGGATCATCGCTGCAAGGTTCTAAGAAAACGTTGTTCTGAAGAGACTTGCATTTAATCCGCCGAAATGGGGATCATCGCTACAATGTGCTTAGAGAACGTAGCTCCGAAGAGACGAGAGTTTAATAAGCCGAAGTGCGGATCATCGTTACAAGGCACTAAAAAAACTTAGTTCTCAAGAGACGTGCGTTGAATCGGCCGAAGCGCGGATCATCGTTACAAGGCACTATGAAAACTTAGTTCCGAAGAGACATGCATTTAATCGGCCGAAGTGCGGATCATGACTGTCTTACGTGTCAAGTGTCAGTGTAACTTGTGTTTGTTGGATTGTTCCTAGCGTGTTCTAAAATGTGTTGTGTTCTAGTACGTCTACTAGTCGTCGTGTGAACTCTGTTGGTCCTTGCCAGCGTCCTGGTCGTCCAGGTGGTGTGATGTCGTTAAAGAGTGGATTGTCATGGTACTTAAGTCCGTCAAAGAATTTGATGTGACGTCGTTTTATGAATTCTGAAACTGTAGGGAGTTCTAAAAGTTTGTGTAAGTCGGGGGCTTTGAGTTTATTGTGTGAGGTGCTCCGTGTGACTGTTTTGAGTATTCGGTTCTGAAAAGATTGTAGTGTTCTGAGTATGGTGGGGTTCAGAAACCGAAAGAGTGGTGTGCCGTATAGTAGTGCCGGTCGTAGGACTCCTTTGTATATGAGTAGCTTCAGTCTGAGTGAGAGGTTTGGTGAATTGAGTAAATATCCAAGAGAGCGGGCTTTCGTCCTGACAAGCTTTAGCTTCTTGGTAAAGTGTGTGTGAAAACTGAGGTGTGTTCCTAAGTGTATCCCCAAGTAATTGATATGTCCTGAGCTCGTCAGCGGTTTGGGCCCTTCTTATCCTTCTTGGTCGGAGACTATGCGAGCCAATGAACTGGGGAGGCTCTGGGCCAATCGGGTTCCGTCTGTCTATGTTAACTTCCTCGGTCGTCCGTTCGGGGCGCTGGTGGTCCTGTATGAGTGGATTGTCTCCAGTCTTCTTCAAGATGGCCCGCCAGGTGTTGGAGAGGATGTGTCCTTCTTCTCTATTGAAGTTGGCTGGATTTTTGTGGATCTCAATCGCCTCTCTGATGAGTCTCCTGTTCAGCGTGTCTTCCTTAGCCAGGGTCTTGGCTTGATCAAACAGGACTTGTCTGGGGCACTCTTTTCCATGTGTTGCCACCGCAGAAGTTTTGGTGCGTCCCAGCCTGTAGTCTGCAGCGTGTTGCGCGATTCGAGTGGCTACCTTCTTCCCTGTCTGTCCTATATACACTTTCCCGCAGTCACATGGTAGAAGATATACACCCTGGTCTTGCAACCGCAGCTTGTCCTTGCTTTTGCTCACGGATAACTTAGCTTAAAAGTTAGATTAGTGCGCCACAGTTCACAGGAAACAGGCAATAGCCAGGCGGAAATAACTACTATACTATTAATAACAAGTATGACAAACACGCTTCTCATTTAGTTCTCTTGTTTAAATGACAAAATTACAAACACAAGAAGAAACAAAGAACTGCCAAAAAAAAAGTTCGTATTACAATTTTTTGGAACGAGATCGCTCTGTCAAAAATTGCATTAGGACAGTTTTTGTAGGAAATGTACTAACCTTTCAAATAGATGCCTTAAATGGTCCACCATTTCCCGATTTCGAAAAAATGAGGACATCTAAAGAACAGTCTAGTTTTCCCCACTTTTGTGGACTACGGTCCTTGGAAACGGTTTCATTTGATTCCCCAGGTGTAGAAACCTAAATAAATTAAGTAAGTACGATCTATCGAACTACGATTTTTTTTGCAAAATTTTCGCCGAACAAATGAGGAGAGGTTTCGCTGTTTAAGGAAATGGCTAGTTTAAATGCAATACTATTCTCTCCCAGTTCAGAACTTCGTGATAACCACGCTTTCATCTAAACATGCATCTTCGTACATTACCAAAAACTTTTGAAACTAAAAAGATGTGGAAAAACAATTGCATCTTCCATTAAAGAACATCAGTAACATAAATTTACATGAATAATCAAATAGTAGCTAATGAAATATTGATATACTCACTGCCCCTTTTCATTATTCAACGTCACTCACCTGAAACACAAATAAAATATTAGTACAATCGATATAAACATAGAAATCATCTGACATTAATTAGAAAATTATTTAAATTAGGAAAAGTACGTCAATCTGGAAGGCATTGATTCCTTTGTGAGCGACAAGTTTCAGCGCCCAATCTCAACCTTTGTTTTACACTAGCAAAACATAAAAAAAAAAAAAAAATAAAAAATAAAAGAGATTAAAATTTTTGAATTAGATATTTTTTACAAAAATTGCAAAAAATATTTTACGAAGACAGGTATAGTTGGGATTCGGCTAGCCGAATCCCAACTATACCTGTCTTCGTATCTCTACAGCGGCTAACTATCTCCATCTACACTAAAAAATATTTTATTCTATATAGGTAGGAAAAGGAGAATAGTGAAGAGAAGGAATTGAAATTAATTATATTAATATATTAAAAAATATCACAATTTATGGTTCATTAGAAACAGACATATATTTGCTGATGTTTTACTTACTGCCTGTTCTTCTAAATGAGTTCCTATAGTTCTTGAAAATACAGATGATATTTGCTCTTGCTCAAATTACTTTTTTTGTCCTAAACAGGGTTTATGGTTCGTAAGGAATAGATGTTATTTCCTCTTGCTGAATGTACTGTCTGCTCCAAATGAGTTCTTATGAAAAAGATGTTATTTCCTCTTGTTGAACGTACTGTTCACTTCGAATGAGATCTTAAGAAAGAAGTGTTATTTCCTCTTGCTGATACTTACAGTCTACTCCGAATAAATTCATTAGAAACAGGTGTAATTTCCTCTTGCTGAACGTACTGTCTACTCCGAATAAATTCATTAGAAACAGGTGTAATTTCCTCGTGCTGAACGTACTGTCTACTCCGAATAAGTTCATTAGAAACAGGGGGTATTTCCTCTTGCTGAACGTACTGTCTACTCCGAATAAGTTCATTAGAAACAGGTGTTATTTCCTCTTGCTGAACGTACTGTCTACTCCGAATAAGTTTATTAGAAACAGGTGTTATTTCCTCTTGCTGAACGTACTGTCTACTCGGAATGAGTTATTAAAAAACAGATGTTATTTCCTTTTGCTGACGTACTGTCTACTCCGAATCAGTTCTATTTCCGCTTGCTGAACGTACTATCGACTCCGAATGAGTTCTTATGCTTCTTCAGAAAAATGTGTTATTTCCTCTTTCTGAAGTTGTTGTCTGTTTTCGTTTTTCGTCAGTAACAGGTGTTATTTCGCCTTGCTGAACGCACAGTCTCCTCCGAGAGAGTTTTTATAGTTTTACAGTATCAGACGTTACTTCCTCTTGACGAAATTGCTTTATTTTTTCAACAAATTCCTATGATTCTTTAGAAACGGATTCTATTTCCTACCGATGAACATACTTCCTGATTAGATCATTAGGAGAATACGTACTTTAGGGAACAGTGAGTATTATTAATTGTAGTATGAATCTCATCACTATATTAATTCTACCCTGAAAGTAATTGCCGCAGTTCCTAAAAATAATGAGTTGGACAACAAAAGGAAAAACCTAATAAACTACAGAGGTTGTTCTAGTGAATTATTTAATTCTAATTAGTTGGATTGCCGTTTGTGTTTGTGCTTCTGGTAGATTCTGCAATCTGAGCAGCGGGTTGTCTCTTTGAATATTAAACAGTAGCTAGCCAGTGCTCCGAGCTCACTCCTAAATGTCAGCCTGCTTTCCAACTTGGGCCTATTAGCTCGGCAACACTCTCATCGGTTACTCAAATTCTATAAATATTTTGAACATTTTGATTCATAAAATACATTATTCTGAGATTAGCAAAAAATTGAGGCATACTATTTCAGATAAAAATAAGGAGGGATAATCGCTATTCAGTCAAATAATTCATTCGGACTGAAGATCAAAGTGACATTTAATCGGCACTTGTTAACAAAACAATAAATACTGACCAAAATTTGTATTCAAAATTTATAACATATTTGGCATAGAAAAGAACACGATCAAACGGATAATACACGAGTCGTTGCGGATACGAACGGCGAACTTAACATCCGGTCATTTTTCCCCCCGCCATCTGAATCTTGACGCTTCAGAGAATCTACAGGTATATTTTTCATGTTGAGTTGACCCATTTCTCTCTCTTCAAAATACACAGAGAATGAAAAGAAGCTGGCTGGAAACTGCCATGGGAAGGCGGATACGAAAGGTGAACTCAACACTCCACTACCGGTCCACTAGATGATGATATAAATAAAATGCTCTTTTCGTTGCAAGTGAAGTTCACACTAATTCCTGGTCAATTATTATATAATTTGTTTATTAATATAAATTTATAAACAAACAATGAGAAATCCCACAACGAACAAATGTTTTGAATATACTCTGGTTGAGGTCGCCCATATGGAAAAATATTCAAATGCATTTTCCTGAAAACTACCTCTTGTTGAGTTCCCCCTTCGTATCCGGAACGCCTCATATATATTATATCTAAAAAAATAGTAGTGAATAAAAAGACACATATTCTGCATATGTATAGTTGTAATGGGATTGAGGAGGCTCTGAGCTGAAGGCCTCTTACCGTCATCCCCGACAATTACCGTCTCTCGTTGAATCGGAGTGAGACCGGAAACACAGACTTTAGCCTCTTCCGATAGAAGGACAAGTTCAATTGCGCATGCGCGAGCTTGTATAGAAAATGTGGTTAGGGTACGTCTAAGGATGTGCCAGAAAGCGTCTCTATGGCTAAGCAGGTGGCAACAAAAAAAGAAGGAGATCCCGATTCTAATGGATTTAAGGGGAATGGGTATCTAACGTTGGAGACGATTTGTGGCCTATCGCGGCAAATGTAGAAAGCTGTTGGCCGAGGCTTAGGCCTTCACAGACTATATTTCAGTGAATAATGTGAAGTCCGGGTGTGTTTGGGATTCGGATAGGCGAAGAAAACATCAGATCTTCAAGTAATAATCTATATTGGCCATTTCGGCTGCACCTTGACAGCCTTTGGAAACGTCTAAAGATTATTGCTTGATGATCTGACTTTTTCTTCTTCTAGCCGAATCCCAACCATCCATTGACCGTATCAGCTCAATGGCTAAATATCTTTGTCTCTTTAAGTAAGTAAGTTTGTAAATAATATCATGTCCAGTATTTGAATCTAAAATCTGAAAGGAAAGGCTGTGTTATTGAGATAAAATGTGCTGAACTGGGGTCTATAATCTCGGCAATTCCTAGCGTCCCTGATCAAAGGATGTGATCGGCGAGTTTAAGGGCAGCTATGGTCTGGTGTCTCGGCTCGGCTTTCCACTCTCCAAGCCCATTATTGAGAGGGCTTTGCAAATAGACATTGAGAATTCCTTGATTAAGCTGTCCTAGTTTCGAGAGTGGACGAGCTTGCTTTGAACGGACCGAAAACATCCACTCCATAGGGAAGCCATCCATTTGTCTGCGGATCAGCGCTGAGGTGACCGAGCAAACCTATCGAAATAGGTGTACCTAGTGCTCCAGACGGTCCTTTAGAAAGACAAATTTAATCCAGCAATCCAGCTTGGACAGATCTAATAAAAATGTCCTTAAATGATAAAAATACCTGTAATTCAATAAATAATGTACACTATGGACTCTTATCCACAATTCTAATCAATGACTTTAAAGGATTATTGGTAACTAATATATTTATTCTATTATAAGACGCGTCTGCTTCAAGGCCATTAGCGCCAAACTGATTTTTTAAATATATATCTATACTAAAATAATTGTCTAAATTATTTAATTTTTCACAGAAATTGAAATTTGAGCTCATTGATTGTAATAATATAAAATTGTAAATTTGTCAATTAATGTATTAATATTTCAAAATTATTTATAAGAAAGGTAGGTTATAAACATTGGATTGTTATAAACATCTTTCCACGTAATTTAATAAAAGGGAAACAAAAACCCAAAATGTGAATTGACAAAGTTGTTATAAATTTTATTAGCTTTCATCTAAAAATAAAATGCATTGAAATCGGTTAAGATGTAGAGGCTGTAGACCTTTTTGAAACACAATATGTGGTTTGGCGCCATTTTGCTTCATCTTTCCGAAATCGGTCAAGAAACAAACAAGTTTGAACGGTTGAGAATCGGTGGGCATCGGATCGGGTCGGGTCGGGACCAATGTAGGATACCTCCATTGAGATGCATGTGTTTGTTTTTCTTTCGACAGTCGGTGGCTATCGGATCGGATCGGGTCTTATCTAAGGTAGGTGACCTCTTAGACAAGAATCGAATATAGATGTAATGAACTTTGTTGTACTTTCATTTTCTCTATCGTGGATGGAGATCTACCAATGTCGCCCTGTCCTAACAGGGGTAAAATAGTGAACCGGCTGGACATGTGTTACCTGTACAACATCCCCCCTACTTAAGCCATGGGCTTGGATCGATCCTCGTAACTTGTCACCGGACTGTGGCTGACCTATTTTTGGGAGCCTCATTAAAACACCAATTACTCACGGAATCTCTCCCCACTCAGCAAGGTAATTTACAAAGGAAACATTGAGAATATACTACTTAGGGTCCATTAGCGTGTTTCCTTATCGCGATCTGTTTCGACAAGAAATAACAGTTTGGGAATAAAGAAGTTCCATTCGTCACGCGGCGGGAAAGAAAATTCGACAACTATGAGATACAAAAAAAACAAAACAAAAAAACTTCTTTGGCTAGCTCCTTTTAAATGAGTGATAAGTTGCCTCACCTTGCCTCGTTTCTTAGTTAAAATTAATTAATATTATTATTAGCACCTATTTACTTATATACACTTCAATGAAATAGCCTTTTTTCTTCTTTTTTGTTATGTTTCTATAGATTTTCATTCTACTCATTCTAAGAATTTAAGACCAAATTGTTCTCTTATAATAAGTTAATTGTATTTATAGTTCTGTTACTTATCTCAATTATAAACCTTTTCTTTCTGTATTAATTTCTGTTTTTCTTGTCATTTTAGCCGACGAAGGCTACCAATGAGTAGCCGAAACGTCCTAAATATTGATTTTTTTCATAAAAATCGTATTGAGGTTTCTTTAGCCGAATCCCAACCATTCCATCTTTACTTATCACCTCGACGGCTAACTATCTAATCTTCATGATGTTTTCATAAGTAATTTTCGGTTTGGGTACATGAAACGATTCAGATAAAAATTGTTCCAGACGTTTTACATCCATCCAGACTATGATATTTAAATTTTTTTGGGGTTTGGGAAACCTTAGTAAGTACGGCAAACAATCGAAAGCCTTCCAAATTTCCTACATTAACGATTCCTATGATATCCATGATAGAGCGATGTCAGTCGGAGAAATCGGGACTTAAAAATTGAAAATCGTTTTCATTTTCTGCGTTCGTCTAACCCAAAGCAAATATTTTCGACGTTTTATCGGGAGTATCGCTGATTAGAAAAAAAAAAAAGATTAGGGTATTCCAAGTCCAAGGCCACGGATTACCAAATCTAGTAGTTACTAACCCATTAATTGTGACCCATTGTCTAGGACTCAAGAAGAGCAACGAGGGCCTTTTCTGTGGCCATTCTTTGCAGATCCCATCAAGGAAGAGGATTTTGAATAGAAGAAGAATTCTTTTGTTCTTCAACTAATTTGCAATGGCGGGGTAATTAGCTCATGGAAATAAAAAGACCAATATCTTCATTCCTAACAAGAGGGTTTTTAATGAAATGGTCGTACCATGGTTGCATAGATAAAAATTTGCCTTTAAATGATAAAAACCAACGCCCACAAAGAAATAAAAGAAAATGTTCCAGTGAATCTGATGGGGACACATTCATTACGACTTTAGTCGGATGTAACCGATCACAGCCACGAAATGTCTTACTTTCATCTTAGCAAGTTTCCGTTCTTATTCTTGGTGTCATCTGAAAAGTTTAGAGTAGAAGCAGTTAATGTTTTGTTTCAATCTTTTGTGGAAAATCTAAACACCTGCCCCAATAAAATCTCAAAGAAAAGAGCAGTGTGTAGGCACCACAATGCACAGGAAACTGACACACGCTATGCGCAAATTAATTACCTTGTTTTACTAAATTATTCATTTCAATATTTTTTTTTTTTTTTTTTTTTTTTTTTTTAACGGCGCATCAACTATTTGGCTATTAGCGCCGGGCTATCTAGAGGTTACCACCCTTTTATAATGCCAACAGCACGTGGTCGGTCACCCATTCAGGTACTGACCACGCCCGACGTTGCTTAACTTCGCTGATCTACGGGAACCGGTGCATTCAACGTGGCTATGGCCGTTGGCTCATTTCACTATTAAATGCAATATAAAAACAAACATTAACAAAAAATTAAAAACTGAGGAAAACATCATTCCAAAAAAGAAACCTAAAAATATCCAGCCGTCGAGGTGATAAGCAGTCAGGGAATCGTTGGGATTTGGCTAGGAAAACATCAAGACGATTTCTGTAAAAATCTGTATTAAGGTCGACTCTTCGTCCGCTTAATGACAAAAGAAAGAAAATACAGAATTAATAAACAGAAAAAAGTTAACCAATGAATACAAATGAACAGTATTTTAACAACAAAATACGAAGACAAGGTATGGTTGGGATTCGGCTAGAAAAAAAACACGTCAGACCTTCAGGAAGAAATCTGTATTGGACGTTTTGGATGCACATTGGCAGCCTTCTTCAGCTAAAAAATATATACAACTTATAAGTAAAAAACAGGCAGAACTGAGCGTAATATATACAACATGACAATAAATTTGAACCAATCTTATTTTTAAACAATGAAAATTCGGTAGTTGGAAAGTAAACAGCATGTAGAAAGTAGTAAGTAAACAGTACAAAAACTCACCAGTACAAAAAACTAACATTTTTTATATTGTGAGAAAAACATCTATTCTATAAGTGAATACAGTTTATAATAATCAATATACAGATACGTACCACTAGAGAATGCCTAGGGGGGAGGGAGGAAGACCTCGAAGACACTTAGGTAACCATGGTTGAATGTATGAGGGCCAGCCACTACACAGGGGGTTTTATAGTTATGACTGGGGGAGGGGTGAGGAAGCGGTACAGTCGGTGAAGATGAAAGAAGTACAACGGCTAACTATCTCCATCTCCACTATTAACAACAAAATGTTCTCACAATTGATTTGTATGTATAAATCTATCATTTGTTTTTATTGGTTAACTTTTTTCTGTTTACGAAGACAAGGTATAGTTGGGATTCGGCTAGGAGAAAAACGTCAGACTTTCAGAAAAATCTGTATTTGGACGTTTCGGCTGCACATTGGCAGCCTTCTTCAGCTAAAAAATATATACAACTTATAAGTAAAAAAAGAAATAAATATACAAATTGTAAGTAAAAAACAGGCAGAAATGAGCGTAGTATATGCATCAAGACACTAAATTAATATTGCAGCCGAAACGTCCAAATACAAATTCTTCCTGAAAGTCTGACGTTTTTCTCCTAGCCGAATCCCAACTATACCTTGTCTTCGTATCTCTGCAACGCCTAACTATCTCCATCTTCATTTTTTCTGTTTATTAATTCTGTATTTACTTGCTTTTGTCTTTTAGCTGGCGAAGGCTACCAAAGGGTAGCCGAAACGTTCTTAATGCAGATTTTTACAGAAATCGTATTGATGTTTTCGTATCTGAATCCCAACTATTCCCTGATTGCTTAAAAATGTTTAGTTTAAAGCACCGATTTCGGTGGTAATAATGGTAGTTCATGAACTACACGTTTCATTTGTGACAAATTATTAGTTACCAGGATCTGATTTGAAAGGTATTTGTGGCTAATTAACCGCTTTAAATACAATGATGTCCCGGAGGCGTCATTAATTTCACGTATAATTGTTCACTTTGACGTCTTTGAGGTGGGAAGAACTGAATTGTGTATTCACGCGGACAAGCCGACGTGGATTTTATTTGTATGTCAAAGGGTTAAATATCTTGAAATCGATTAAATTAAAAAAAAAAAAAAAAAAAAAAAAAAAAAAACCCAAAACTTCTTATATGGTCAAAAAATATTTTTATCTGAATATTTCTTTTTACTCACGAAACCTAATGAAAGTTTGGAAGAATGTAAAACGCGTGATGTCAACATCGTAAATTTTAAAAAGATCACTATAAAAATAGCTTCAATGGATTCCTCAGCCAATAACACCCACAAAAATTGCCCTTCCTCAAACATATATTGTAATAACTTTTTTACAATTTTTTTACCTTTAACGGGATTACTGCCGGCTCGAACATGAGGCTTTAACCACCGGATTGGTGTGGAGGCAAGAATAAGGTTTGGAAATATTAGGCAAAAGTGCCCAGAAGTTAATTCATATCTTAATGAAAGGACATTATACGTAAGAAATTTGTATTTTATGCCAACATTTAAACTCCAATAATACACCTTTCCATAATATGAATGATACACATTACGTATCATACACCCTAGTGATATAATGATGTTTTAAGTAGTCCTTGTTTTAAAGCCCTGATGTAGGCTTGTATTTCAAGAAAAAAAAAATAAATAAAAAATAAATAAATAAAAATATGTAGTTTTATTATTATGCCGACACCGAACACTGACAGAATCTACCTTCGTACCCGTAACTATTTTGAGGAATTTTTAAACTGTTTTTATATTTCATAGTAATCTAATTATAAGTCGCTCAAAATAAAATGCCAGTCCCCGCAGGAACTGGGCGTAGCGCGATACCATAAAATGCCAGTCCCCGCAGGAACTGGGCGTAGCGCGATACCATAAAAAAAACCCTAGTGTCATTTAGAAAGCTTGGACAGAAGCAGTTAATAATTTTGTAAAAAATATAAGTTAATAATTTTGTAGTAAATATAATGGAATATTGAAGAAAAATCGATATTTCAGGCGCCACAATGCATGCAAAACTCATAGTAGCCAAATGTAAGCGGAAATTAATCATTCCTCCTCCTCGATTTTCACTAATCCATAAGCGAAACTCGATAACAAAAAAAAACATATAAAACCCTAGTGGTCTAGTGGATAACACCAAGGATTCTCATGCGCAAGATGTGGATTCCATTGCCGCTTGCACAAGGCTGCTTTCTTTCATCTATGGGCTCGTTGAAAGAATTCACTGCTCTACAATGGATGTTTAGGAAGGCTGGGAATCTATGGGTATGCAGCACTAATGGCACACCTTGCAGATGCGTTGTAAAAAAAAAAAAAAAAAAATTGATCATGTTAAGGATCGATAATTTGGAAAAAAAGTCCTAGAGAAAAATCACTTAAGGGATTTCCTTCAATAGGTAGGTGTTATAATGATTTTGAGAAGAAATTGAAACATCCATAAATGCGTAAGAATATTGGAAGGTAAAGAGAATTCTCGAGACCGGAGTTTGATTACGCCTGTAGAATAATAAGTGAGGACGAAGGTTAGTTGGAGAAGTGTTACTGGTGGCCCGTGAAAGTGGGGCGGCCCACCAGGACTCGGATAAAGTTTTGACGGGCCAGTACGGATTTGCTTCTGGGAGTCCTGACCCTCAAATAAACTAACCAATGGAGAAGATTAGTTGAAAAAGTTTCAGTCCAGTAACGGTCCAAGAGACTGCTAATGCTCCTGGTTAGTGCTCAGGTAACCAGTTCATATCCTCGGCCACATTGCCCCTTCCTAACTCCACTGGCTTAATGTTTTATCGCTTCCCAACAGTCTCGGGACTCGCCGTTAGCTCTGTATTGTCAGAACCACGGATTACTTCGTGTTAATGCAATTTCATGACAATTTGGGAAATTGTATAGCCCCAAAAATACTCTTTAGTTAGAGTATTGTAAAGGTAGAGATGCTAGAAGTTTACAAAGGTCCGCCATAACACTTCAATAGAGCTAGCTGTATGAGTAAGCACATCCTCAGAAGGTGGATAGTATATGCTGTATTCCTTAATAATTTGTTTAGAATAACCTATTTTGCTGTTGTGTTTTTACAACAAAAATAAATAGTTTCGCAAATTCTTACCTAATTTTATAAACTCTTTCCCCGACCTGCCCCATAAATGCCGGAGTCCCTCAAGGAAGTATTATTGGTCCTCTCCTTTTCATTCTTTACACTGCGGATATTCCCACACACCCCCAAACCCTTCTAACAACCTACGCAGATGATACTGCCATCCTATCAACTTCCCCCGATCCCTCAGTAGCATCCCAACACCTGCAGGAACATCTTACCGCTATTCAACATTGGTGTGAAATGTGGAGAGTAAAAATCAACCCGGAAAAATGTAAGCACGTTACATTCACTCTCAACCGGAGATCATGCCCTTCTGTACATCTCAATAACACTCCACTACCAGTATCCAACGAGGTTCGATATCTAGGATTATACCTTGACAGCCGACTGACATGGAACCCTCACACGAGACTGAAAAGACAAGAACTGAACAAAAGATACGGACTACTTAGACGGCTACTTGGACCCTCATCTAAATTATCAATACAGAACAAATTAACGATATACAAAACAATCATTCGACCAATATGGACATACGGACTTGAACTCTGGGGATCTGCAAAACCATCCAACATCAACAGAATACAGGCATTCCAGTCAAAAGTACTCCGTAAAATTGTAAATGCCCCTTTCTACGTCTCAAACAAAACCATTCACAATGACCTTAACATTCCATTTGTCCTTGACCTTGCTATAACCCGTTTCCAAATGTTCCACTCCAAATTGTCCTACCATCCTAATCCTGAAGGTCTATCTTTATCGTCCCGATCCCAACCAGACAATCCTCCCAGGCGGCTCAAGAGACAGTGGCCACGAGACAATTTACTCACCTAACCGTATCATGATCAATGAAATTGATATTTAGACAGCCACGGAAGTGCCAACAATGGTTGGCTCCTTCCAAATTTGTATGGTTTTTATTTATTTATTTTTTACTTTAACCGTTTTGTTCAATTTATTACATTATGTATCTGTATCAACAAACTTGATAATTGTACATATAATAATTTGTACAGATTTCAAATAAATAAGTTAATAAAAAAAAAAAAAAATTTATGGACAGATTTATTGTACTGATAAAATAAATTAAAAAGTCAAACAATATAAAAAAAACGCATGTTTTTAATTATCACAATTTCCCAAATACTCCAATTGCATTTTTTTAAAAAAATATATATTGAGAGGATGGCAACCTAATTGTTACGGGAGCAACTCAAACACCAATTATTATTTTAGGGGACGTTTCGATTTACCTCAATCATAATTGAGGTAAATTGAAAATCCCGTCGCATTTTTTATTTACAATAATATCAACTCACGTTTTTTTCGTACGCCTGTCGCTTAAAAATATTCAAGCGATGGACCTCCCTAAGGCATCAAAGGTTTTGTTATGACATTTCCCATAATGTTCCAAAATCCAAACGAAATAAATATTTGAAACATCTAAAAAAGAAAAATAAATCTAGAGCATTCAAGCTTTCAAAAACATGTTACAGATTGGAAACTGGTCAAAATTGGGCGCAGTAAAGTTAAACAATTTTTTTTGCATATAATCAAATTGAATGTCTCCTCAAATTTGAAATCAAATAGAAATCGATGAACGGCATTGGAAATTCCTCGAAAAACGCTTAATATCACGATTCAGGTTTCCAATTTAATTTCGAATTTTGAAAAATGAACTGAATTCAAAATGGAAATAGTGCTCCTGCTCAACGTGCTTTTTAATAGATGTGCCCTGAATTAACCCGTTTCCGAGATATTAAAGAAAATATTGGATCCCTGTGGAGGACGAAACACGCTCAAAGGTAAATGAGGCGCAAATCATTACTTGCTTGTCCCTGATGACCGGAAAAGGTGACTGAGTGTTGAATGCTGAGTGCCGAGCGCTGAGTCCTGACTGCTGAGAGCGGAGTGCTGACTGCAATACAACATGTCAGCTGTATTCGTAGGAAACTAGGCTATATTTTTCATTACAAGAGGGAGAGGATGAATCAATGTTGGCCAAGTAGTAGCTGTCTAGAACTGCACGCGAACAGAAGGGGCAATACTCAACACTCAGAACATTGAACAGCCTCTCCTCAATTACGATACTACAATATTTTAAATTCGGGAGATGATAACGAAAATAACTTGTACGTATGTATGAGGATATACCAAACAGTATGTATGTATAAATGTATATATACTTTCATTTATGCATGTACCTACACACACACACACACACACACACACACACACACATATATATAACTTTATATTTTGTTTTATTACTTGTTTTCTGTCGGCAGTAACCAAGCAAAAAGGCCAATTATTTTGTGCTGTTCCCATAACAATGTAAACATATATTTTATACTGATTTAACATATATTTTGAAGTAAAATATTGCTTTCACATTCAAAAGATAATAAATAAAATAAAATAACAAATAATAAATATTATTTTAATTCATCTATTTTTGGGGGTTATCAATGGTCTTCTAGGTAAGGTTTGCTCTCTTAAAAAAATGTCTAAAACTTAAGTAATGCTTATCATACAGATCTTTTTCTGTAATTGGCCAATTTTTCACCTTTTTCGATTTTTTTTGATCTTATAAATATCAATCACATTTTTATGACATAAGGTGTTGCACTGTTTGTGGTGTTCTTTTGCCACAAGGGCAGGCCGAGATGTTAGTTGTATTTAGCCTGTGTAAGTATGTGTTTATGTCACTTGTGTAAGAAGTCACTACATGTATGTTTATGTACCAAGTGACTATTTATGATAGGTATAAAGGGAAAGATTGAAAGTCCGTTTGTGCCCGTTTTATGTGTTAGTATGTGTCTCATGTGTGTTTTAGATATTATGTTCTATTTTACTGGTATATTATTGTCTTTGGAAGCTAATTTTGCGAGTCTGTCAACGATCTCTTTTCCTTCGAGTCCGTCGTGTGCTGTCACCCATCTAAAGTTATGTGCTTTATTTGGATCTGAATTAGTGCGTGTGCACATGTATTATATATATATATATATATATATATATATATATATATATATATATATATATATATATATATATACTTGTTTTTATAAACGAGGCTAAAAGTAATTCTACTGAATATTTTCATTTCTTCCCTCCTAAAGGAGAAAACCGCATGCGATGTCGAAAAGAAAAACAATCCTAATGTGCTGACGAAAAACATAATATTCAAATTTATGAGATAAAAAATACTATTTACATTTAACAGAAATGTTTTTTTAATAGTATATTTTTTAATTTGTTAAACGAAAATTAAATTTTTTATCATTGATTAAATTTTATTAGTTTACATTTAAATAAGTAATCTTATTATGGATGTTCGATTTTTAATGTTTGGGATGGATTTTTTTTTTTACAGTTGATTGATGCCGAATGTAGTAATCTCACTCATTACGTGATAATTTTAGGCGATGGTTTCCTTTGTATAATTAGGTTGCATTTATAGTTTATTGATTTTTAAGGCCCGCGAAGAGGCATTCAAAATTGCTTGAAACATGTAGCGTTGATAAAATGCCATTGTAATTTTTATTGACTCTTTAATAATATTATTATTACTATTATATTGTCCAGTATTATTTGGTTATTGATAATATATTTATATACTGTTTTCGTAGATGTGAGAGGCACTTAACCCTCCGTTAGTGGCGCGCACCTGTGAGGTGCACACTTTTTTTATTTTTTGGATCACGGTTGGCAGCCGTGTTTTGGAGGGCCCTCTGCTTTAGTATCTTCCGGATTTCCGTTTTCCCACCGCCCTGTCGCATTGACGCCTTTTTGTGAGCTCATCATTGTCGGCGGCTGCTCTCGTCACCTCTCAGGTGCCGCGCCACAACTCACGTATGTTTTACAGATATATTTACACTTTTCGTTCTCTATCTTAATGTCCTATCATCTATGAGTATGTGGGTGAGTTTATTCAATCGTAGAATAAATGAGAGGAGTAAAAATTGGTCTTCAACCGCTAGGTACAGCGCCACTGTTCATGTGATTTCCTATACTTTTTTACATGAATATCCTGTAGGATAAGATTTAAGATGGTCTCGTATATACATTTTAGCAACACAGGATCACAGGACGTTGTTATTAGCATAAATATGCTTCAGCGATGACTAAACTGAAAAAAAAAGCGTTACAAAAAAGCATCACAAAAAAGTGTCCGCTGGCATTCGCGCATGGCCATGAACGAAAAAGAAGACTGTATGTTATACAGGAGGGGAAGGTGTTGTACCTTTGACCACTTTGCAAATTTGAATTTTTTTTTAGCTTGAATATTAAGGCTAAATTCATTTTTTTTATTTAAATGTAATTAGTATTCTATTGTTTATCATATTTAATTTTTTCAAGGTCCTAACTTTACATTTAATATTTTTTATTAATTTAAAAAAAAAATAATCGTACAGTGGTCATAGGTACAACATGTAGTTGTAATAATGTATATAACCATATATATAATGTATATGTTGTAATAATGTGGATAGGACCTGGTGGGCCGGTATCTTGGTTGGCTCCATCTTCAGACCTCACGCTCTTGGATTTCAAATCATGGGGAGACATTAAAGATTTGGTCTACAGGGAGCCCACCAGGTCCTATCCAACGCCATGGATAGTTAGTCCTCCCGTAGTGGGCTGGACAACCGTCGACTTGGAACCAGATTCCTAATCTCTGTGACAAAAGGATCTCCTCCAAGAACGACGACAGTTTGTTATAGAGGAATGCGTTTAAGTCGAGGGGTCAAAAAATGCGGACCTAATATTACATTATTACACACAAAATCAGAGGCATATTCACTCCTATATTTGGGGGGGGGGGGGGGTGTTAAAGGAGGTGGGGTTGAAAGAGTGAGTGGAGGGGTGGGTTTAATACATGTACTTAAAAAAAAAAATTGATATCCCTTTTAATAGATGTCTTTTCATAATTTCTTTTACTTTTTTGCGTTTTTCTCGGACACTAAGCCAAAACGAGATGTATGCGAAAGGACTTATTTCCTTCGTTTTTTTTTTTTTTTTTGTCTTGTGTCTATATTAGATGAATTTCATTTTATTTTCTGATTTTTTTTATAATTTTGGACGTACCAATGAGATACCAAGCTACCTTTGATTAAGTTATTAATTAAAATAAATATGATCCCATTGAGATGCCAACTTGAAATTTATACAAAATTGAGATAAAATATCAAAGAAAAATTACAATTTTTTGAAAATTTTTAAACATACGTTTTAAGAGAAATTTAAATTTTAAAGTTTTAAAAATTACCTTAAACTTTCATTTTTCATAAATAGGTCATGATATATATCATTTTAATCGGCATTTAATACACTAAAGAATGCTTTTTACCGCACCTCTCTAGCTCATTTTGTTTGGGAGTTATGGTACATTTTATGATCAATTGCCTGTCCTAAAATGTGCTTTTTTAAAAAACTTAAACATTCATAACTCGAAAACTAGTAAAGATAAAATTCTACAAATTTGGATTTTTAATTGTCTTATGGGGTACTATCGATGAGCCAAATTTAAATAAAATCAAAAAATATGAGGGAAGTTTTTTCCTTGTTTTTGGATCACTTGATATGGAATGGCCCTTTAACTTTCAAGCAAATCCACTATCAATAGTAGGGTATAGACGTTAAGCCACAATGTCTTCAACAATTAGCTTTTCAGGAATATCTGTCAGGATACGAGGTTTTTCTTTAGGCCGGCCCCTATTTTACATTTTCCTTGCCTCCGCTTTTCGATGAGGTCTTACAACTTCAAGTGGAACGATAAGGGGCGATTAGTTTCAACTGCTAAACTGAGGATTGATAAAGTCTTATTTAATTTATTATTTTTTAAATTCTTTGAATAATTGAAGCAACAAATATTAATTAATTAGCAGAAAAACATAAAATTTGAATTATGAAAAAATCATTCAGGAGTGTTGTACCTGGTCAAAGGAACAACACCTAGTACATGGTCAGAGGTACAACACCATGGTAGTGCAAATTAAAAAGCATGCTACAAATTTTAGGGTTAAGATAAATAAATTTCAGAAGCTACGCCATATTTCTTATTGTAATAGCTACTTTGTCAAATGATTTCCATCTAAAAAGACATAATGCAAAAAATATTATGAGGCAAAACGTCATCAATAAATAACTAACATTTTTATGATAGAAATGGATAAGTATTTTTTGCAAGAATCCTCTATGACTTGAATAATTCAAAGTAGGTTACACAAGCCCTCTAGTGAAGGAGCTAAACACTAATTACACCAAAATTTATAAAATGTTGCTACATGCCGCCACAGCCTCGGTGGTCAAAGGTACAAGACGGTCAGAGGTACAACACCTTCCCCTACATTACATAGGTTTGTCGGGTGGACCTAAAGCATATTTATGTTCCTGAATTTGTGCAGCAGGCTCTAAACAAAATTAATTATAATTTCATATTCATGTCTTGTATATTCATATTTTATAACATATCTTATATTTTATTGACATATTTCATATTCATATTTTATATATTTAGACATGTTTCATGTCTATAAGATAACCTGGTATATAACAAATGTTATATATTTTAACATAAAATGTATTATGATTCCACTAACAGTACCTAACTAGTAATAGTGTAGTCGTGAAACATGATCTTTTTTTTTTTTTTAAAGAATCAGAAATTTGGCACTTATACCAATAACAGCAGAGTGTTATTAAGTATGGCCGGGTTTAGACGTAAAAACTCTTATACTTAGATTGATTATTCAATTTCATATTTTATATTAATATTTTATTTCATATCGGACATGACATGATTTTATTTCATCGAAAACGATGGTTCCTTATACCCCTCGTCAATAAATCAAAAATGTTGTTTTTTTATCAAGTCTGCAATTTGCTACCATTTCTCTCAAATAGCAATGTAATCACGTTGCTGAGACACATTTTTCCGCGCGAAACAGGTTTTGCACCTGTGAGGTGTAGCGCCACTATGAATGTCCCAAAAAGGGGCGCCACTACTGGAAGGTTAAGCACATTTTGCAAACGTATTTGTTATTTAACTCCCTCTTATTCCTACAGGTTAGAATATATTTGAAAAACAAAGAGTAAATGAGGTATAACGTTTTTTCGAGGAGCTACTCTAGTGGTACATTGCATAAAAACCTGATAAAGCAGTAATTTTAGTTAAGTGATAGGGTGTAATAAGGATAACAGTGCCTTGCAGTATAACCTCCAGCATCTTTGCTATCATTCACGAGCTGGAGTTCAAAGTGAACAGTATAAACTCGGAGTTGCTTTGATCTGTTCCGACGATTTCCTGTCTTGTGTACAGCTCCTCCTTCCACAAACCCGGAATTGACCTTCCTAATTTGTAGCCCTAGCACAGACTGACATGCCGCTCTCTTGACAATGGTGAGAAGGGGGAAAAATTATTGTTTTTTAAGGCGCATCTGCTTCTAGGTCATTAACGCCGGGCTGCCGACACGTTGCCGACCCTTATAAACGCCCTTGGCGCAGGAGGGGATTTTTTTTAGCAAGCCTATAGCTGAAAAAAGTCAACCTGTCAATAGCGGAATTCAAGCCCGGCTCCCCCGCAATTAGAATATTGTGAGTTCTGGGGGAGATCCGGAAAAAAGTACTAAAATTGATCCTGACTGATTTTGTCGATAATATAAAGCTAAAGCGCTAAGCGGCGCTAATAGCCACGATTTGTTGATGCGCCGTTAAAAAAAAAAAAAAAAAAAAAAAAAAAATATATATATATAAAGCTAAAAGACCACGCTCGCCCAGAGGGGCAGATACCAGATACTGTAGAGGTATCTGATTCTTGACCATACGGCACATTAGAGAAATAGTGTGGTCCGTACAATGCTCCCGGCGCTTTATTTACCCTGTGCAGGTACCCATTAATAAATTCATTGAAGGCTGGGTGGGCCTAGGGAAGGTCTGGGACCCTCGAATCAAACCCTCGTTTGTCTGTTCTAGAATATAATAATCTTGAGTGTGCGGCCGTTTTAGATTCAGATCCTTCAAAATATAAGCCGAGCGCCACTGAGCCGATCTTGCCCACATATATACCTTATATCTTATATATATATATATATATATATATATATATATATATATATATATATATATTGTCCTGATGCAAAAGGTGCAAGTTTTTTTGTTTTTTTTATATATATCTAATATTGTCTTCATAGGTAAATGGAGTTTTTTTAAATTTGGGGTTTTAGACCGGAAATTTATTTTGTTTTCAATTGAAGCCTATTTTTTTTATTTGTTGATAAAAACTCAGAAATCAACCATTTGAGGTATAATCCCAGAAGAATAATTCCACATGTGGTCTCCCTGTGGTCTAGTGGCTAACGCCATGATTTCTCATGCGGCTTATTATATTATTATATCTACGGACCCGCTGAAAGAATTTCCTGTCCCACCTTGGAATTTTAGGAAGGATGGGGTGTACTATAGATACCGCGCGCGCTAATGGCTAAAAACACCACCACATATTTAATCGACCATTACAAAGCTGAGACTTGCTGAAAACTTGTTTTAAACTATTAGCGTCAACATCTGGTGCAGATGGTAATTTTCTCAACGGGCCCTGGAATGAGAAAAAATCCCTACTACAGGAGGAACTCGAATAGTCATCTCCCTCATGTGAATCTAAGGCGTTAGCCACTAGACTACGTGTAGATGTAACTAGTTTGTGGTTCGAAAGTTTGATATAAAGAGTGATTCCGGCCTTGGCTTGGGTTATAAAACCTACCATATAGTCATTAAGGCAAACATAAAGTTAACTAATAATAAAATAAATAAAACTAAACATAACAATACAAAAAAAGAGACCCTCAAGGATATGGACCTATTAAATTAATAACCCAGATAATGGGCAAACGGAGATAATGAACTAAAAAAAAAAGTAGAAAAATGCTAAGCCTTTTTTCGAACTCATTTCTAACCGATAGAAAGAAAATTATACGACCGAGTTTTACAGTCATTTTAAGAAGGTTTAAGTTCTTTGGATGGGAAAGGAAATGAAGAAGTAGCGTTTATGGGGGGGGGGGGGTGGACGAGTAGGCATTCAGTAGAGGCAATCAACAGCCAACTCGATCTTCCACAGATCCTATCAGCATAAAACTCAACACACAAACACACACACAACGGCCCGGAAACAAAGAGATGGCTCCTCATTTCCATTCCACCCTCTCGCCCGACGTTTATGTTTGAAATGAAATAAAGGCTGAAAATGAAAAAAGAAAAATCGAGGGAAAAAGTAGAACTGCCCATCGTTCGTTCGTCTGTTTTGTTTCAGGAAGGAAGTGGACAATGATAATAATTTCTTACTTTTTGTATACTTTGTGAGATATTTGAACAATGTTTACGTCAATATTTATTGTTTACCAATGTTTAAAGGAATGTCATCATTACGAACTCCTTGTCCTTAACTAATTAATTGTGCCGCGTTTTTAGCTAAGGAATTTGTATATAATTAGTATTACAGACTTTTGGGAATAACTTTAAGAGGAATTGTTAGAAATGTAAGAACGGATTGGCCCAACGCAATCTTAGGACATCGTTTGTAAGGCTACAGAAGCATCATAGGTATATGAAAGAATGTGATCCCTAATCGTGTAGCTGCATAGGCGCCGATTTAGATTTAGATAGAATGAGGCCCCCTAAGGGCGGAAACAACTCGGCCTGGTGTCTATAGTGCCCCTGCCAAACCGCTGGGTCATCATTAGTAGCCCTGGATCCTTGACGGACCCTCTGATATTCTCCGGTGCAACCTGATGATTACTCCCTGGGTCTGTTATTTCCGTACAACCGAAGTAAAAGATACGTCTTCCTCCAAGTGCGGTGGAGTAAAAAATTACATGAAGTGGTCTTTCCTCCTCTATCCCACACATTCTCCCAAATAGGGAGGTTGTAGCCAGGCCCATATTGTATAGGTATAGGTAGGTGTTTATTCATCCTTCCATGGCCTGTAGACTCACTTAGCGCACTTGAAGCACTAACTGACAGCTACACACATCATCCACTATTACAACGAATACTATTTCCAGTCCACACACTAAACAGACACGTTACCATCCACTGGCTACCAGGTCACGAAGACTTAGGCAAAAGTTCGTTGGCCGATTCTCATGCAAAAACAGCCACTGAACAAACAAACGTAGAAATAACAAGACTAACCCACCAAGACTGGACAAACAGAACAAGAGACATTATAACATTATTCTTGCAAAATTCGTGGACACAACTAACAGAAAATAAACTCCGTGCTATCAAACATACTGTAAAAGAATGGTCATCCCGTTCCCGTGTAAACCGAAGAGAAGAAGTGGTTTTGTCCCGCTTAAGGATTGGTCATTCTCGACTTACTCACAATTACTTAATGACGAGACAAGAACAGCCACAATGTGAAATATGTAACACTACTCTTACGATAAAACACTTACTCACAGAATGCATGAGACGACGTGATCTGAACTTATGCGAGTTGTTAAGTGAAGATAGCCAACACTACTACATTACCTACACAACAATGGATTATACCAACTCATTTGAACGCAGCTTAATATTTCGTTACCATAGTGTCCTATAGAGAGATGAATATCCCACCGAAGGCAGATAATTCATCTACCTTCTAATCCATACTGATCTTCCTAAGATGCAAATGTAAAATGACTGATGTATATGTAAATAAACCTATATATATAATGTAAATAAACTTAATTTAAAATCATGCAATCTAATTTTATATGTGTATGTATATATGTGTGTAAATAATAAATGCAAACTTATTAAGCATATTGTAATGTAAATATGTAAATAGACAATACGTTGATATAATGTAATTTAATAATATAGATATATGTATGTGTGTGTGTGTGTGTGTGTGTAATGTAAGTATATAAGACAATGTAATGTATATATGTAATGTTTGTAATAACTATATGTAAGGTGTACATCGCCCTAAAGCGGAACACCAAAAATAAATAAATAAATGTCTTCTGTTGGGGAAACCGTAGGGAAGTTACTCTCAGTGTCGGGCAAAAATTATTCAGAATGATGAATAATGATTAATGAATAAATGTGAATTATTCATCATTCACTAAAAATGTATTCGAATGATCATTCGAATAATAATTTATTCGAAAATTGCCCAACACTGGTTACTCTACTGGATCGAGATCTTCATCTCTCTCCAACTCAAGTCACTGTGTGTTTATTATCAGCGCTGTGCCAAGTAGATCTAATAAAGTGTACTGAGATTTTCGTTGATCATCAGCATAGGCTTGATCATAGAAGCCATGTTCCTGAAAACCCTGCAATATGGGTTGTACCGCTAGACTTGAAAGTAAAGGCGATAGTACATCTCCCTGAGGACATCCAGCACAGGTATCCTCACCCTCACCTTACACCCCTTAGGGACAATTCTAGGATAGGCATAGATACTTTAGAAAATCACATGTAAATCGTAGGCCTTTGGCGATACGACGAATAAGTGTTGGCTAGGCCTCCTCGGGTCCGAATGGGTAGATTCAACACAGATGTTTATAGATACAAAAATTCAAGAACATAATTAAACAAACGGAACCTAAGAAAGCTGTATTTAAAGTTACAGAAACTTCGGAGACCGCACGCAATCAGAACAACTATGGTTGCATAAACGTTATTGGGCTAAGGTAATCTGAGAAAGTCGTACCCAAAGACGATAGTCCTAATTAAAAGTTGAAAGTCATCGTGGTCCTAAAAAAAAGTCCGTCTCGCAGGACTGCATCATCTTAGCGCGGTTCCGTTCATATCCCTAGTCTAATTTGGAAATATTAAAATAGAAGCAGTTATTATTTTGGTTCCACCAGTCTTTTTTTTAAAATTAATTATTATAATGGCGTGACAACCCTAAAGGTCACTAACGCCATTCCTGTGAGTAGTAAAGTCTTGAAAGGTCATGATTTACAATCTTACCTGGAAGGGTCCGCTACACTAGAAACAGACCCGCTAGTGACAAGGTCTTGGAATCTTGGAAATCTATATTTCTAACAATAAATTGTTTTTGTTATTTTACTTAACCAGTTTTATTGACGAATACATTATCCAACTATAAGCAATTAAAAAATAACAAGAAATAAAACAGACAAAAAGAACCATTGGAATAAACGAAATCAATTAATTTAAAGCTTTAAGCACTTTTTTCTCCGATTGACATCGCCTAATTAAAACTTTCTTCAGAACCTTTTTTGTAGAGCATTTAGTAAGCTTCCGAATGGTATTCTTCCGTTTACCAAGATTCTCAACCTTTTTCGAGATATTAAGGAAAGTAAACAAAGTTACTAAAACTTTTTATATCTGTTAATAAAATATTTTATTCTAACCCTTCCTTAACTCCAAACGTAACCAAAACCTTTTTGTTACCTTTACTCTAAACGTAACAAAAATTTCAACATATTAGTGTTGATGAAACTCCAACATGCAGAAAATGTTTCAACTGTATCCCATAATTCTAAGTACCCAAACCAAAAACGGTATTCAAAAAATATTTTTCCAATTTTCTCAAAAACGGTTAAAGCTATCGCCTTGAAAATGGTTTCATTCGTTTTCCTAGCCCAGGAATCATATAAAACGAGTACTTAGAAGCTTATGAACTCAAAAACGTAAGCGTTACGATTTCTTTTGCGCGAATTTCGCCCCAAACGCCATCTTCCAGTAGGCGGATTTTGCTGGTTAACGAACTTGACCTTTCAAATTGGACGAAGGATTTTTGTACCAAATTTCATCAAAATCGGACCATTCGTCTTCTATATAGAGAGCGAACAGACAAATATATATATATATATATATATGTATATATATATATATATATATATATATATATATATATAAATATATATATATATATAAATAAATATATACATATATATATATATATATATATATATATATATATATACAAATTTGAACCACCGTTATTTTCGGTCTCTAGGGGTTCTGAAACGCGAAATTTTCTAGTCGGCACTTCCGGATTGTTTCATTGTATCAACCCTATAAGCGGGGTTCCTCCCTATGGGGGAGGGAGGAACCGCGCTAAAAACGGAAAAAGCAATCGTATCGGTATTTACAAAAACATTACGTTCCCTGTGTTTTTCTTTATTAAGGATTTAGTCTTCCTGCAATCTGAAGATAACAAACAAAAACTGTAATGTCAGAGTTTAATATGTGAATTCCGGTAGGAAATATTATTCTGACAATGTAACAACAAGCAGGTTATGTGAAAGGTGAAGGAAAGTGTAACAAAAAGGCTGATGGAGTTAAGAAAGCTTTTAGAGTAGAGGTTTGAAGGTGAGTTATTAGCTGGTCTCTCTGAAACGGGAGGAGGTTTGGGATAATTTCGTTAAGGTGGTGGAAAGAGGGAAGACCTGGAGGATGGTAAACAGGCTTCCAACCGCTATATTGCCCAAGTAAGCACTGCTCTGAACCACTCACCCGCCTAGAGTCCAACAGCTTCAGGGTTATGTAAGCACCTCAAAGGAGCTTTCTTTATCTCTCCTTACCCTCAAAATTCTACCCGAGTTAAAATAACATCCAAACCAAAAAGAACCAACGCATGGAACGTGTTTAAGAAACTGTCGGAGTGTAGCTACATTATATTTGACTTTCTGGTACTTAGGTTTCGGGGGGGGGGGGGGAGGGAGGGAGGGAGCGAGGGAGCGAGGGGGGGGGGGAGAGAGAGAGAGATTATGTAACAAGGAAATTCCATATCAATAGATGATTTTTTTTTTTTTTTTTTTTTTTTTTTTTTTTTTTTTTTTTTTTTTTTTTTTTTTTTTTTTTTTTACGGCGCATCTACATCTAGGTCATTAGCGCCGACATCCTGGGTGCAGCGAGGAATTTTACCAGCGAGCCATGGGATGATAAAATTCCTGCCGGAGGTTGGGAATCGAACCCACCATCTCCCGCTTATGAATCCAAGGCGCTAGCCATTAGACCACGGGAGACCACATCAATAGATGATATTCAGCAAGTCAGTACTATATTAATCGCAGTGTTGGGCATTATTCGAATAAATTATTATTCGAATGATCATTGGAATAAATTTTTAGTGAATGATGAATAATTCACTGAATTATCTTATTCACACAGTACATCATGAATTATTCACATAATTATTCGTTATTCATCATTCATTATTCATCATTCGTTATTATTTATTTCTAGTGGGTCTACTGAATAATCCTACTCAAACACACATATATCGAGCTTATTTAACTAGCAAAATCCATATCAATAGATGATATTCAGCAAGTCAGCTCTATATTAATCGAGCTTATTTAACTAGCAAATTCCATATCAATAGATGATATTTAGCAAGTCAACTCTATATTACTTATATCTCAAGACCGCTTTCGGATGATCAACGCAAAGTGGTGCCAAACCACATATTGTGTTTCAAAAACGTCTACAGCCTCGACATCTCAACCGATTTCAATGGATTTTAATTTCAATTTAATAATTTTAAAATATGAATACTAAGACTTCTCTTATCGTAAATTAACTGTTACAACAAGATATTTCTTTCGGGAAAAGTATATTTCTGGAAGATTGATTGGCCTCTCAACTCCACCTTTATACCTCCAACAAGGTAATCGAAGGTTTCTATTCTTATTAGGTGGTATTTCTTAAATTAATCACCTATTTTCACTTGACTACGAGTTTATTACTGATGGGCCGTGACTAGATCGCATCGGATCGGGTCGGTGACCAATGCAGGCACTCACGTCGGCCGCTGTCGGACAAACGATATCGGATCGGGTGAAATACGGGTCCCCCCTTAAACTAGCAGTACACAGCAGACGGCATATAGGTCAGGATATTTTCCCCTTACTGCACACTTCAAAGACACTTATATTATTTATTTTTACATACTTAGAAGACGTTTTACTTTAATTATTAATTCTTATTCCAGAAGAAAATTAAAATTTTTATGGAGTCAATATTATTATTTTATGATTAAAGAAGTGTTTATTCCAAATTTTAAGACATGCATTATTGGGAACCTTCCATCAATTTCCCAAGATCCCAATAATATATTCTCTATACGAATTGACTTTATTTCGCAAGAACTATCCGGTTCATGAATTGAGGTTCATTCGTTCAAGACAACGTTTCGGTACGTTGTCTTATTATTTTGTCATTCATATTTGTCTTATTTACTGTGTTCTGCTTTGAGACGGGTTTGCTGTCGTGTAGCCTCCAACCCCTAGGGAATTGATTGAAGCTGGTTACGGAAAGCGATACGAGGTCCCCGATCCCTGGCTCGGCCCTTATTATAAAACTCTGTGCTCGGTTTCAGCTTCCATTACAACGAATGAGTGTATATTTATCACGGACGTTAATTAAAAAAGTTGCCTTAACGACCCGTGCATTTCTTCATCCACCCCCCCCCCTCTCTTCATTGGAATTATCAACCTGATGGAATTACATGCCTCTCCTTTTCCCCATTAGTCATCCGTCGAATTTGTAATATGATCAAATAATGAAAAAAAAATTTAATAAAAAATAAATAAAGAATCCGTATCGCAGAAGCTGCGGTTCTGTGGTATCTTAATAAAAATATTTTTTTTAATAAGAAAATAAGTTTTATTTTTGCTGAAGTTTCGGATTGAAATATAAACCTTCATCAGGGCTGTGAACAAGGGTGAGCAGAGGTAATACTAATTTTTATAAAGAAGAAAAATAAACAAAACGGAAAAACATTTTAATTATATGAAGATGAATACCATGTCTTTCATAGTCATAACTGAACACCGATTTTTGAGTTATGTCAATTTAGAAATACTATTGCGATATGGTAATTGTGTTACATTTATAGGGACCAATTATTAGGGATTAAATTTAAGAACATGGATACAGATTATAAAGGACCCCGCCCTTTCCTAATGGAAAATGGCTTTCGGTCAAATTGAACGAAACTATGCTCGTTGGATAGAGAAAGTCTTTCTGGACAAAAGTCTCAATGGGCACAAAACCCTAACGCTCCTGGTAGGAGGGTCAAATGTGGTGTCGTTCGAAAGGTCTTCGAAAAATATTTGATAAGTATTTTTTTTACTGGCCAAATAGCTTGGGAAACCTTCCAACCAAAGATCTCGAGATTTTGCAAAAATCAAAAATGAAAAACTTCGGATACCCAAAAGTACCAAAAGTGCCAACTTTTGGGTTTTGTGCCCATTAAGACTTTTGTTCAGAAAGACTTCCTCTATCCAACGAGCATAGTTTCGTTCAATTTGACCGAAAGCCATTTTCCATTAGGAAAGGACGGGGTCCTTTAAAATACTGTTAACGTAAAAATAGTTCAATAAATAAGAGACTTATGTAAAATGGATAAATTAGGAACCACCAAGTTAAAACCTCAAAATTATTTAATCAGCAAAGGTTCTAATAATCGGAAATGTTCAACAACCATAACTTCTTATCTCCCCGGAAATTGCAAGATGACACTTCCATATCACTAGTCTTAAACTCCACTAGCCCACCCGGTAGCTATGGAATTTCTTTGTCGCCATGTGGGCTTCTCTTTGGTGGCTCAATTGCACACGGACTTCTACAACTGTTAAGCTAGTTGATAGTTTCTAGTGAAATGTGTCATAGTTGTCAACTTTCAAGTTCTTTACACTCCAGGGAGGGAAGTGTAAACATTTATTACTGTACAGAAGAAAATGTAGAAAGAAGTTATCACTCGTGTTTTGTTAAGTGACGGATAAGGAGTTGAGTATTCATTGAATAAGTGTGTATTTGTTTAAAAATCTGTTTTCCCCTGAGAAATAGTAAGACGGGGGGGGGGGGGGGGAGAAAATATACACTACACGCCTACTTGAGGTATTTCTTCCTCAAGTCGGTTATACAAATTCCCCAAGACATCCTGACCTCTTTCCCTCATTCTAACCACTCGCTTTAAGCTTCTATTACTTTTCTTTTTACCCTTCAGATTTTGTTTGCTTGCGGAGTGTAAAAACAAAAGGAAATAATGGCAAGGCCCTGTAAGGGCCCCCTTCCACCGATTATTTGGAAATAAAACGAAAATGTTCCCTTCGTTTATCCTTTTTGTTTCAAACGCAACCTCCTCTCCCCATTGAAAAGGAAAAAATGGAAATATAATCAATAATGATTAAATAAACCGTAAAGTACTTGTTTTTATAAATATCTTAAAGTAATTTTTTGCTTCTTACTAAACAAGGAAGATACCGTTATTTCCTATGTTACTTAAAAGAAAAAAACAAAAACAGAATTTATACACATCTTTCTAGGTTTCTAGGTAAATATGCATAATTTATAGACATGAGATTACCAGCTAAATAAGCTCAATTCATATACGTAGAACATACTTGCTGAATAAGCTCAATTCATATAGAACTTACTTGTTACATTAGCTCAATTCATAGACAGGAAATTACTAGCTAAATAAGCTCAATTTATATCGAATATACTTTCTAAATAAGCTTAATTCATATAGAACTTACTTGTAAAATTACCTCAATTCATAGACAGGAAATTGACAGCTAAATAAGCTTAATTATTGTAGAACATACATGCTAAATAAAAAAGGTCAACTCATATAGAACTTACTGGTTTAATTAGCTCAATTCATAGACAGGAAATCGCTAGCTAAATAAGCTTAATTCTTGTAGAACATACATGCTAAAAAAGCTCAATTCACATAGAACTTACTAGTTAAATTAGCTCAATTCATAGACAGGAAATTGCTAGCAAAATAAGCTTAATTCATAGAGAACATAATTACTAAATAAGATCAATTCATATAAAACTTACTTTTTAAATTAGATCAATTCATAGACTGGAAATTGCTAGCTAAATAAGGTTAATTCTTGAAGAACATACATGCTAAAAAAGCTCAATTCACATAGAACTTACTAGTTAAATTAGCTCAATTCATAGACAGGAAATTGCTAGCAAAATAAGCTTAATTCTTAGAGAACATAATTACTAAATAAGATCAATTCATATAAAACTTACTTTTTAAATTAGATCAATTCATAGACTGGAAATTGCTAGCTAAATAAGGTTAATTCTTGAAGAACATACTTGCTTAATTCATATAGAATAGAAATATACTCAGGCCTTCGTGTAAAGTTGGAAGGTCCGAGTGAACCTCGCTGAGCTGTAGGAGGACACTGAGGATGAGGTTGTGACCTCGAAAACGTTCTGTTGAATAATAGGAATAAAAAAGTGGAGGTGTTTCACCTGTTTTGCCGCTATTTACTATTATGAACTTTCACTACCCAACGAACCACGATTGTATAATTAGAATTCAATGAAAAGTTAGCATTCGGCTAACAAATAAGTAATATTTTCAGATAAGAAGTCAATGAATAGTTAGTATTCGTCTGAGAAATACAGTCATATTTTCCGATGTGAATAGTTGAAACAATCTGACATAAAATACTTTATCAAATCAAGAAACAATTTCCAAAACATGTTTAAGTATACACCGGGAAGTAATTTATGAGCAACGGTCAACCCTCGTCACATGCGCCATAACCTTCCATCATAAACGCATTAAGAAGGGTGTTTTGACGTTTCAATTTTCCCTCCCACTGACCACAAATGGGTCCCCCTGCAAATAGGAGGGTTCGGTCATGGAAGGGGGAGTCGGATCGCAGTTTTTCAGTCCGTAACCCTTTGATTGGATTGTGCCGCGAGCGGGCGGTGCGGGTGCCGACTTTGATCTGTGCGGCAAAGCGGCGGCTATTAGAGCGGTCTGTAGCTCTTCTCGCGGCCCGCAATGCAGTCTCCGCTCCCCGCGTTTCCGCTACAAATAACCCCCCCCCCCCTCTCGGCAAGGGATTACCGACAAGCTCATTTGTGTACGTCTATTCGAAATAAATATTGGAGTCGTTACACTCAGTATATTGGAATCCAATGAGGATTTTATAAGAGACATTTGATCGAACGTGGAGACTATATGCCGTTAAACTCGTATTAACCCTCAACTGGTAACATACGTCTGACGCATTGATAAAGCAGATAAAATCATTGCCAATTATTCACTGTGGACGCTGGCAATATTTCACTATATGATTGCGGCCAGGCTTATAAATTCTGGTATTCTACGGAAGCAATGAGAAAATATGATTACATAAATTCACTGATAAGCAGTTTGATAAAAAAAAAAAGGTGACGTCTTTTGATAATTGTTAAACATCCAAGATGACGTAAAGAAAATGGGATGAGATATTCTTGTGTTTGGGGAACCCGAAGAAAAAATTGGCGGGCTTCAGCTAATTTGTGATCATTTTCCCAAATGGAAAACACACCGAGTCCATACTCAAGAACACAAACAGCCTACAAATGCATAAAATGTTGAATCCATTATGGCTAGAGTGTTCAACAAAAGTATGCAATACTTGAGCTCCTAGCGCGATGAATTGGTGTTGGTTTTTAGACTCATTTTTATACTTAGCGATGACAAATATTTTTTTAATTATTTTAATAAATTATACCTTCGTAATTTATGCTTTCTTTAAAATTATTTGCCTTCCAAAACCTTTTTACCATGCACACGTCTCACAGACGCATTTTACTTATAACGTCCAAAATTTGCATGTTACCAGTCAAGGGTTAATAATAATATAGGGTTGGCAAATAAGTCCTTTCGGTTTTTGTATTCATGTTTTGTTTACAATATGTCACATTTATCTGATGCAATTAATCCCAACAGAGGATTGTTTATCCTATTTGTAATATGTAAACAGTTATGTCTGTCGACACTTGTTAAGATTAGGTCAGTATTGCGTTTGTGATCCAGCTGAGAAGATGGACGGTAATTTATTGCATTATAGGCATATTTTGCTGTATTATTTCAAAAAAGGAAAGCGAGCTGCAGAGGCTCATAAAAAAATATGCGGGGTCTTGGAGACCTAGCAACGAACCACCTGGAACCACATCTAATGCGGGATTGCACCCAAAGAAGATAATGCCTTCTGTATGGTGGGATTTCAAGGGTGTGATTTTTTATGACCTGCTGCCACAAGGTAAATCAATCGATTCCACTCTATACTGCTCACAATTAACAAAATGAATGAATCAATTCGACGAAAACGCCCAGAACTGGCAAATCGAAAGGGTGTCGTCTTCCATCATGATAATGCCAGGCCCCACACTTCGTTAGTCACCCGCAACAAATTGTTAGCCCTTGGATGGGATCTTTTGCCCCACCCTCCCTATTCACCGGACCTTGCTCCTAGTGACTACCACTTATTCCGGTCTCTACAAAATTCCTTAGGTGGAAAACGGTTTGAAAACGAACAGGGTGTCAGGGAGCACCTTGATCATTTTTTCGCTAATAAACAACAGACATTCTATGAGCATGGGATTATTTAGCTGATGGAGAGATGGGGTAAAGTAATAGAAAATAATGGACATTACATTGTAGATTAAAATAAAAATTATGTTCAAAATATACAATAGTTTTCTTTCAACTTAAAAAACCGAAAGGACTTATTTGCCAACCCTATAATTCTCTCTGTGATATATTTGGAGATCACCATAAAACAAAAAAGTGCGACTAGCAGGAACTGCTTCCTTGTTTACGTGAATTTCGCTAAAAAAACGTGTTCCGTTGTGAATATTCTGCTGGTTAACAAACGAGACCTTCTCCGACGTGTACCAAATTTCAGCTAATATTGACGTAAATGTTTCTAGTCGGCACTTCAGCATCGCGTCCGGTGAAGTCTTAAGCGGACCGATGGAGGGAGACAGGAAACGGTTAAAAGGGTCGAAGTTGTCGATTTCAAATGTAGTTAGCTATCCCGCGTCCGGGTTGTTACACATAAAGAGCGTACCGGGAAGCGTCCTTTGAGGGAATTTCGTCGAAAAATTTACTAAAATAGAATTTAAAAAATCCTCGCCCGGAGAGAGGATGAAAATAGATAGGATCGTCGCATGAGGCTGTAAGAAAGCCTTTGATGTCTAGCCACAGTTCCAGGTACCCTGTCCTTCAAGGCACCGGATGTACCTTCTCTAAATCCTGCGTCTTTAAAGTGTTGTTTATTTATCGCGTACAACGTTCTTTCTAAGCAATTTATTAATATTAAAAGTCCAAATCGCAGGGACTGCGTCATCTTAGCTCGTTTCCGTACTTATCCCTGGTGACATTTGTAAAGAAATAGGAACAAAAATTTATTTTTCTCTAATCGCTCGTGAAAAATTACAAATCCGTTTCTCATTTTCCTTCCGTTTTTTTTTTGTTGTTGATAAAATACTCATTTTATAGGTAAATGCAATTAAAAAAAAGAAAAGAAAAACAACGAATTAAAATGACATATACAGAGATAAAAACAATTCAAAAGAATAAAACTAAAAATAGCACAGTAGTAGAAAATACTTAGCATCTTCGAATCCTCTTCGGCTCTATTTCAAACAACAAAAAATTGTTTCTCATTTTAGGTATTCCGTTTTACTGACAAATACATTTTACTGCTGTAAGCAATTACAAAAATAGCAAAAAATAAAGGAAACAGGTATAAAATCTGCCTCAGAAGAACTGTGCCATATTGTGCTTTTCCGTTTTATTCCTAGTACACAAAACAATAGTAAGAGTTAATGTTTTGTCTTAATCTTTCGTGAAAAATGTAAAATGAAATCAGAAAACAAAGCAAGATCTTAGGCGCCACAACAGGAACCAGGCCGTGTCCTAAACGGAAGTTACTCTTTAAGCACCGATCTCTCCGAATTAGATCTCTCTATCAAAAATTTCATAAGAACCTTATTTGTTGGAAATTTAATAAGCTATCGATACTTTACATTTACAACGAATTCCTGACAGTTTTCGAGATTTAGATGATAATATCCAAAAATTCCAAAATAAATCTAGTTTTTTACAGTTTCCTCGACAACGGTTATTTATGTCCTGGAGGGTCTTTTTGCGAAGACCACACCCAGTTACTTTTGAAGTAGCAGTAGTGATTGTATCAGTGATTTAGCGCATGCGCATAACTCCTTTGCCTTCCTATTGGAGGATTGGATGACCAATTGCATTCGTTCTTGCTGGGAGTAAAGTAACCTTCAACAGTGAATTAGCTTTTGTTTATGAAAAAGCTCTGCTTATGTTTGTGAGAAAAATGAGTCTTTTACAATTAGTTCGCGATATTCCTGACAAAGTAAAAGGGATTGGTTTCTTACTGGGAAAAATTAATGGAATCCTATTAATTTTAGCGAGTTGGATAGACTAGAGTCGCTACAATTAATATAATTCTATTTCTTGGGAGTTGGATTGACTAGGGTTTTGATATCTTCTTGAGCGAGCGGAGCGTAGCGTAGCGAGCGGAAACGCATAGCATGTAATGCCTAATAAATGTAAAATATCCAAAAAAGAGAGAGAGAAAAGGAATAAAATATGTTTGTTTACAAATAACGTTGTTTGTTATCCTTCATAACCTGCAAAACAGTCAACTTTAAAGCTTAATAACTTATTTCATAGTTGAGAGAATTGATTTTGATAATATTAACATTTTTAGCGCGGTTCCTCCCTCCCTCATAGGGAGGAACCCCGCTTATAGGGTTGATACAATGAAACAATCCGGAAGTGCCAACTAGAAAATTTTGCGTTTCAGAACCCCTAGAAACCGAAAATGATGGTAGTTCAAATTTGTATATATATATATATATATATATATATATATATATATATATATATATATATTTGTCTGTTCGCGCTTTCTGGCTTCCCTGATGGTCCGATTTTGATGAAATTTGGTACAAAAATCCGTCGTCCAATTTGAAAGGTCAAGTTCGTTAACCAGCAAAATCCGCCCATTGTAAGATGGCATTTGGGGCGAAATTCGCGCAAAAAAAATCGTAACGCTTACGTTTTTGAGTTCATAAGCTTGTAAGTACTCTTTTTATAGGCTTCTTGGGCTAGGAAAACGAATGGAACCATTTTCAAGGCGATAGCTTTAACCGTTTTCGAGAAAATTGGAAAAATAGTTTTTGAATACCGTTTTTGGTTTGGGTACTTAGAATCACGGGATTCAGTTGAAACATTATCTGCATGTTCTACTTTCATTAAAACTAATATGTTGAAAGTTACGTTTGGAGTTAAGGAAGGGTTAGAATAAAATATGTTATGAACAGACATGAAAAGTTTTGGGAACTTCGTATACTTTCATTAATATCTCGAACACGGTTGGGAAATCGTGGTAAGTGGATAGAAACTATTTGAAAGCTTTCTAAATTCTCTACAAAAAATATTCTAAAACTATTTTTGATTAGGTTATGTCAATCGGAGAAATAAGTGCTTAAAACTTCAAATACGTCTGTTTTGTTCTTATGAACGGGTTTTTGTCGTTCTTTTTGTAATTTTTGTCTCTTTCCCTTTGTTTTTTATTGCTTTTTATTTTTGTAATTTCTTATGTTGGGAAAATTTTGTGTGTAAAACAGGATATGAAAAATGAGACCAATTTTCTGTTGCTAGAAATAATGTAAATTTTGGGAAGTTTCATTAATATCTCGAAAACGGGTTAAAATCTTGGTAAACGGAAGAATACCATTAGAAAGCTTATTAAATGCTCTACATAAAAGGTTCTAATGAAAGTTTTGATTAGGCGATGACAATCGGAGAAATAAGAGCTTAAAGCTTTAAAGTAATTGATTTCGCTTATTCGAACTGTTCTTTTTGTCTGTTTTTTATTCCTTGTTATTTTTTAATTGCTTATAGTTGGATAATGTATTCGAAAATAAAACAGGTTTAGTAAAATAACAAAAACAATTTATTGTTAGAAATATAGAGTTCCAAGATTCCAAGACCTTATAACTAGCGGGAAAGTTTCTAGTGTTGCCGACCCTTCCATGTAAGATTGTAAATCCTACCTTTCTAGACTGGTGGAACCAAAATAATAACTGTCGGGGTTCGGTCACTGCTACTTTTATCGTAAAAATGGTTTTATGGTGCCGACGTTTCGGCTTGAACTTCAAGCCTTCATCAGGGCTGTAAATACAAGTAGGACATATTTAACACTAATATATGCACATATCTATGTAAATATACCTAACATATATATATATATATATATATATATATATATATATATATATACATATATAATATATATATATATATATTTATATATATGCATATAGACATACACATATACACGCACATATATGTACATATATATGCCCACATACATACACATATGGGGTATGTATTATTAAGTAGCAGTGACCGAACCCGGACAATCCCTACCTTGCATCATCAACGGTCAACGATCTCCTCTCAACAAAATAATAACTGCTTCTATTTTAATCTTTCGAAATTAGACTAGGGATAAGAACGGAACCGCGCTAAGATGAGGCAGTTCCTGCGAGTCGGACTTTATTAATAAATATTGCTTGCCATTATCTAATATGAATTATAACCGTAGATAACGAGTCAAGAAGTAGTAGATAACCAGCAAAGAACCTATAAGCTAATCAGTAAGCTTATCAGCGAGTACGAGTAACTGTTATAAATAACTACTGCTACTTCAAAAGTAACTGGATGTGGTCTTCGCAAAAAGACCCGTCCTGGAAATGATTTAATTGGATTTCCTATGTCTAACTACTCACGGGCGTATATAAGGGGGGGATGCAGCCCCCCCCCCCCGAAATTTGGGTTTGATCGGTAAAAATGTGTCAGAACCCCTTAAAAATAAAGTAAAGAAGATACTTTGTTCATAAAAAATATCTTATTTTGGGTTTAATAGCGTTTTAGTTGGTTAAAACTATTCCAAGTTCTAAATTGTTAGTATTCCATACCCCGGAAATGGTCTCAGCCCCCCCCCCCGAAATTTTCCCAGCCCCTTCCGAAATTACTTTCTATATACGCCCATGTAACTACTTATAAAACGTGTACCTACTGCAACGTGTTTGAAACATCAGGGAATTACAAAAATACAATACACGCGTTGAATCCGTTAAAAGTTGTTAAATTCAATTTTTAAAAATCAGAAAATCGTTAACTATTTTTATTATTATTTTTTGTTGTTGTGGCACACGACATCATGCCACTCGGCTGTGAAATGTTAACGCATTACTACATGTTTATACCTGGTATCATTCGGAAAGCTTTTTTTTTCCATGTTTTCCACGTTGGAGTAACCCTCCAGCGTTGGAGTTTATTTAACTACGTATGCCATCCTTTCTGGATACTACACGTATTTTGATTAGGTATGTACGTAAAATAACTTCTTTTACAATTAATATGAATACTTAAATTAAATGATAATAATAAAAATAAAAATAAAACGAAAACTAAACAAAAAAAAAATGTAAATAAACAAAAATATATACACATGTAAATAACATAATACAAATGTGGGCATTCAGATGATTTCATTGATATTTTTTAGGTCCAGTTGTTTAATAAATGCATCAAATTCCTTAAAATATGTAAGTAATAAGTCTGGTTTGTCAACGGGCCAAGTTCCGTCCTGTAAGGCAATGTCCTTAATGAGTATTGTCCTGGGTCCGTCCAGTAATGTACAGTTGAACAGGAGATGGTCGTAAGTCTGTTCAGTTGTATTGTCGCATTTACATGTGTTAGTAGTTATAAGTTTAAATTTATGTAAATAACTTTTCGTCGGCCCATGTCCTGATATGAATTGAGTCATTTTAAAGTTGTTAAAGTGCCCATTTTTGTCTGTTGAGTATTGTAGGTATGAATTTGTGTAAATGATTCGGAAAGCTTGGAATGGAATCAGTTAATTTCATTCTGAAGGTATTATTGTGGAAAGCCGAATTTGATAAAGTAATTTTACACGGCACAGTAGGGAGATAGTGTGGTCGCTACTATTTTTCCGGCCGCCTGATTTTTCCCTTTGCAGGTACCCATTTATAAATTAATTAAAGGCTGGGTGAGCCTACTAACTAAGATGCTCTCTAAATTGGCTATACGAGTCAGTATTATGTTAAATGAAAAAAAAAAACAAAAAAACATGTGATTAGTAGACAATCAGGAGGTCAAATTCTTTAGGTAAACCAACTAGCACATCACCGTTTCTAAGAAAGATAATATCGATTTCTAAACTTGTCCGCACAAAATGAGGAGAAAAAATGAGAACTAAAGCCCCAAATGGAAATAGCGACGTAAGGAAAGGTGCAGATAAAAGGATTTTAAAGGCGAAACCTAACTGACAGATAATACAAGTTCACTCACACTGGCGCCGACCAAAGAAATACTTCAAAACACGTTCCTCTCAACTTTGCCTTGAAATTCTCCATCCAGCCCCTCCAACACTGGCACTCCCGCCCATTTTTTATCCAGTTTGGTAAAAGCTCCCTTTCCCTTCCTTGTTCATCTTTATTGCCGGAGAGGGAGAAATCCAGAGGATAGGCCCTATTCTACTTTTTCTCATATCATAAACATTAGATGCTTTTTAGCTTCGTCCTTTAAAACAACGACGGAGGGGAAAGAAAACCCTTTTAACTGCTTAGCCACCCTTTTTCAAGGGGGCTGATTAGGCCTGTTTATTCAGAGCTGAAAACGTCTTCGGTAAACATACACGAAGAAAAACTTATTATTAAATGATTGCAACAAAAAATGTACTTAATATATTCTGAATTAGAATACCTCGGCATGCGAAAGAACCGTAGTATCTATATTACGGGAGCAATCCGAAAAGGAGAATAGAACACACCTAGGACGTCTTAGACGCAACAACCACGGGATGACTGTCTTTTAGTGGCTATAACCATGAGACGACTGTTGCTGAGTGCCTTAAGCCACGTAATGTCTGAGGTTCAGCTGATATAGCCTCGGTATGAGTGTGGCTTGGCGGTTATAGCCACGAGATGACTGATGTTCAGCGGCTATACCCTCGGTGTGACTGGGGCTTAGTGGTTATAGCCACGAGAAGACTGTTGCTGAGTGCCTTTAGCGACGTGATGTCTGAGGTTCAGCGGCTATAGCCTCGGTATAACTGTGGCTTCGCGGCTATAGCCACGAGATGACGGATGTTCAGCGGCTTTAGCCATGACATGACTGCGGTCCAGCGACTATAGCCACGAGATGACTGTTTGGCTTAGCTTAGGCCTCACATATAAAGAGCTCATTTTGGAATAATATAAAATCCAATAGCTAATGTGTTATGTGACTCGCTCTAAAGCCAGTCCAGGTAAGCGGAAAAGTTTAATTGCGCATGCGCGAAATTCTGAGGGAAATTACCCTTTCACTCTTCCTTTTGTTCGATCTTAATAAAAAATGAATGAACAGTGAATAATACTCTTAAATTAAATCTGAAATGTTCACATTTGTAGACTAAAATGTAGGCCATTTATTCAAATATTAAAATATAAATGACTCTTCATATTAAAAATAAGTTTATAGTGTAGTAAGCTAACAAGTGGAAATTGCCCAGTGTTAAGGTCATAACGAAGGGTTTACACGCCACGCCCTTTTCCCTCCGACTACACCATCTATTTGAAAAGGCTATAGTTTAAATTGTTAAAACCTTAGTTTAGTCTAAGTATGGATAAAACCTTTCACTATCTTCTTGTTTGAATTCTCAAAGTCTTTTCTGCATCAAAACGAGAGATATTCAGTTTTTATAGAGCTTAAAAAAATCAGTCTCGTAACAGGCCACGAGGGCACTTTGGGGAGGATTCTATAGGGGTATCTGATTCATGACCATACGGAATTCTAGATGTGGTGAAGAGATAGTGCGATCAATTTTATGATCCGGCCGCCAAATTTTCCCCTTTAATGTTATGACTGCTTGGGTCATTAGCACTAAGGTACCCATTAATAAATTAATTAAAGGCTGGGTTGGCCTAGGGTCGGTCAGGGAGGCCGAGTTCAACCATCATCGACAGAACTTGAGGATAAAAATCTTTAGTGCTTGCTCGGTATTTGAACTCAGGTCCTCTAGCCCAGTGCTCTACCACTGCTGACCTCGCCCCATATAGTGCTTAAATTGTGTTTTATTACAGGGTTTCGAAAATAGCCGAATATAAGGAGGAGTGAAAGGGGAATTTCCCTCAGAAGTTCGCGCATGCGCAATTAAGCGTTTTCCGTGGATCTGAACGGGCTATAATAAGAACACATTTAAATTTAGCAAAATATATTCTGTATTCTCCCTGTGTGATTCAAGGAGTTATTTACAACGCTTTTCCCGTTGGAAGATTCCATGATAATAAAGCAGATTTAAGCAACACATCATTTAATGAAGAGTCTTCTTACAGCTTTCAAGACATTAATTAGAACGCTTTCTGGAGTGGAAAATTTGTTAAAACTAAAGTCGATTCACTCCACTTGTTTCAAACCCTAATAAGGAATGCTGTTGGGATATGGACATTTTATGAAAATAAAGTATATTTAAGCTCCTCGCTATTTATTCAGGTGCTGTAAGTTTTAAGTGCTCATTTAGAACTTTTTTTTTCCTTTTTTTTTAAAAAAAGACTAAAGTAGAAATAAGTTCTTCAGTATTTAATGAATTTTCGACCTGTAGGTTTCTTATTTGGAACTCTCTCAGGTAAAGAAAATGTTTTATAACTACTCATATAACTTGAACAAGTTTGATTGAATAAAAAAAAAATACTTTATTCTGGGACTTCGTCCCATAAGAATAAAAATAAATACATACGATTGAATAAACAAATTTAACCTAAAAATATGACTATAAATAAAGAAGAAACAAAAGCAGAAAAAAACGAATACTATATATATATATATATATATATATATATATATAGAAAAAATAAATCATTAGTAAATATGTACATAAATTATAATTGGATAAAATAAAACAACAAGTAATTTTGATTTAATTGATAAAAATGTGTCAAAAAATCATCAAAAATAAATTAAACAAAATCACTTAGTTTAGAACAAATTTGGTTTTTAGGGGGTGTAATAGTTAATTATTCCAAGTTCTAGGTTGTGAGTATTCCATACCCCTCAAATGCTCCCAGCTCCCCCCTCCCCCCCCCCCACGAGGTTCTCCTAGACCCCCCCCCACCACGAGGTTCTCCTAGACCCCCCCCCCCCCGACACCGAAATTATTTCCTATATTTGCTCATGTATTTGATCCAGATTTCCCGTGTAGGATTCTAATGGTTATTCTTAACGGTGTCTAAAAATTGATAAAACCACTGAAGATTTTTTTATTTTTTAAAAACAACATTCGATATTGTTGAATTTTTGAAATTGATAAATGATTGCTCTATGAATATGAAGTTGAAGGTAATCTATGCAATAATTCGACTATTATAATTAATATTCCATGATTCAAATATTAATCGTTTTTGTAAAATACGATTACATACTTTTTCAATCGGGTTTATGAATGAGCATTCCATAGGGCAAACATTCGCTTTTGCTATCCTGAATTACTTTCAGAACTTTGACTTCCCAACACACACACGCAGATATATATATATATATATATATATATTTCCAAATAAAAATAATAATAAAAATACTCCAGTGTTGCTTACTTGTAGTCCCTAGCAATGAAAGTTTATTTTACAATACCGTGAACATGTGGCTTGGAAAATTTTCTGATTCAAAATTTTCCGGAAAACCCACATCTTTACATGCAGGTACACTTTTTTTTAATGTTTTCTAAAGTTATCTACGGAAATTAAATGAAACCATTTAATAATGCGTTATATGTATGCTTATTCTAGAAACGTAGCTAAAACTACTTTTCCTGATTAATTTTTGCTTGGATAAGTAAAAACGATTATTAAAATACATTAGCAGTCTTGGGGTTTTCATATATTTTCATGTCTAAAATGTCACAGAAATGTGGAAAAATCGTTGTAACTAGAAGGTAACCATTCGAAAACTGACCGAAGTACCTACAAAACCGGTTCTGAATTAATTTCCGATAGGACGATTTTCTTCGGGGATCTAAGTGTTTAAAAATCCGAAAATGAGAGTTTGTTTCTTTTATCGCCCTTAATCGTTCGTTTTGTTGTTTTTTCCTCATTTGTTTACTGTTTGTTGTTTTTGCAATTTATTTACAGCAGTGAAATGAATTCACCAGCAAAAGATAAATAAAATGAAAAAAATTTTTTTATGGTTTACAATACATCTTTCCAAACAGATCGAAGAGGCTGTGAGTCATTTCCACAGCTGGCGGTTTTCTTTTAATATTGGCGCGTGAAATCTCCCTTTTCTTCAAGATATCATTGGGCTTAAACTGTTTCACAAAATATTATTCCTATTCCCAACAATACTAGGGATACGACATTTATGGAAACGCGCTATGACGACGAGTTGGACTTTTATAGTTTTTAAACCATTAGCTACATTCAAGTGATTTTAAAAAACCACTAGTTCCTCCCTTAAATTGAAACTCATCCCCCGATTATTTAATAGATCTCGAACTGGTATAATACTTGAGAATAAGCAAGTTTGCCTGTAATGGGCGTTGAATGTCTGGAGACCAATAGCAGAAACCATTCCTTGAACTTTATGCTAACAGCTGAACTTGGGGCAGTACCCGAAACCGCAGTGTCTCAGTCGCCTAGTCTTCTCGCAAACTTTTCAACCATCTCACTTTTACCGCGTTCACGACCGCAGATTTATATCTAAAGACCAAAACGGATGTCTCCGGAGGTAGCGTTACAACAAATTAAGAAGTGAAGGTATAGTTGGATTTCGGCTAAGAAAAAATGACAGATTTTCGGAAATATATATATATATATATATATATATATATATATATATATATATATATATATATGTGTGTGTGCGTGTGTGTGTTGGGAAGTCAAAGTTCTGAAAGTAATTCAGGGTAGCAAAAGCGAATGTTTACCCTATGGAATGCTGATTCATAAACCCGATTGAAAAAGTATCTAAATTCAAGGTATTCATTTTAATTTATACGAGTGATTTGTGGGTAACATAACGCTAGGAGGAAAGTCACAGACACCGGATTTGCCATTGAAATCGGACATAGAATTTTTCACGGATGATACTGCTATTCACTTTAACTTGAAACTGAACTAATGGCGAACCAGAGAAACAAGGCGTAGCATCGCGTTGCCTACATCTTTCTCGCACAAAAAAAGAAAAAAAAAGAAGATTTTTCAGCTACTAAAACGATTTTTTTTTTTTTTTTTTTTTAATCGATTTGTATATTTTTTGTATATATTAAACTTTAGTTCCTATGCCTACTGGTTGATAAGTACTCTGTGTGGAAAGCAACCCAATATATTCAAGCAAATAACGTTTTTCTCTCTCTGCTCAGAAGAAGAAGCAGTATTTGAATGTATGACATTGTCATCGCTCGTCAAATGAAGGTTTTGTGAGACTGATAGCAGCTTCGCCTTGTATTAATCTGTCAATCTAGTTACATCACAATATTTCCATTTACCTATAACTTTGTTGCCTTCCTGGACGTTCTACAAAATGTAGAACGTCCACACATTTGTTATTTTCTGGTTAACCATTATTCCTGACAGAGAGCAGTATGATTTTTTTTTTTAAATTCCAATCTAGTGTTGTTTAAATGAGGCGAATTTTCTTAAAACTATTGGAGCTAGTACAGAGTAGTGGAACTGGTTTCCGCTACAACCTTGTTAATCAAAAATTAAGGGAAATGAGCAATTCCTTTTCTATGAGTGCTCTTTTATTATGAAATAGGGTGAATTGCCTTTTTATGAGTTATTACAGAAGCAATATGACTATTGTTAGGTTAAACATAATCACATTTAATTTTATTCATGTGAATTAAAAAGTTGAATATCACCTGTAGTTTTTGTTTAAATGGTTCAGAAATTAGCTAATGTAAGAGAATATGGCTTGCTCATATACGCCCTAGAACAAATTTACCAAAAAATAGCCTTTTTTTAAATGGAAAATTTTCCGGAAAAACATACCTGAAAATTTTCTGGAAAATTTTCCACTCCACATCTCTACCTGCATGCCTATTAACGGAAAAATGTAGCGGTTTTTCTTTTCGTGAATTTCGACGCAATTTTAACAATCATTTCATATTAGACAAAGTATTTTTTACAAAATATTATCCAAATCGGACCATTTTTGAAGCAGGTGGAGCGCGAACAGACATGGAGTGGCGGCAGAGGAACATGTGATTTGCCTTCAGTATGGGTTTGAACTCGCCCTAGCGAGTTTTATAAAGTTTTTTTTTTCTATTGCGTTCTATCAGATTTATGACCAGTATAAGAATTCCTTCTTGGCCTCCTTTTTCGCCTGACTTGAGTCCTTGTGACTTTTGTTTCTTCGCTTTGTTAGAATTCACCTCAGAGAAACTCATTGTGAGATAGCCGAAAACATTCAAAAGGCTGTAACCGACCAGATAAAGGCTATCCAGTATCGGGATTCTAGCACTGCTATGAGGAGTGAAAGAACCATCTCCAGCGCTGCGTAGCTTCAGAAGGAAGTTATTTTGTGAATCACAAATTAACATAAATAATATGAATTATATTTAAATAAAAAAAAATAATTAGTCTCATTAATTAATTTACACACCAAGTATATTTTATATTTTAAATGTCCTCGTAAACTCTAGCGGTGCTGCTCTCTCCATATTGCTATATTTCGCCGGATTTCTCTCCGGCTTCTTCAAATAATATCCATTCTTAGTGATTGGCGAGACAATTGTTCAGGAGTTTCCCTTGCCAAATACCAAGGAAAAACGATAACCTCATGTAACCGGGGAGGAATCAGGCGAAATATAGCAGTATGAAGAGAAGTTACACCGCTAGAGAGAGAGAGAGAGAGAGAGAGAGAGAGCGAGAGAGAGAGAGAGAGAGAGAGAGAGAGAGAGAGAGAGAGAGAGAGAGAGAGAGAGAAGTCGTCTCACCAAACAGCGCTTCCAGATTGCGCCATAACGTCTACGTTGTAAGCGGGTTTCATCCCTTTGGAGGGGGAAAACACGCTCAAATGCCTACTTAAAATACACTATGCTTAGCCGCTCCCCTTGATGTGAATATAATAGCTTAATTAGGGGATAATTGACACGTGCCTTTAGATATATCGATTAAGACCCTCCTGGGGATATCAGAGGAAACTGGGTCGCTTCTGAATCTAGTGAATTACCTTTCCCAAGTCATAGATATGGAAGATGTGGATACGTTATTAGTTCTATACCGTCGTCTGAAGGTTTGTTTGAGGACATTTTAGATTGTTGGAGAATGCTGGATGGTGGAAAATTGATGTTCCAAGGATGAAAATGATGATGATGATGATTGCTTTCACATCATAATTACTAGTTACTTTTTTTCATGGAACCAGGGTACAGCAATTTTGGTTCGGATCCGTATGAACCATTCCGAGGGAAACAGCAGCCTTCTTTAACCAAATTGATTCAGCTAAGTAGATATAGACACATGAAGTAAGATAATTAAATTTATCATATATATATATATATATATATATATATATATATATATATATATTTATATATATGCTTGATGTTTATTTTTCGTCGCTGGGATGATATTTTTATATAGGACGGCATTTTTCTCCAGCGGTGGTACTCCTCCTCACTTCTTCCTGGGATATTTCGATGGGTTCATCTCCATCTTCATCAGCCAGGTACTTGTTGTTTCTTCCTCGGTGATTGCCAAGGGAATGACCCTTTCCTTATATATATATATATATATATATATATATATATATATATATATATATATATTTATGGCGTTTACAACCCTAAGGCCAGTACTCTTTAAAAGAAAAAGAGAAAACGTACAAGGAATCGTGCCTGAATTAATTTCGTCATCTCTTTAACCATAATTTGTAAGTTTATATTGCCGAAGAAAGTCCTTTATTTTATTTAGATATTTTTACAACTTTTTGATATATTGAACACAATATAAGCTTCTCTAAAACTCAATTAAAACATTAAAAAAATGTCTTTACAAAATTAGCCTAAATTGGAAATTGAAAATTCCGACTCGAACTATGACAATATTCTTAACATTCCCAACCCCTTTCAAAAACGTAACCAAAATTAGTAGTTTCGCGTCAATCCGCCATCTTAAAGCATTATAACTAGTTCAAACTTTTTCTAGATGGTAACATTCATTCAAACTAAGATATTTGAATTTTAGTTACCTTTGGAGTTAAGGAGGTATTGGGATTTTATCAAAGTACATTGCAGTTTTGGGGATTTTCATAAATATCTCGATAGCACCTGGGACATTGTGAATTGAGGTTGACAGTATACATTCGAAATCATACTAATGTTTTTTTTAGAAATAAGGTTCTGAAGTAATTTTCGAAAAAATGCGGTTTAATAATTGCTTGAAATGTCGGAGGTAGTGATTTCGTTGCTTTGAAAGGGTTTTTTTTCCGAGCCGAGACCGAGTGAGTAATTTGTTGAAAATTTTGCTCAAGTTAAAACTTGACTTCTATGTTCTAAGATCAGACAGCATCTGTCCCTAGTGTTGCGTGACGGTCAATAGTTCCACGGAGCACACGCAACGTTGCAACATTCCCTCACCACCTTGAACTCAGAGACACTGTGTATCTCTGATTCTAATTATGTTCTGCAGTTCTCTTGGTCATGTATACAGCTCTCGGAGATTTCTATATTCGTTGTACATGGGGTTGGCTCTTTCACCTTGACCTCAGAGACACTGTGTGTTTCTGATTCTAATTATGTTTTGCAGTCCTCTTGGTCATGAATACAGCTCTTCGAGAATTCTATATTTGTTGTAAATGGGGTTGGCTCTCCCACCTTGACATGGGAGGAATTAATATCTGCCGGTTTGAAAAGAGAAATTGAAGTTGGTTCCACGGGGAAGGCGGCGCCCCCTCCCCCTAAAAAGGAGGTCCTTACATATGGCACCATGCCATGGCACCCCCCTTCTGGATTTATCTTCAGCAGCCGATTTTAATGTGATTATAATGCCCTTCTCCCACTCCCTTTTCCCTCTGGAATCAAACATTTTGTTTACGGTCCTTACATCATCCACCCTCACACACTCACCTAGCTCTCTACGACCTACCATTATGGCACACGAATCACAGTCTGTTCAAAAGTGCACCGTAAAATACGTAGACCCAAATCAGACCATTATGAATTTCTTCATTGCCAATTTATCCGAAATCATATCCCCCAAAAATATAATAGCAGAAAAATAAAAATAATCATGTTTTCATTAACTTACGTTTACTTGTAACCCTAAGCTCGGGATGATTAAATAAGGCAATTATTTGTTGAAATACATTTTTAATACCTACAAAGAAGGAACAAGAATTCCATTACGGGTACAATACAAAAATATTATTTTCTGAACACAAAGTCTACGAAATGTCTTCCTTTGCAGTTAGGGCATTCCTGCATCCTAGTGTAAAATTCGCAGCATGTTAAGAGGTATTGCAGCAATATCGTACACAATTCGTTCCTTCAGGGCTTCAATAGTCGTAGGTAGGATCTGCTTGAAAAACTTCTTTTCTTAGGCCGGCCACACACTATGAGGTAGACCGGACAGGTCCACCCGTCCGGTCTACCAGTGACCCACACTGTTGAGGAGTACCGGACAGGTTTGTCAGTCTTCAACATGGATCCTCCAGGAGATGATCTACTTTATCTCTCTCTATTTGCAGTTATATTTGAGACACGTAAAAACAAATGGAAAAACGCAAACAATGGCGTAAGGAATGGTTGCAGAGAAGAAATAAATTCACCCATATCAATCTGCTGAACGAAAGAGATGAACCAACAGATTATCGTAATTATTTGCGCATGAACGAATCAGTTTACATAAGAGTTATTGTCACTTGTATCTCCTTTCATTAAGAAGAAATGTACACAAATGAGGGCCGCTATATCCCCACACGAAAAACTAACAGCTACTTTGATAATCTTGAGGAGTCAATTTTCCTCTACTCCTTCCGAATATTAGATCGAAAACTATTAATTTTAGTTTTAGCCATACTCTCGTTTGCATTTGGATATATTTCCTGCAGTTTAGAAAGGGTAGAGTGGGGGTAGTTAAGTTCCGCCACAGACTATGAGGTAGACCGGACAGGTGCACCGGACGGGCGAACCTGTCCGGTCTACCTCATAGTGTGTGGCGGCCCTTAGGTATACCCTTAAAAAGAAGTCGCAAGCAGTAAAATCGGGCGAAGTTGGTACGCCTAGTGTTCAGAAAATTATAGTTTTTGTATTGTACCCTAAATGGCTATTCTTTTTCTTTCAATCACTTTTTAAGAAACTATTAAACAATTTTTTTTTGTCAACAAATAATTACTTTCCTTAATCATTCCTCATGATGATTAGATAGTTAGCCGTCGAGGTGATAAGTAAAGATGGAATGGTTGGGATTCGGCTAAGTAAACCTCAATATGATTTTGTTTTAAAAAAATCTATATTTCGGACGTTTCGGCTACTCATTGGTAGCCTTCGTCAGCTAAAATGACAAAAAAAGGAAATTAATACAAAAACAAAAAAAAATATAATTGTGATAGGTAACAGAACTATAGATACAATTAACTTATAAAAGAACATATCGTCTTAAATTCTTAGAATGAGTAGAATGAAAAAGTAAATAGGTACAATAATTGATTTTAATAGTAATTAGTAACATTAATTGATTTTACAAAGAAATAAGAAACTACATACCAATGACAAATACAGTAGCTAATAGTAACATTAATAAATTTTACAAAGAAAATAAGATACTACATACCAATGGAAATGCCGAGCGGCAGAGGAAGACCAAGGTAGGCAATTAAGTAACCAATGTGAAAGTGTCTAAGGAAAAAGGAATCTACTGGGGTATATGTAGTTGAAAACAGCAGGTGGTGGGAGAAATGTCGGTAAGGATCAAAAGGCATGTTTATGACATGTTTATTACAGGAAAGGAGAAAGAGGTGTTAATGGAAGGACACCCAAGGGGCATGGTAAAAATCTAGGTGGGAGGTCGGGAGAGTATTTGGAAAATATTAGCGTACATAGGAGAAATGCCTTGTTGGTCAGTTTTGTAGTTTATATTGTTTTTGTTTAAGTTTATGTGTACACATTTCGAGATCTGTAGTCTTTTTTTGTTTCGTTGTGTTGAAAGAATTTTCGTGTCGTCGAAGTTAAAAGTGTGTTTTTGTGTAATGGCGTGTTTTGCAAGTGCAGATTTATCTATTTCTTTATTAGTGATGGTTCGTTTATGTTGTGTAAGACGTGAGTGAATGTCATTTATGGTTTCTCCTATGTATACACCATTACAGGAAGGGGTTTGGCAAGGGACTTGGTAAACACAACGGGTGGTTTGTTCAAAAGGGATTTTCAAACTCAAAGATCCCATCCCTTTTGAACTATTAATATCAATTATTGTACCTATTTACTTTTTCATTCTACTCATTCTAAGAATTTAAGACGATATGTTCTTTTATAAGTTAATTGTATCTATAGTTCTGTTACCTATCACAATTATAATTTTTTTTGTTTTTGTATTAATTTCTTTTTTTTTGTCATTTTAGCTGACGAAGGCTACCAATGAGTAGCCGAAACGTCCGAAATATAGATTTTTTTAAAAAACAAAATCATATTGAGGTTTACTTAGCCGAATCCCAACCATTCCATCTTTACTTAATCATTCCGTTCCATTGGTGGACCCTGTATGAATTATTAATAGTGTCAGTGATTCTTGTTTCTCAGAATAAATTTGAACGTGCTGGAGTGCAAAGAGACGAATATATAAAATATATGCATATACATACATACATACATAAATATAGCATTTGATGAGGTATATAGTGGTACTGCAGCAAGAAATACTATAGTTATAGTATGTGAGGTATATATATTAGTAGTACAACTAGAATATAGCATTTGATGATGTATATAGTGGTACTACAGCAAGAAATACTATAGTTATAGTATGTGAGGTATATATATTAGTAGTACAACTAGAATATAGCATTTGATGAGGTGTATAGTGGTACTGCAGCAAGAAATACTATAGTTATAGTATGTGAGGTATATATATTAGTAGTACAACTAGAATATAGCATTTGATGAGGTATATAGTGGTACTGCAGCAAGAAATACTATAGTTATAGTATGTGAGGTATATATATTAGTAGTACAACTAGAATAACTAAAGTTATACAGGGTGATTCAGGTCTAAGTGCCAAACACTAGGAGGTGATTTTAGACATCATTTCCAACAAAAAACTTCATTAGAAGTATGGTCCGATTCCGAAGGGAAAAGCAGTTATGTCAAATTTTCTGTTTCTTTAACGCAGCCATGTTTTTTTTATTGTATAAGAAGGGTTTGCTTAAAAACAGTTGAAGATAATTAAATTCTAATTATACCATCATAAAATATACAAAATTTCTTTTACAAAAACAGTGATTTAGTTCACTAAATCTATTGACAGAAGATACTTTTTGAACGTCAAATAACGCGATTCTGTTTTTCTGGGTGTTTTATTGAGGGATAAATTGAACGATTGGCTCCCTTTTGTCAAAAAAATGGGGATTGTAGTTTTTTTTCTTTCAAATACCTTGGTAGAAGAAATTTTAAATTATTCAGTTTTTATTGACCAAACTGTGGGAATCCATTGTCCAGTGGGAAAGCAATAAAAAGTAACTGGAAACGTTTTTCATTTGGGAGATATGTTACATTTTGTGTTTTACAAATTTCATTGATTTATCTTTTACGTGATGTATTTGGCACTGAGTTTTGAATAGATATCTTGAGGGAATAATTCAAAAACAAAGCAGCTACAATAACTAAAGTTATACCATGTGGGGGTTATATAATGGTACTACAGCTACAAGAACTGAGGTTATAGCATGTGGGGTGTAGATAATGGTACTACAGTTACAATAACTCAAGTTATACATGTAAGGGGTATATAATGGTACTACAGTTACAATAACTAAAGTTATAGCACGTAAGGGGTATATAATGGTACTAAAGCTAGAATAACTAAAGTTATAACATTTGGGGGGGGGTATGTAATGACACTACAGCTACAATAACTAATGTTTTAGCATGTAAGGGGTATATAATGGTACTACAGCTAGAATAACTAATGCTATAGCATGCCAGGGGTATATAATGGTACTACAGCTAGAATAACTAAAGTAATAGCATTTGGGGGGTATGTAATAGCACTACAGCTACAATAACTAATGTTTTAGCATGTAAGGGGTATATAATGGTACTACAGCTAGAATAACTAATGTTTTAGCATGTAAGGGGTATATAATGGTACTACAGCTAGAATAACTAATGCTATAGCATGTCAGGGGTATATAATGGTACTACAGCTAGAATAACTAAAGTAATAGCATTTGGGGGGTATGTAATAGCACTACAGCTACAATAACTAATGCTATAGCATGTGAGGGGTATATAATGGTTCCTGAGGTTAAAATAACTTATTTCATAGCCTGAGGGGGGGGGGGGGGTATATTGTTACTGCAGCTACAATAAGTAATGTTTTAGCACATGGGGAATATGATGGTGAGTTATGACACTGGACAGCCAGATTAGAATACTCCTAGGGACGAACTAAATAGCAGGAGTCATTGATAATAAGATAACAATTATACTGTAAAGCTTAAGGTGGCTATGTTTATATTTAATTATATGCATGAAAGATCATTTTTCAATAGGAAACATAATAGGGAGAAATTTAATATTTAGGGGGCACACCGTCGCTTCCAGCTGACGGAAAAAATAATACTTGGAACTTTTCAAACGTCAAAAGCCTTGTGGCTCGTTCAAAAGTTTATCGTCTGATAAGCCCCTTCGGCTTGCCTCCCATTAATTTTTGCTTATCTTTCTCGGCGCAGGCAAGGTTCGCCTCCTGCTACTGCCTGCTTTTAGAATAAGCTTCCTGTCGAAATGGCATTTATATCGCTCCACAATGAGCAAGAATTATTTTCCGTTTATTCAACACATCTACCTTAAGTGAATTTATCTTTGTAAACGCCGACCTCTGTCATATGGCCCTCGGTTAAATTGGTTTCAAAATACAATTGAGTAGCATTTCATCTTAATTTCCCAAAAGCCATCAACCCTAAAATAACAATATCTGTTTCCCAATGGCACTTTGGGGCATAAAAATCAAAATTTTTAGATTGATATTATATAATTTATATATTTGACATAAATTGAAAAAAAAAATAAAAAAAAATAAGACATCCAATCGCCGGAAATGTTTAAACTAAGCACATTCCTCAGCAATACATCCAATATTTTTATATTCGACAATAATATTTAATTTTTTTTATCTTCTACAAAATCGATTTTTATTTATTTTTTGACTCTATCTATTCTATTAAGGGGAAATACTACCTTATGTTATCAAAATCAGTCATTTTCTCCAATTTATTAAAAAACAAATAAATCAATATTTTTCAAGGGAAGTAAAAGTATCCAAAAAAAATTTCGTTTAGATCCTGCTGCTCAAATTCAAGAACATAATATACATAGGCGCATGCGCGGTAGCTATTTTCGTACTTGGCCACCGCGGGCGCTTTTTTGTAACGTTTTTTATCAGTTTAGTCATCGCTAAAGCATATTTATGGTAAAAAAAGTTGTCCTTTTCGAAAAGAAAGAGGCGGCACTTTGTCTGACGAACGGAAACCCACTTTTTTTTACAGGCAAGTCTGCAGGGGGTAAATTTTAATCTAAAACAAAAAACTAAAATTATTTTGGAATAAGAAGGTAAACTCTAGTAAATTATGTAAGGTTTTTAGTAAATATTATTTTCCCGAAAATGGTTTACAATTCTTCATTTTCTATTACAAAATTCACCGAAAATCGGGTCATAAGTTCGGAGTATTGAAAAGGAGCCTTGATTCAGCTGCCGCACTATCCACCCATCTTAGCTTGGGTCTTCCTCTTCTCCTGGTTCGTACAAATCTGGCCTCATGGACCTTCCTTGGAATCTCTCCTTCCCCCATTAGAATAACATGCCCGGCCCAGAGCACTTATGAAGATGATAACTTTTAAGTCGTTATCTATACATACAATAAATATGAAACGGATCGAAACATGGGAGATATATGAGAAGAAATATTATTGGGGGCCTTTATCAACGCAATAGCACCCAGAACGATTATCTTTAGAATTTTTGTCTATTTATCAGTCTGTCTGTGCGTTTGTGAGCGCTAATCTCAGAAATGATTTAGATCTGGTTTTCACTATACAGTGTGGTAGCCTTCACTTAATATTTAGTGTTTGTTTCATGTCAATCGGTTCATATATAAAAAAGTTATGCCAATCTAAAGAATCACGTCGACGTTTGTAGGTTGTAGCCGCGCCGCTGCTTATAGCATTACATTATTCGCAGCGAAAACACGCATTGCGGAGGCACATGGCGCAACAGTTGCATTCCATCACACTGACTGTTTGCACTTTTACGATAATCATTTTAGTTAAGTTCTGTCTACATTTTTTATTGTATATTATTAGTACATTATTTCACGTTGATATTCAGGAGTTAAAATTAATGTCACGTATTAGTACTCCTAGTAGGCTGTATGCTTTGATCCCCGATGGCTTCGTGTTGAGAGAAGCGTTACTGCAAAGTCGATTTTTTTTTTTTAAATAACCAAACGACGGTGTTTATAATTCCAAATACAGTGGAACATGGATAATTCGAACTTCGAAATTGTGGTTAATTCGAATATTTCTCTCGGTGCCTAGAATTTAGGGCATAAGCAATGTAAAAAAATCGTGGTTAATTCGAATAAAATTTTGGATAATTCGAATTTATTTCGAGTCTTTACCTCAAAGGGAGGTGTTCGATCTTAATTTTTTTTTAATTTTTTTCCCCTGGGGTAAGAAGGATAGTAAGATACGGATGTAGGGGTTCCGGGACAAGAAGCGCGGCGGTTCCATCTATGAGAGGTAAAAAAGTGAGTTGATTTGACGTGGAATGACCCATTAGTCTAGTTCTTGGAGTCTAGGAGTTCTGCAAAGTGGTGTGTCGCGCTTCCTCCCTTCCGGGGGTTGTAGTTACATACACCATCCTGTCGTTTTATCCTAGATTTCCCTCCTCCCATCCCTCCCATCTTCATTTCTTATTCAGTTATAAGTGAGTCAGCGTCTAGATCTGTTGTATTGTTTGTGCCTTGAATTTCTGGTGTACAGCGCAGCTCAGTGATTTCTTGATTTAAGATGTCGAAGCCTACCAGTTATAAAACTTTAACGTTGCCAGAGAAAATAGCTGCAATTAAAGAAGTTGAAAATGGAATAAAGAAAAAATCTGAAATTGCCAAGGACTTTTGAATTCCTCCTAACACAAAACAATAGACTTTTATTTTTATTTTTTTTTTATAAATTATTTATTACATATGTACGTAATATCATCAATTTATGAAATATTTGTTATTGTTTGAATAAAATGTATGTATTTTTTTAAATTAAAAAATGTGAAAATATAAAATTCGATTTTTACGCCTTTATTTTCAAAAACTTTTTTATCGGTCCCTAGAGGTTCAAATTATATTACATAGCGATTGCACTTTGGACATAGCGATTTGGACAATACATAATTAATATTAATTAAATAATTCTGTTGATTAAATGTGTAACTTGTTTTTTTTTTTTTTTTTTTTTTTTTTTTTTTTTTTTTTACGGCGCATCTACATCTAGGTCATTAGCGCCGACATCCAGGGTGCAGCGAGGAATTTTACCAGCGAGCCGTGGGATGATAAAATTCCTGCCGGAGGTTGGGAATCGAACCCACCATCTCCCGCTTATGAATCCAAGGCGCTAGCCATTAGACCACGGGAGACCCCTGTGTGTAACTTGTTAAACTAATTTAATCAATTAACAATTATAGAGGGACAAGAAGTTGTATATAAATTGTTATTGAATTTTCCCGGTCTAAGCAGGTCCTGGAGGACGCACTTCTCCGCTCCCAAACGTTTTGGAAAAGTGAGGGAATACTTTTTTTTGTTGAAAAATATGTTAATTGAAAAATCTAGTAATTAAATATACAAACAAAATTAAACTCAGTAAAATAGTACTGGCGATAAGAGAGAGAAAGAATAATTTTGTTTTCATAAATAATATTGTAGTTTTTTCCTCTGCAAATTATAATTTAAGTAGTTGTGCCTTAAACTTTATTAGAGCTCGTTTTTACTAAGCCCTTATTTAATTGCCACTAATTGCTTTTATTTTTATTTAATATTAATTATTGCATCAGTTTTGAGAGTCCCTTTATAAACATATAAAAGCACTAAAAAGAAAGTCATTGAAGTTAAATTAATATCATAATTCGCGGAAGAAATAATCTAAATATTTTAGCGAATTAAGATAATAACTGTCTCTTAAAAGAGAACTGTTTGACATATTCCCTTGAAAAAACACTGACGATATTTTTTAATGAATTTTCTAATTTTCTGTACATTCACCTTTTGTGTTAATAATTGCTTAAGCCGTTTGGGAATAAATTTCATTAAATTACTCAAGACGTCTTCTGTGAATGTATCGCCCACACTTCTTCTCAGGAACTGTATACTTAGTGTTAAATAAATTATACTATTTGGGTTTCGACGAGTTCAGTTTCAAACTGAATTTCCTCCTTACCTTTCATGAATTTTGTTTTGTTCTCATATTGAATTAGCTGACATAGACAAGCTATTAGTATAGAAATAATTGGATTAAAATAATAGAATGTCCAATAGAAGAGATCATTTGGAAATAATAGAGATATTCGAGATTTTATAATAGAGGAAATTGAATTGAAATGGTAATGAGACGAGCTATTATTGTAGAAACCATAGACGATCTATTATTATAGAAAAGATTGGATTAACACAATATAGAAGCCAATAGAAGAAATAGTAGAGATATTCAAGATATTATAATAAAGGATATTAGATTAAAATAGTAGTGACAAATAGAAGAAATGATGTTAAAATAGAAGATATAGACGAGCTATTAATACAATACAAGATTGGATTAAAATAATAGAGTCCAATTGAGGTGATCACATTAAAATAGTTGAGATATTCGTGATATTATTATAGAGTAAAGTGGATTGAAACAGTAGAGTCTAATAGAAGAAATCATATTGAAATAGAAAAGAGATACGAACTATTATCTTAGACAAGATTGGATTAAAATAAAGGATAGTTCATGAAAAGAGAACATATATAAACAGTAGAGATATTTGAGATATTATACTGGAGTAAATGGGATTAAAATAGTTGTCTAAAAAGAAATCATAGTGCAATAGAAGAGATAGAATAGCTATTATTATGGACAAGATTGGATTTAAATAAAATATAGTTCTTTAGAAGAGAACATATATAAACAGTTTTTAATAGAGTAAATGGGATTAAAATAGTAGAGGGGCGCTAATGACCTCAGCAGTAGACGCACCAAAATTAAAAAAAAAAATAGAAGAGATAAAATAGCTATTATTATGGACAAGATTGGATTTAAATAATAGAAAATTCAATATAAGAGATCATATCACTTCCAAGTTTTAACTGTTAATTTTATTTCTCTTAATTTGTTGTTTTCTATTATTTGCCATGTAGATTGCCAGTTTTGCCAGACTATTTCCTTTAGGTAATTAATGATATCGTTCTTTGGAACCCTATGATAGGGAATGCCTTCGTTTACAGCTCTTTTCGCTAAGGAATCGGCCACCTCATTCTCTTTTATTCCGCAGTGACCGGGTACCCATACGAAAAGAACTGTTTCACTATTTCTGTAAAGTTCTGCTATGGTTTCATGAGTGAGTGTGATCAGTGGATGGTTTGAGAATGGATTCCTCAGAGCAAGAAGTGCAGACAAAGAATCCGTAAAAATTACTTTATAGTTGGAGGTTAGATTAGTAGTAGTAGTAGAAGAGGTTAGATTGGACTTGTAGAGATCACGATAGAAGAGATTTAATTGGGATAGTATACATCATGATAGAATAGATTAGATTGGACTTGTAGAGATTTAGATTTTGCCTCTGTATAATCCTTAGGTCTGTAGTTTGCTCGTTTAATAGCAGATATCAGGCGTACCCAGGAATTCATGAAAAAAAAAAAAAAAAAAAAAAAAATTATTCCTGAAAGGTTTCAGTATTGGGACAGAGCAAATAATGGGCCTCCTATCCCTCTGACGATTGAAGTATTTTTTTTTTTCTACTTCTGCTCAGCTAATATTTGGAAAAGTAAAGCAGTGACAGGCAACCGATCCAGAAACCATACCTCCGCTATAGCAGAACTCTTCTGAATCATGGAACTCTATTCTTCGTTTACAAATTCAATAGACCCTTTACCATGTCCGGCGCATGAGTAACTACCTGTTCAACTTAATTATTTCTCATGATGATTAGATAGGTAGCCGTCGAGGTGATAAGTAAAGATGGAATGGTTGGGATTCGGCTTATTTAGCCGAATCACAACCATTCCATCTTTACTTAATTATTTCTTTATTAGTAGATACTGCAGTATAAGACTGTCAAGTATACACTAAAAAATTATAGATATAGTCAATACATCAAGAAGCTTAATTCGTGGTAAACACTCATTATCCCGTCAGCTAAACGATTACACGTATAGAACGTTTGATAAATTAAATCGAAATTGATTTGATAAATTAATAAATTAAAATGAAATAAATTGATAACACAGGCACACAAAAATAAAAAAGTGGTATTCTCCAAAGACGCCATACATATATTCTTATGTATTTTGACACGCTGAATGCGAATCCGGAGTCCGTTTCACCCTATCACGTCAGGTTTAAGAGCATTTGAAGGTCAAATTTCGTATGAAGTCCTTAAACCTCAAGTTAATTATAAGGACAAATATGTCTATTTTGCAAAACCTTAATCTGCACTTAAAATTATTTGTTTGCAAAATAGACATATTTTTCCTGGAAATGAACTTGATTGTGTGCCGATGGGGTGAAACAGACACCGGATTCGAATTCTGCGGCTCTCAAAACCATGGAATCTCTAGTTATTTCTTCTTTAATGATTTCATACGAAATTTGACCTTCAAATGCTCTTAAACCTGAAGTGATGGGGGGAAACGGACTCCGGATTCGACAATACATAAGAATATAAGTATGGTGTATTTGCGTAATACCACTTTTCTTTGTAAGCAGGTGTAATATAACAATAATTACAAAATTAAAATGAAATGTATAAAATATATATACGCAAAAATAGGACTAATTATAAACGTAACACATAAATAAAGTTGGGATTGAACTCAAGCTTGTTGCAGGTTAAGTTGAGAAGAGAGACAGCCGGATTCCCTTAACAGAAAAGGAAGGTTACGTACCTGAGCAGAGAACTCTACCAAAGCAGAGTTCAACATTTACAATAGGAACGACTAGGATGGTAGAGTTCCCCTACCACAATAGTTGAGGCCTACTATAATCGTGTTCACCTTGAGAAAACAGGAGTTCTGCTATGGTCGAATTTAGCTACCAGAAACGGGAGCTCATAGTTGCAGTCCAGGCAACGAACAGTTATAGATGGAAATTTTTGGAACACAATTTTTGACTTCGTAACTTTGTTTGGGCTGGATAGGAGGTGAACATATCAAAAGTCCTCGCCCCTAGCCTTTAAGCCGGGGGGGGGGGAGGGGGGGGGGGGTTAGAAGGTCCCATTTTTCGGGTTTTCACTTATATCTCGAAAACCGTGCGTTCTAGCGATATGACTATTCTATAACAAATGAAAGCTGATTAAATTTCCTACAAGTTCTATTCAATAAAGTTTTTCGAGATATCTTTAGTTTTCGAAATATCCGCTCTTGAAAGTCTGTCATTTTGGGGAAAAACACTTTTGCCGCATATTTTTTCCCCGTTTTGACCGGATAACTCTTCAACGATGTACCAAAATAATAAATAACGGTTATAGGGTTGTAGAGTATTGGATTCCCTTCAATAATATCTATTACTTTGCTATTTTATGTATTTTCCTTCAAACGTAAAAATAATTTCAGTGTTAATCGTGAAATCTGAAATGTAGCGACTAACAGCCCAGGAAACTAAGAGTTATAGGTGGAAATGTTTGGAACACAATTTTTAACTTCATAACTTATAGCGATTAACACTGAAATGACCTCTGCTATGGTCGAGTTTACACACTCGAACAGGGAGTACTGCTATGGTCGAGTTTACCTACCACAAACGAGGCCTCTAGTATGGTCGAGTTTACGTACTAAAACATTAAGCTTTACTATGGCCGAGTTAAAATATTGAAGCAGAAAGCTCTGCTGTCGACGAGTTTTAATACTGCAGCAGGGAGCTAATTTCGATAGTATGTTTCTGGTAACATTAACACAATTTTTCTCTTTAACAAATATATATTGTTATTTTGATACGGCATGCTCAAGTGGTCGTTTATTTTGCAAACAACATATTTTACTTCAGTAAATTTCTTCGATGGAAAGGATATAGAAACACACTTAAATCAATTACTTTCATAAAGTTATAATCTTTGTCTATTTCTACCTCAACGCGCTATAGGAGCTGGAGCCCGATTGATCCCCACGCCTAGGAGATGGTGTATAGGACAGGTGAATGGCCAATAGATCCACGTGGCTCTGTGGTCAAGCCGATGAATGGAGCGAACAGAGCCAACTCTATCCAATTCCATTCTATAGGCCGCTCAAATACCCATTTCCTACATCCGCGAGCCGCAAGCCACTCAGCCGAGGAGAAGCAATACTTTAACAATACTTACTCTCATACAATAACAATATCAACTAGGTCACTTGCCAACGCTTGGCAAGCATATTCCAAGTGGAGGGGACAAAATTAAATAAAAATTAATAATTAAGTCATCTGTTCGTTACAAATAATTTCACAAAAATTATAATTTTCGTATGTAGCTTACCTAAAAACAGGCAAATTTTAGTAGGTATGGTATAAAACTTTCTTTTTTTCCCCCATTTATTTATTTGAAATATGTACAATTATTAATAGTACAAAGATCAAGTTTGTTCTTGCAGATATTATGTACAATATGACAAAAACAGTAAAAGTAAAATAAAAGAAAAAAAACATACACAATATGGAAGAAGACAACCACTGTTGGCACTTCCAAAGATGTCTCAGTAAATGTTTTAATGGTCACGATAAGATCAGATGATTAAATCGTCTCGAGGCCACTGTCTCTTGAGCCGCCTGGGAGGATTGTCTGGATGGGATTGGGATGATTCATTTGGAATCGGGTTTTAGCAAGGTCAAGGACAAATGGGATGTTAAGGTCATTGTGAAGGGTTTTGTTGGATACATAGAAAGGTGCATTTACAATTTTACGAAGGACTTTTCACTGAAATGCCTGTATTCTGTTGATGTTGGATGTTTTTGTACATCCCCAGAGTGTCAAGTCCGTATGTCCATATGGGTCCAATAATTTTTTTAAATATTGTAAGTTTGTTTTGAATCGATAATGTAGATGAGGGTCCAAGGAGTCGTCTAAGTAGTCCGAATCTTTTGTTAAGTTCTTGTCTTTTCAGTCATGGGTTCCATGTCATTCGGCTGTCAAGGTATAATCCTAGGTATCGAACTTTACTGGATGGTGGTAGTGGAGTGTTTTTGAGGCATACAGAAGGACATGATCTCCGGTTGAGAGTGAATGTTACCTGTTTACATTTTTCCGGGTTGTGATATAAAACTTAGTGTGGCTTGAAAGGACATGTTCGTTAACCAGCAGAATCCTTTCACCGGAATTAGTTTTTTTTTTAAAGTAAAGATGGAATGGTTGGGATTCGGCTAAAGAAACCTTAATACGATTTTTGTTTAAAAAATCTATATTTAGGACGTTTCGGCTACTCATTGGTAGCCTTCGTCAGCTAAAAGGACAAGAAAAACAGAAATTAATAATATTCTGTTTTTCTTGTCATTTTAGCTGACGAAGGCTACCGTAGCCGAAACGTCCTACGGTTTCTTTAGCCGAATCCCAACCATTCCATCTTTACTTATCACCTCGACGGCTAACTATCTAATCTTCATGGTGTTTTTTTTAGCGAAATTTGCGCGAAAACTCATAACGCTTACGTTTTTGAGTTTTAGGTTTTTAGCTTCACGTGCTGTAAATAGTTGGATTGGGGGAATCCAACCGCTTTCGATAAAATGGATGAAATTAGATTTTTCTTGGGATTTTCGGATATATCACGAACCGGTCGGTAAACTGTAATAAATCTGAAAACTCTATTCAAAAGAATATTACATGTCTTACAAATACAGTTATATAATGCGATTTTTGATTTTTGATCTCAGCTGGAGAAATTGGCGCTTAAATTGAGTGATTTCCGTTTGGCGTGCAGTAGACGTTTTTAGTTTTGGCGCGTGAGATTTTACTTCGCTTTGAGATTTCATTTTACATGTATTTACATTTTTCACAAAAGGTCAAGATCAAACATTAACCGTTTTTAAGAAGACAAGGAATGGTTGGGATTCAGCTAGGATAAAACGACAGATTTTCAGACTAATCTATATTGCGCACGTTTTGGCATGCTCTTTGACAGCCTTCTTCAACAATAAATGCCTAGGTGAGAGAGGCGACGATAACTTTTAGGTGACCATGGATAAGTGTTGAGAACTGTGTCTATTTTAAACTTCCCAAATGACACTAAAGATAAAAATGGAAACGCGCTGAGATGACGCAATTCCTGTAGACGGACGATTTTTTAAAAATCAAGATTAATCGCTGAGACAATAATTCCCCATTTTCCAAATCAGAGCTAAGACGACCCCAACAAAAGAACGACGTGTAAATCTACACATAAAAATTTCTTTCATTGAAAAGTGCTCTCTAAAGCCTTTGTGACTTATCTTCTGAGTTTAATTAAATTCCAGAGGACAAAGCGACTTGAGGTTGGGGGTGAAGCTCGAAGGATAGATTGATGACTCCTGTCAGTCTAATGACACCGGGCTTGGGGACAAGTGGACCTTGAAGCCATTAATATCAGGTTAGCTGCTCGCCTTATTCTAGCCACCGATGGAGCATTCCTCCGTAGCTAGTCTCATTAGAGCACCAGCTTCACGGATAAAAAATGCAAAGAGCAATTAAAGGCCTTTCTTTCCAGCCGAACTCGTTGAAGAGTGGCCGGAGGCACTGGGAAGGACCGCTGAGAAGCAACATGACGGCAGTTATTCGAAAAGAAGAATAGAATAGGCCTAGCTATAGCCACAGGATGGTTGTGGTTCAGCTGCTTTAGACACCCGATCGCTGTGATTGAGCGGCTATAGCCACAGGGTGACTGTGGTTCAGCTGCTTTAGCCACCGGATGGCTGTGATTGAGCGGCTATAGCCACAGGGTGACTGTAGTTCAGCTGCTTTAGCAACAGGATGGCTCTGGCTTAGCGGCTATAGCCACAGGATGGCTGTGGTTCAGCTGCATTATCCACCGGACGGCTGTGGCTGAGCGGCTATAGGCACAGGATGACTGAGGTTTAGCTGCTTTAGCCACGGAATGCCTGTCGCTTAGTGGCTATAGCCACGACTTGGCTGTGTTTTGCCTGCTTTAGCCACGGGATGACTGTGCCTTAGCGGATGTAACCACGGAGTGACGGCGACTTTGCGTCTATAGCCACGCGGTTAATGGTGGAAGGCAAACCCTTACACAAAATGAGAGTATTATGGGATTCTACGATATCCTCACAGCTAAATTTAGGATTCAGGGAAACACTCATACTATGAGTCCGTTCAGATAATCAAAGAAGTTTAAATGCGCGTGCGCGAATTTCCCTTTCACTTGAAAGATTAATGAACTGTAAGCAATACTCTAACCTTCTTCATTCAACCTGAAATATTTACATATAACTTCATTTTCCTTAGGGACTAGAAAAAAACCCAACTACCAGTTGTTTTAAAGCGTGCCAAGCTTAGACAGAGTAATTAACCTTATTGAATGACCCTTTAATAATATTTTTTGCTCTGTTTTTCTAATTTGTTTAATGTTATTAATTGATTAAGTCAGTTTTTTAATATTCGAGAATCATTTTCCTTTTTATAAATTTATTCCTGCTCCTGGTTTACACCGGGATCAGACCCAACGAGGAGCTGAGTTTATAAATAACTTACAATATAATTTTCACATGTATAGACACATAAACACACCCAAAGCGCGCATATGCACACAGACACACGTACACTTGCACGCACACATACTCACATACACAAACCCACGTCCATTTAACCTTACTCACTTAAGTTTAAAGAAATATTTATTCACATACCAAAATATAAATGGCACTTTATATTGAAACATCATAAAAAATAATGTTATAAGGTATAGTAAACAAAGAAGGAGAAACCTGTGAAACCAGTGAAAAGGTTATAACAGAATCCAGCGAATATAGGCCACGCCCTTTTTCCTCTAGCTACACCAATTATTTTGACAGGCTACAATATACATGGTTTGCAGCTACAGCTTTGGTTAAGTATTGATAATCATTAAACACTATATCACTGCTCCAAAACGATACATGTTCAGTTTTTATAGTTTTCACTAAAGTGGAGATCATTGTAAGGTTTCCTTGTTGTAAGGTCAAAACGAAACAAAGGATAAAAATGTTATAAAGATAAAAAGAATTTTATTGTCCAAAGAAATATAAACAAATAAAATGAATTTTTACAATTAATTAAATACAAGTATCCAAGCTATAAGCTTTTACAACTATTCTAAATTATAAGGGAAAAATACAAAAAAAAAAAAAAAAAAAACCCTATACACTGAAAATCAAAAGGTAACATGCTTGAGCCTCTTATACTTGTAACGCTTATAATTTAGGCTATGATAATTATAATTAACTATATCAGCAATATGCTTATAGCTGCTACTTTGATATGCTTCAAAGAAATGCTGTGTCACAAAAAAAAAAATGTTATCGAAACTTGCTAAGGTGTCGCACATCCTGCGAGTCGGACTTCTTGACATTGTGAATATTTCTTTGAGAACTGACGTTGCCTGCTCCCTTGTCATCCAATCTACATCCCCCATCGTGGGAATGTGTGGTGGTTTGTAAGCTAAAGGGTTCTACGCTTGGGGGTTAAACCCTAATCCTAGAGAATAACCCTCCCTAAGCCTATGCACAAAGCTACAACTGGATGCTCGCCACCTGTCCGAAAGCCAACAGCATCCACTTGAACACTCCATCAAGACATTAATGAAACGAAATCTGACGAATGTCGGTGTTCCCGTCACAGCTAGTATTTATTACTTTCATTATAAGATTTTGGAACATCAAATAAATAGGTACTTAGGCTAAATTTTTGAACATATCTAAATGAATGAAAATATATTTACAGTATCTTGCTGAATGCATATCTCCCCAATTGAAGAATCTTGAAAAGGGGTATTTTATCTTTAATCTGTTGCGAACAGCAATTAACGATCGTTCACTAATTACAAATCAATTAGAGAAGCAGTCCCGGTCGCCAACCATCCCCCCATTTATCCCTTCCTCTTAAATGTAAGGAATCCTCAATCGGACCATCACATCCCTCTCAGGCACTTTCAAGTAGAAATGAAACAAACTCACTTAAATTTGATAAAAGAAAAAAAATTTTAATAACATATCTCACCACTATTACCATTAATCTTTCCAAACTTCAAAGCACCATCCCCTTTACCGATCTCCACTTCACAGCGAAGTAGCCATTTTGTATGTGTCACATGACAAGTCTCTTCCAATGATGAAAGCTAGGAAAGAGATCCTGCATCTTAACAGTAGGCCATGTACCATCTCAAGATATAAGGTAGTATATATAGACACGCTGCATTTTATAGCTAGGCGTCCGGCTATTAAATATAGCCCGTTCAAGTAGATGGAATATGTCTAATCCCGCATGCGCGAGATTCTGCGGAAAATATTCCCGACGGTTATGCCATTTGCATCTCCAACAAGATACTTTAAACTCAATTAAAACTGATTATTTCTCGTTTTGGACAAGGGAAGGCTTTGAGAGATCAGGCAAGGGAAATCTTGTGATTAAATTGTCAATACTTAGCCAAAGCTAAGGTTGAAAACAATTTAAGCCATAGACTGTTCAAATGGATGGTTTAGTTAAAGGGAAAATTACTTGGCCTATATTCCCCGAGCAAGAAATGCGTGGTAAAGATTCTCCCTGTTATAACCTTATCACACGCATTTATGAGGTTTAAAATGTTTTTACTCTTAGCTTTGGCTAAGTATTGATAAATATTAGACTCTATTTCCTTTGTATGACCTCTCAAAGCCTTCCCTAGTCTTAAACGAGACATAATCAATTGTTATAATGTATGACGTCTCACAATGTCCCTTGAAATTGGGATGGCGGAACAATCGGGAGTATTTTCCGCAAAATGTCGCTCATGCGGAGTTGAACATTGCCGTCTATCTGAACAGGCTATAGCAGATAACCCCTTTGGTAATGGCCTACAAGTCGCTCATGCGGAGTTGAACATTGCCGTCTATCTGAACAGGCTATAGTAGATAACCCTGTGGTAATGGCCTACATGTCGGTGTGCTGCAAAATAACAAATAAAAGAAAACTACTGCGTATAATGCAGAGGCTAATCCATGTTGATTAGGTTACTCTCAGCAAATAAACACAACAAAGGCCAAGGTATACAGGGTGGTAACGAGAGCAAAGTGTTAAAACAATATCAACATCGGCCAACAAAGTGGAATGCTTCCGAATCGTCAATCAATTCTTTGATGTTTCGATCACACCTTCTGCAGAATCATAGAGCCAAATATCATGATTGATCTGTGGTTCAGCCTCGCGGTTCCTACAAGATTATTCGCCCTTCCGGATCATCAAACACAGATCCAATTATTAGTTACTGACGCTTTGAAATTAGATATTCTGCAGACATCAAAGGATGTGCCAAACACAGAGTGGTAGATTTTTCTTTCAGGCTTTGGTAGTCGCTATGGGTAGTAGTAATACGTTGGGGGGGGGGGGAGATAGAGAATATATATATATATGTGTGTGTGTATATATATACCGACAGTGTGAGGGAGTCAAAGAGATCAAATCTACGAAAGCTCTTGTCTAAAATACCCAAAATAATCATATTCGCCCTGAACCGCAGCCCCCTATCTTCGATCTACTCCAACGAGTAATCTTGACCACCCATATCGCTTTCTTTCCCAGGCTCCTTGCTTCCTACTTGGGAGATCCAAAACAATAACATCATTCACCCCTGCGTTTAACACCTAGTAATTTCCTTCTTTCATCCTTGCCGACTTACCCCCCCCCCCCATTTGGATCCAGCTATACTCCCGTGTAAAACCCCTCTTTCCGACCCTTCCTCCATCCCCTAGGCATTTGTTGTTCTTCATTTTCCTCCATCCCCTAGGCATTTGTTTTCCTTCGTCTTTCTCCATCCCCTAGGCATTTGTTGTTGTTCTTCTTACTCCATCCCCTAGGCTTTTGTTGTTCATCGTTTTTCCTCCATCCCCTAGGCATTTGTTGTTCTTTGTCTTCCTCCATCCCCTACGCATTTGTTGTTCTTCATCTTCCTCCATCCCCTAGGCATTTGTTGTTCTTCCATCCCCTAGGAATTTGTTATTCTTCGTCTTCCTCCACCCCCTGGGCATTTGTTGTTCGTTTTATCTACGCCGACCATCTCAACGTAGAGCGAGGCCATTTATTCGGTGGGTGGCCGCAACTGCTTACTCTTGGAATTTTCAGTAGTTTATACGAGGTAAAAAAAAAAAAAAAAAAAAAAAAAAAAAAAAAAAAAAAAAATTAATTAATTGATAATAATTAGTGATGGCTATATTGATACCGCATTTTTTATTTTATTAATTTGACTGAAAATCATTTTTTCACATTCGATGGTTGGGGCTATCATTCTTAGCTACAGTCTTGACGTGGCCCAGATACTGGAACGCTCCCTTGCTAACTGTGGATGTAAATAATTATTAATTTTAGCTCTTGATGAGGCAATGAATGTACGAAGCTATTATCATCCATATTTCTATTTGTAGGCCTTCCGCCTGACAAAAGAACGGAAAACATTAAGGGATTACACCACCATGAGAATTCTCAGCCCGGCTTAACCCTTATAAAAATATCATTTGCGCTAAATTATTTCAACCTGCAGAAGCAGAGAACTTTGTAGCACTATATTCTCAATGAAAAATGTCCGTAAAGTCCAAACAAATAAAACTGATAATACTTATCAGCCACTACGCAGGTAACTGAGGAAACTACGACGTTAGTACTGTCTTTTTTGTCTGTTGGCTGTAGATTTGTACTCGACTTATTGCTATAAAGTGCCTAGTCAAGGATATTTTTATCAGGGCTGTAGGAAAGGCCGGGTATAGGCGGAACTTGTAAAGGCCTGGGGCGGGCCAAGGGGGTGAGCGGCTCCATTCTTCTCAAGTGCTCCACAAACTCCTTCAAGTGCCCACCTCCCTCTTCCTCCGCCGCCGAATATCCAACTTCCTACTTCTCGGAGGGCTTTAGCGCCTCCCAGCATTAGCCCTAGTCTCCAGGTGTCTCCCCCACCCACCTTCCGTCACTCTGTCCCATATAACGAGGATAGGGGGGTCGTATTTTCGCTCTCCCTCCAACATCTCTCCCTTGTGTGCCTTCGAGCCTAGACGTTTCCTCTGGAATGTCTGTTACACAACATACATTCAGGAATTCTTGAAAAAAAAGGAGACGTGTGCCTAGGTATTTCTAGCGACCTGTCTCTACACATACAAAAAATGCATTGTCTTACAAGAATTAAGACGAAGTTCCTTGCAGGAAGCTTTAAAACGTATGTCGACAGGCAGATTTGTATGAATAAATAATAATCGGAGCAGTGGAGTAGGTTGGGGATTAGAAGAATCCATCCATGTTTTTCCAAGCAGAGCCCGAAGCAGGAGCATCTAGAAATTAATTAGAAGCTCAGCTAACTCATTATAATTCTGGCCGAAGTGGAATCCTGGCCTAGCCCTTTAAAATGGCCCAGCCAACGGATTATTAACTTATAATTAAGTTTGTGACAGACTATGAAGAAAGTTTAATACGAAGCGGCTGTTGGAGGAGCAGCCTCCCCCCGGGCCTCGTCAGCTGTCGGTTCTCGCCTTTCACAGCTACTTCACAGCCTCTTATGTTTTCAGTGCATTTTTCAGCGCTTTTAGTGCAGCGTAAATCATATTGACAACGTTCGTACCCCGTCCATTTTTCTTATCCTTTAGTACATTTTCTATATTTTCTTAGCGTCAGAGGATACCTGCCTTCCTTTGAAACATTTCTTCCTCATTCGTGTGCGCCTTGTTATTTGCAAAACTCATTAGTTGTAGGCTCTAGGCCTTCCTAATGTAGGTCCGGATAGCGTGGATGAATTCTTTTCATGTGGTATGAAGACACAGTAGTAGAGGATCTTTCAGCGATATTTCCACCCCGTACAGCAGCTTTTTTAAGTCCCTGTCCAAGTTATTTCTCTTTTTACAGCATTTCCTCTTTCTGTAATCACACATCAACTTTAGGGTCTCTTATATCCTCGATTCCTATAAAGACAAGTCTTACGTCCTCTGTCAATTCGCCTCTCTTTCTAGAGCATTTAGTCTTGCTATCGATACACAACAACTTTAGGTTCTCTAAACTCCTTAGTTCCTACGTAGACGAGCATTTAGTCTTGCTATCGATACACAACAGCTTTAGGTTCTCTAAAATCCTTAGTTCCTACGTAGGCGAGACTAACGTACTCTGACCACTTCCCCTCTTTCTAGATCATTTCCTCTGATTATCAATACACAATGGCTTTAGGCTCTTCGATAACCTTAGTTCATTCACAAGACTAACTTACCCTATCCACTTTCCTCTCTTTCTAGAACATTGCCACTTGCTATCGATAAACAACAGCTTTATACTCGTTGATATCATTTTTTCATTCATCGACGAGACTAACTTACTCTAACCACTTCCCTCTCCTTCTAGAACATTGCCCCTTCCTATCGAAACACATCGGCTTTAGGCTCTTCAATAACCTTTGTTCATTCATAGATGAGACTAACATACTCTATCCATTTCCCTCTCCTTCTAAAACTAGATATCCTTGGTTCCCACGTAGACAAGACGCAACGTACATTGCCCACTCTCCACTTTCTTTCTCTCGTATCGTACGGTGAGTCACAGCTTTGTCCCAAAATATGCTAATATATATGCTTTATAGTCAATGAAGTGTTAAACAATTCAGGTCTGTCCGTCGTCATGAGGTGTACGTCAGCCGTGAGTGGCCTATGCGCAAGCGGCAAAAGACAACTGCATATTTTATATTTATATATATATATATATATATATATATATATATATATATATATATATATATATATATATATAACACTGATTAATTATTCGTCTCTTAATGTTCATATGTATTTATACAAATTTAAAAGGCCGGTTTTCCGTGATCTAAGAGTTATGAAACGCGGTCCATTATTTGGGATTTATGATTATGAGGTTTTCATGAGAAGTCTGAATGACCACGTTCCAGGGGACTCTATAAAAATATAAGTATAATATATGACCCATATAGAGAGTATATACTCTATTTATTTGTGAAGCATATTTCTTATTATAGACACTCAGAATCTAGTATAAATTTTATGTCCCATCTTGATCATATATTTTGGAACTACCCTCCTCCGCCACTTTTACTGCTCCGTATTTTTCGCGGATTGGCTTAGCGAAGAGCTATTATTACGCTCGGCTGAAATAAATTTCATTCTACGTTTATTGCAGGCGTCATCACATCTGTGCGGCTTACAAGCGTAGGTTGATGATAACTTAGAACCAAGTTCCGATTTCAATTAAATAAAGATCTAAAGAATTTCTGTCCCAATTATCATATTCTTACGTGATCAAAGGAATAAGTATTTTGTGGCCATTAGTCATATACTATTCCTTTAATTGTAAAACATTCCGAAGAAATATAATTATTGAGATTGCAACCAAAGTTTTGAAAATTTCTTGAAATATTCATCAATCTTGCCTTTCCTACAGGTCCACCTTAAAATTCATAAGCATTCCGGGAATCCAAATCCTTCATATCCGAAGTGAACTGAAATTGGTGAAAATGATAACAGGGGGAGGCGCATGTTTGAAAATGCCTGGATCAGTGTGAGAAGTTTTGGCTGAAATTATTTTAATCTCTCACGATGAAGGTAACTTATTATCTCGTTTGTATAGGTATTCCCAGGCAGATAAATAATACTTCGTTTTTCGGTTTTGTCCAGCTAGATTTCGATTGGGACCACTGTGCGTCCACCACCTAAAAGTGCCAGTCATATTTTTTTTCTAAACCTGATAATATTTTAGAATGTCCGCGAAATAAACGTTTTGTGGTTTCGTACTAAAAGTTGGCTATTCAAACAGGAATTAACTCTTTCGAAATGAGACAAATTTGCGCCTTTATTATAAAATGAGTTGAAACTTTTCCGTCATAGGCTTTCTTTTCTTTCATAGATTTTTTTTCTATATTCTTCTACATTTTCTTAAATATGTCGAAGCCGAATTGAAAAATCGTAGTAAGTATAATGAATCTATTCGAAATAATTATAAATTTCCTACAAAAAAACGGTTCTAATGGAATTTTCGATAAGAGTGATTTTAACGGGAGAAATCGGTTGTTTTTTCAATAAACAGTGAATGAATATTTTCTTAAAACCTGGTAAGTAAATGAGAAACGTTTTTGTAATAATGATTACCTAGAGCGAAAGTTGGTAAGACGGAGTGAGTAATTTCCGCTTGGGATACTCTCAGTTTCCGGTTCATCGTGGCACCGAGTATCTTCCTTTTAGCACTTTCCTCCAAAGGAAAGTAGCTATTGAGGTTGGACTCATGACGGAATTTTTGAAAAATTTCTTCAAATCTTTATCGATCCTACCTAGTAGACACCGAAAATGACCCCCGTTAGAATTTATATATATCTATATATATACATATATATATGCATATATATATATATATATATATATATATATATATATATATATATATATATATATATATATATATGTGTGTCTGTTAACACGATAGCGGCCAGAGTTTTTGTTTTTTCGTCACGAAACTTGGTATATAGCATTCAATTAGCAAACGATTGAAAGAGTTCGTTAACCACCAAAATCGGTTCACCGGAAGGGGGGGTTTACCCCGAACCCAAAACACTAATTTGACGATTTCAGCCGTAATATTTGTTATATTTCAACGAAACTTGGTATTCGTACTGGTAATATAGAGAGAAAAGTGAGCTATAAAAAGAAACTAAATCGGTTCATAAGGAGGGGGGGTTTACTCTGGACCGACAATACCAATTCGCCACTACCAGCCGTGATTTTTGGTATATTTCGACGAAACTCGGTATTCATAGTGGTAATCTACAGGTAAATATGTGTTGTAAAAATAAACTAAATCGGTTCATTAGGAGGGGGGGGGGTTACTCCAGACCCACAATACCAATTCGCCCCTACCAACCGTGATTTTTGGTATATTTCGACGAAACTCGGTATTCGTAGTGGTAATCTACAGGTAAATATGTGTTGTAAAAATAAACTAAATCGGTTCATTAGGAGGGGGGGTTTACTCCGGACCTAAATTACTAATATACTCATACTGGTCGTAATTTCTGTTGTATTGTAACGAAACGCGGTATACGTCGTGGGTAACTCATGAGAAAGAAGTGTTGTAAAAATGAGCTGAATCGGTCAATCGGAAAGGGGGGTTTACTTTGTAATATATTTCAATAGAAAAGCCAGCCAGACATAGGTTCACAAAGGCGCCGCAAGGAGCGCTAGAGGGACTGTATCCGGTTCCTGCGTTAGATCAAAATACAATAATATGAGGATTTTGTATTTATTACGTAGTGTAGTAGGTACCATGTGTAAACATAACTCTGGAAGCAAATTAATAATTTATCAGTTACTCATTACAAAATTAAAAGAGAACTATTCATGTTTTTATTTTATTTATGTAAAATATTTTAAGCAAATTGTTCTGGAAAGCAGTCTACACTACCCAAATTCTGAGGAAAGTGCTTAGTTATGCAGCTCCTGCGTGACGGACTTTTTTCTTTGAGATTTCATTTAAATTAAAATCATCTTGGTTAGGTTTTTACACTTTTCAAGAGAGATTAAAACAAAACACTCACTGTTCCAAGATTTTTAAATAACACTAGGGATGATAACGCAGTTCCTGCGAGTCAGACTTTCTTATAACTGGTCTTCATACCCTAATTACGTTGATTATCTTTTTAGACATAACCAAAATTGAAACCACTCGTTTTCTTACGATAATATGCTTAAAAAAATATTTAGAAAAGATTTTTGACTCCGGAAGTTTTGGAAGTTGTAAAAATTGCACTAGAATTAGTTAATCTCAGCAAAATGATTCATACAGCAGCCTCGTTGGTTCATTGGGTGTGTGGTGGTTCTCAAATAAGATATGCTGGATCGAGTCCCGCTTGTAGCAGGTTGAATATTTTAGGCTCGCTTAAAAACTTTCCTATTAAATGAAGAACTTTTATAACGGGTTACCGCCAGTAAAAGTATTTTATGTTGTAGACAACAATTACTAATGGTTATTACCAGCCAAACATATTTAGAATAACGTCAGTTTACTTTTATATTATATCCAAATATTTCCCGGGAATGCTTTTTATAAAATTTACATACAATAGAAATATATTTATTTGCTTCAAATTTACCTTGTTTTCTTTTAAGTTTATTTTATATGCATATATTTTTGTGCCCGTTTTTTTCATTATTTGATTTTCTTTCGTTATCATACCTATACAAATAATGCATCTAAAAAACATATACATATTTGTTAACTAATAAATTAGAGAGCCACTATCTAATTGTTTTTACCATAAATTCTTCAACAAAACAGCCTGTAGCTGTAGATGAAGATTCGAAAACAGTTTGAAGCCGTATTCCAAAACGGCCTCCTTATTTTGACATTAAATTATGGTTTACCAACTTGAATTCGTTGTTTGTGTTGTAATAATGTCATAAGGGATGAAAGAATGGAAGAAAAGACAGAAAATCGATGAAGCTTTTGTTCCTTTCAGTTAGGAGAAAGTGTATTAGGGCAGTTTTTCGTAAAGTGCTGTATAAAAGAGCGAAAAGTGGTTCCTTCAAGATGGCCGATGTCATCATACGACAGCTATTCACACACACATCAAACCACTCCCGTCCACTTTTCGTGTAGACAGAATCTCTCTCTCTCTCTCTCTCTCTCCCCCCCTCTCTCTCTTTCTCTCACTCTATGTCTGTCAATCAATCTTCATGAGCTAAAATATAGCGTGACAAGTAAATCGAAGATCGAGTTGAAGAATTTATAATTTTTCCAGGCTAGATGACGTTGGCAAGGACGTCCAAATATCTCTAGAGAAGAGAACCCGCGAAAATATTAGCCAAAATGGTTAGTTAGATAGATATAATAAGGGTCCCCTAAATGGAAAGCAACTCCATCTGAAAGTTCTATTGTTCCCCTGATAACCTGCTGGTTCACTTACAGTAGCCCTGCATTTTTTTCATTCATCGACGAGACTAACTTACTCTAACCACTTCCCTCTCCTTCTAGAACATTGCCCCTTCCTATCGAAACACATCGGCTTTAGGCTCTTCAATAACCTTTGTTCATTCATAGATGAGACTAACATACTCTATCCATTTCCCTCTCCTTCTAAAACTAGATATCCTTGGTTCCCACGTAGACAAGACGTAACGTACACTGCCCACTCTCCACTTTCTTTCTCTCGTATTGTACGGTGAGTCACAGTTTTGTCAACAAATATGCTAATATATATGCTTTATAGTCAATGAAGTGTTAAACAATTCAGGTCTGTCCGTACGTCAGCCGTGAGTGGCCTATGCGCAAGCGGCAAAAGACAACTGCATATTTTATATTTATTTACTAATAAACACACACACGCACACACACACACACACACACACACACACACACACACATATATATATAACACTGATTAATTATTCGTCTATTCACGAATAATTAATCGGTTCACTTACAGTAGCCCTGCATTTTTGACGAAACCTCTGATCTTGGATTTCTATCCAAAATAATTAAATGGTGATATATATATATATATATATATATATATATATATATATATATATATATATATATGTATACGTGTGTGTGTGTGTGTGTGTGTGTGTGTGTGTGTGTGTGTGTGTGTGTGAGTGTGTGTGTTAAAATGTTAACCTTCAAAATGCGATAAAAGGAATAATAAAACAATCAAATATGGATAAAAAGAGAAGAAAAAAAAAAGGTTGTTGAGGGGACATTAAGTGCAAGAAAAGAAACCAAACATAGGGGTAATGATTTTATTTTTCAGCATTTTTCCACTCCCCTTTTCTTTTATTCCACTTTTTACCTCAATATATATTCAAGCGTTGTTTATTTTTTTCTTTAACTTTTTTCCCATTTATATTTATTCCAATATCTTTTTTTCCCTTTTTACGCTCCAATGGCAACACTTATTGCTTACTTATAAGAATCCCTGATTCAATCACATCTTTTTCTTACAAGTCTTTCTGTGCTTACCAAATATTTTACGGCCATTAGAGTTATGTATGTATGTATATATACACATATTAATACATTTTAGTTCTTGAAAGGCTTAGGGTCAACTGTATAAACAAACAAACTATGAAATTAAAGCTAGATACAAGAAATTTATTTATGTAGTAAATAACATATGTGTATATACATATATAATAAGTATATTTGGAAATGTCAAAGAATTACTTCATGCTAGAGAAAAAAAATTAAGAAGTACTCTCGTCTCCCAAATAGAATCTTCAAAAATTAAGACCCAAGGAACTAAAATGTATTAAGAAATATTTTTGGCGATCTGCAAGAATATATATATATATATATATATATATATATATATATATATATATAATATTATACCCTGCTTGATATTGATAAGGAACCTAATGTATTCATTAAACTTTATATGAAAATAAAATAAAATTACCTTGATAAAATCCTAAAATGACGTGTCAGTATACCTAACGAAGTACTTTTCGTTTAAATAAGTGACGCTCACCTAAAAAACAAAAGAAAACGAACATATGTTAATTACAATATATTAATATTAATATGTATATATAATAGATAAATCTAAAGAGCCATCATAAAATACAGATTTGATGAAATTGGCCATGCCAACAAAAACTTTAATTGCTAATTAAACAAAAAACGTGATGGTTTTATTTCAAGTTTTAGCGCGTCTTCTCCCTTCCTGCAAGGGTAAGAAACCCGCTTGACAGCATGACAAAATCCGAAAGTGCTGACTAAGAAATTCCTGTTTTGGTGTCTAAGATCTTGCTTTACTTTAAAATTTAACCTGTTTCTATTCTAACGTTTCCAAATTTCACTAGGGATAAGAAGAGAAACGTCAAAGATGAAGCAGTTCCTTCGAGTCGGACTTTTTTAACGATTTTATTTCTCTGTTTGCCTCAGCTTTTAATAGGTTGTGTTTGTTTATGGATAATAAGTAAGAGATACAACTCTTATAACACTCACAAAAAAATAAAAACGCTCTTAAACTAAAAATATCCGTATAAAAAATGTCCAAGTGTCCTACACCCTTGAGACGACACGCCCCAAACCACTTAGAACAACGTGGCAGACGCCCCCCTTATAGCATCAGCTCTTCCAAGTAAACTCACACTTTAACGTAACTATATATTTTTGCATGTGTATTTTTATAATTTTAGCGTGTTCCGTCCAACACTCCATACGACCGACAATATTTAATATTTGTGTTTTATAGAAAAGATTCTCTACACATTCTTAAAACAATTTAAACTATAGTGTTGCTTGTTCAAATGGATGTTTTAGGTAGAGGGGCTATATTTCCGGTCCAAAAATTGGCGGTGAAAATGGTACTTTCTCTCATAACCTCATAAATAGGAGGTTTAAAAAGTTTGCCTTAGCATTAGCTAAGCAGAGGTGGGCATAATTTTATTTATAAATAAAAATACGAATTTATTCGTACTTCATATATTTGTAAATACGAATATAAATAAATTCGAATTCATAAGTGTGAATACGAATTTATTTTTATTCACGTATATTAAATATAAAATACAAAAAAAAAATCGGGCAATGGTAACCTTGTAGTTTTTTGCCCTAAAACACAAATAAACAACAAATAAAATTTTATTCGCAAATTTTCCTGCGAATACAAATAAATTCACAAAAAAAATTGTAAATAATCACAAAAAATGTGCATATTTACAAATAATCAAGTGATTACAAAAAAAAAAATTCACATTAAAATAAATGAATACAAATTTATTCACATTATTATTTGTGAATACAAATTTATTCACACAAAAAATCGCAAATAAATTATGAATTTATTCGAATTAACGATCAGATGATATTACAAACATTTTTTTGTTTTTTTAAGGCGCTTAACGTCTAGGTTATCAGCGCCTAGATTCAATTTTAGCGCGGTTACTCCCTATCTCCATAGGGAGAACCCGCTTAAGAGGTTGACCTCATGACGCATTCCAGAAGTGCCGACTAGAAACCTTCACGTTTCAGACCCTATAGATCACGAAAATAAAGGTGGCCAAAATTTGTATGTATATATATATATATATATATATATGTATATATATGTATATATATATATATATGTATATATTTATATATATGCTTGTCTGTTCGCGCTCTAGCAAGCTCAAAAATGGTCCGATTTTAACGAAATTTGGCACAAAAATCTGTCGTCTAATTTGAAAGGTCAAGTTCGTTTACCAGCAGAATCCGCCCACTAGAAGATAGTGTTTGGGGCGAAATTCGCGCTAAACAAATCGTTACGCTTACGTTTTTGAGTTTATATGCTTTCAGGTACTTGTTTTATAGGTTTCTTAACATAAGAAAACGAATGAAACCATTTATAAGGCGACATCTGTAACCGTTCCTGAGAAAAGTGGAATACATGTTTTTGTAAGTCATTATATTTTTCTGAGTACTTAGAATCGCGGGATTGAATTGAAATATTTTCTACAACTTGGAAATTAATCCCAACTAAGATGTTTAAGTTTTGGTTATATTTGGAGTTAAGGATGTATGCGAAAAAAATTATTTTATTAATAGACATGAAAAGTTTTCGGATCTTCATACATTTTTCGTAAATATCTCGATAATGGTTGGGCAATCGTGGTAAGTGGAAGGTGACCATTCGAATGCTTACTAATATCTCTACAAAAAAGTTTCTGAAGCAATATTCGATGGGGCAACGTCAATCAGAGATATAAGCGCTTAAAACTTGAAAAGTGTTTGTTTTGTTGTTTTGAAAGGGGTTTTCTCTTTGTTTATCTCACTTTTTAATTGGTTGTTTCTTGTTTTAAATTGCATTTATCAGTAAAATTAGTATTGTAGTAAAATAAGCTAAGAAACGGTGAAAGGTATTGGTAATAAGTTTGGAGTGGCTGTGGTAATCATGATGGCAGTGGCTAATCATGATGACGTAGTTTGTTTTGAATTCTCCTATCTATATAACCTTCCGCATAGCCTCATGCTATGAGATAGATTGTGATGCTAATCTATTCCATTTCTTCGAGATGTAACCGCGCTAAGATGACGCAGTTCCTGCGAGTCGGAATTTTTACCCCGAGCCCGCCGCAGCACCACCAGCCGCGCTGCAGTTTGCCACCTGTACCTCTGGCAGTAAAAAAAAAAAAAAAAAAAAAAAAATGAATCTAGGCGCTGATAACCCAGACGTTCAGCAGATTAAAAAAAATCCTAAATACGAATAAATTCATTATTTATTTGCGAATTTTATTGTGAATAAATTTGTATTCACAAATTATAATGTGAATAAATTTGTATTCATAAATTTTAATGTGAATATTTTTGTAATCACTTGATTTTTTGTGAATATTCACATTTTATGTGATTATTAACAATTTTTTCTGTGAATTTATTTGTATTCGCAGGAAAATTTGCGAATAAAATTGTATTTGTGTTTTTATATTTAAGATACGTGAATACAAATAAATTCGTATCCACACTTATGAATACGAATTTATTTATATTCGTATTTACAAATATATGAAGTACAAATAAATTCGTATTTTTATTTATGAATAAAAAGAAATATAAATTAAATAAATAATAAATTATGCCCATCTCTGTAGCTAAGCATTGATAAATGCTTAACACTATGTTCGTTGCCTTTCGAGGCCTTCCCTAGTCTTAAACGAGACTTAATCAGTTTTTAAAGTTATTCAAAATCGTGTTGTTCCTTGAAATGAAAATTTGCAAACGGCGGATCCGTCGGGAATATTTCCGTCAAGCTTTCGCGCATGCGGAATTGAACTTTTCCGTCCATCTGAACAGGCTATATATTCAAAAAGTATACAACGAAGCCGTAAAATCACAGGCGTATACATGGTATAATTTCGGGGGGGGGGGGGCTGGTAGCATTAAGGGGGTATGGATTACTAACAATTTAGAACTTGGAATAGCTAGCCAACTAAAACGCTATCACGCCAAAAAAAAAAAAAACATTATTTTTTCTGAACTAAGTGATCTTATTTAATTTATTTGTAGGTTATTATCACACATTGTTTCGGGGGAGACTGCAGTCCCCCCATACATACGCCCATGCGTAAAATCTACTGTTTGTTTTTTTTGGTGCGAATTACGCCTAAATATATTGTTGCGTTCGGCGGATTCGGTTGGTTTACAAACTAAGCGTTTCAAACCAGAGGAAGTATTTTTGTGCCAAATCTAATTACTTATTCTTTATACATGCCCAAGGTCAAAAGAATAGTACTCCAATTTTCTTTGTACTATTTATTGTCTGTACGCCCTACACGTTTCGTGGCCTTTATGCCACCTCCTCAGGGGCCATTACATACCCATGTGTGGATAGCTCGCCACCCATACTAAGACTGCGAGCTATCCACACATAGGGATGTAATGGGCCCCTGAGGAGGGTGGCATAAAGGCCACGAAA